>PKRV01001434.1:291162-397732 GCA_003709505.1 Hyphantria cunea
ATATATATATATATATATATATAAGTTGAGACAGGTAACCTACGGAAACGGCCACCGTCAAATGTTACCCCTCTTGATGCAAATAACTGTAGTGTTTGGAAGCACGTATTGCGTGCATATGCAATAGTTATGCAATAGTTAAGTACAAAACTTATGCGCGCCAACCTCATAAGATTTCTACACCACCCTAAGGTTGACTGGTAGGGAATGCCCTGCATAAAGTTATAAATAAATAAATAACAAACTGAGCATAGGCTACAAAATAAATTATTCTCCAACTCCTAACCGTTAATGAGTCGTATCTTTCATCATCGGCTCATTATCACGAGATAACGACAACCAGGTGCAAATATTTAAATAGATTTAGAATAAGTTAAATTATTAAAAAAACCGCCTGCGTCAATATCTGTCATCTTTATTAATTTCAGTTTTCAAAAATAAAACAAGGTTTTATATCTATTCGTAATCACCGTTACAAATTCCTAATTTTGATACGTGCTAAAGAAATAAACATACATAACTCCAAAAGAATAACCCTCCTTTTTCGCAGTCGGGTAAAATAAATAAAACACACTCCCCAACCCGCACTCGGCCAGGGTGGGGATGTATGCCCTCAACTCTCTCTTGTGAGAAGACCCGAGCCCAGCAATGGGGCATTATGGGTTGTTGATGAAATAAAACAAGTAATTAATAACGCTCCTATAAAATTTGACGAAATGTAATTTCTCAATTTCCTTAGGATCCCGTCATTAGATAAACCTCACACGGAAACTATGGCAAACAACGGGGAGCTACGACAAAGCCAATGTAAGAAGATTTTTTAGAATAGATTCAAAAACGATGAAAATATCAACGAACAGACATAAAAAAGATTCCTACAGATGGACAACATCCTCCTTTATTGAAGTTAGTTAAAAAATTACCTAAGCTCTACGCTCGTTTAATGGTTAGTACTCAAAAACAATTTTTAATTTCAAAACATCAAGTAAAAATAATCTAGAAAAAATACGTATGTAGGTTATTTAATACGACTTAAGCGCATAAGTAAATATTCAACTTCAAAACAGATAATACTATAATTAAATACTATAAATTATTACCCGACTGCGAAAGAAGGAGGGTTATATCTTAAATCTTTTGCAGTTCGCTTTCGCAGTCAAATCGCTTGTGATACATATGGCATTCGGCAATGCAATGGCACAAGAATTACTGACATTAACAGATTCATTCTCAGAGGATCCATTGGTTAGATCCATGGTAACTCTAATGACCATTATCATCATCAGTCTGTCACAGTCCACTGCTAGACATAGGCCTCTCCAATTTCACGCCTCTGGGATCGATTTTCTGCTTCTCGCATCCAGCCGTTTTGCGCAGATCATAACTTCACCTGGCATGTGACCATTATATTTTTCATTAAATTCTGATTTCCAGATATGTATAAGTGATAATTAATCTACAGAATACATCTATTTATTTTTTAAGTTTGATTAAATATTTTTGATTTTAAATAAAAATCCACCATGGTTATCTGGCCAATTCATCTTCTGAGAACAAACCCAATAATGGATATTAATTAATATATTTATTCAATAAAAGTTAGTATACGTTTATATATATATATATATATATATATATATATATATATATATGTATATAGAAGTTTAACCTCATTAATATAATACACCTGAAAACAGCCCTTTTGGTTATTAAATGTATTTTTTTCTGACTCAGATTGTTTGGAACAAATTGCAATCAGCGACAAGAACGTCGATTGTACCACTAATTATTTTCTACATAATATTGTACATTTCAGAACTTTAACTAATTTTAAATACGAAATCTTTTTATCAGCATATGCAGCTATAATGGCTCTATTTGACTAAAAATATCTTTATTCTCAAAATGCAGTAATCTTTTAACAATATTGTCATACCTTCTTCTTCTTCTTTTGATGATATGGCAACCAGCCGGATCATTTCTGCCAATGTCAATATTTAAATCTTAAGTCTTCAAGTCTTCGTCGTGATGAAATTAATGAAAAAAATATAAAAAAACGTGGATGAGATGAAATGGGGACCATCTTTCAAAAAACCAAAAGAAAGCTTTCATATTGTCATACATTAAAATCAGTTTTTGAGTCACGCCACGCTCAACAGTATATCATTTTAATTCGCATACATTAAAATCAATTTTTTTAAAGACCGGGTGGTCTTGAGTATACAAGTTTATACGGCCTATCAAAGAGTTTCTATTGAAAGAGGCCTAGTGCCTTGCAATAAGTTCACGTGCGGTGGCAATCGCAACAGGTGGCTGGAATTTTTACGATACATAATTAACTACCTGCCGCTGTAAGGGCACGGCCTTTGCCTGCCCTAGTCAATCAATCGTTTCTGATTATATAGTGCGGCTCAAGTAGTCTGCATTCTATGTAATTTAAAAATGTTTCTTACGTAATACAGTATTATTCTCATACGGATTAGAGTAGGTATTCCATCGCTGAACGTGTTTTATAATATATAATTATACCCGACTGCGAAAGGAGGTTTATGTTTATCAAGTGTATGTATGTGTGTATGTATATTTCTTTAGCACGCCTTAGAGGCTAAACTGCTTGTCGTATTTTTATTCAAGTGATGACAATAGATTCATCTTAGTCTTGACAGTGACACTGGGTACATCAAAATAAAAAAATAACAGTGATTAAGAATATATACATAACTTACATGTTTTATTTAAAAAAAACTTAATTTAATAAAGATGACAGATATTGAGGCAGTCCGATTTTTTTTTGTTTTTAAATAATTTAAAGTATATCATCACAATTCCAACCTTTTATTCAAACTTATTATTGAAGCATTTAATGCTTGAATTTCGTTGAAATAAACTGTTTGGCGGTTGATTATGTATAGTTAATTTAAATTTAGGTGTTAAAGATATTGACAAGCAAACAAACTACAAATGGATGTATTTTCAAAAATTCCTTTATGAACTAAACTACTACTGTCATATACTAACAGAAAATAAGAGCAAATATTATAAACTAGCTACGCCCTACGGTGTTACCCGCTGTTTTTACTGTTCCTTACTCATCCCACGGAAACATTACATTTTTTGGGATAAACAATACTATTCCAGAGTATAAAATCTATCTCTGAGTCAAGTTTCATTCATATCCATTCAACCGCTTTTGCGTAAAGGACAACAAATGTCCATCCTTCCAATTTTTTGCATATATAATATTAGTAGAAATAAGTAGGAAATAGGATGGCAAGACATTTTCCGGATCAAATACTTAAAATGTCCACTACAAACTGTGGCAATAATGTTGACAACTACATATGTCAGTATTTAGTACTCTAGTATTACAATTGTTGTAACACTATTTATAACAATTAACGCAATCGAAATATCTTTATTAAAAATGAAATCCAAAGACAAATCTACACAATGTACATGAGCACGTGGATGTCAACACAATGCGCCAAGCAATAAACTGATCTATTAATACGTGGTTCACCCAATAAGGCGGCAAAATTACCCGAGCGCCGGTTGCGTATACGCATGTTTACAAGCGCGGTTATATTTAGACGGGGCTATTCGCGTGTCTCTGATTCATACCACTAATTAGCTAACAAGAGGTTACGGACATTTATACTTAACGCACGGATCTTGCCACTTTTTGAACTATTAAAACAGTATTTATGTTTTGTAGCAGTGTGTAATCTATTTTGATTGGTTTTCTTAGAATATGAACAGGAATATTTGAGTATTTCAACACTGTATGGTAAAACTCGAAAGCGAACAAGCTTTATTATTAATACTGGAGGAACGGTTTACTTGTTTTCGGTTGGTCAAGCAACTAGAGACATGACCTAATGGGTTCTGATAACTAGGTACTTTTGATTTAGAAGATCGGCTAGTATTAGTCTAATTATGTGTTAAGTCTTCTCAATTATATACTTGGCTTTACTTGAAATGGTAGTGTCCTAATTATTAATGCAGGTCCTTTTATCTGTAGATATCATTTACTCAAATCTGGGCTGTAAAGATTTTCGAGTGAAAGAGTAACAAAATATCGCGTTTATAACATTAATAAAATTACTTACTTCCTAGCTTTGGGTTTTCTGTAAATCAAATAGAACACATGTGGGTTTTCGGCTTTGTCCTTTTCTTATAAATACTTTATTTTCTGATCTTTTTTTTTCTTTTTCATTCTAACCCCCTGCTAGCTGAAAGAGGGTTGTTATGAGTTTGACGTCGATGTCTGTGTGTGTGTGTGTGTGTGTGTGTGTGTGTGGCATCGAAACTCAAGCGGATGGACCGATTTCGATACAGTTTTTTTCATTTGAATGCCAGTTTCCTTGCGGTGGTTCATAGCTATGTTTAGGTTATATCGGTCCATGAGTGTAAGAGTATCGGCTCATATCCAAAATAATGTAAGGCATTTTTGGCGTATGATAACTCGATTAAGTGCTTGCATAGGGGGTATAAAAGATTATTTTTAGCTTGTCACTACGTTTGATCGCAACCATATGTATTATAGAAAGAGCCTGCCATGATTATTATTTCTAGTTAGTTTATGTATTAAAAAATAGTTTATAAATAGAATGTTTTATAGTAAGGCATTGATCAGTGCCGTTGATAAAACTGCGTGGGAATCTTAATCTATTAATTTCTCGTAAAGTTTAAAATTATTGCTTATTATATTATATACTATAGAAAACTACTACAAAATTCTACTTCCAAGTTCTTTTAAGATATTTATTCTCAGATAAAATTTGTATTTATTTCTGATTAAGTCCGTGAACTTGATTTTCTTTTCTACCCGACAGCGGCAAAGGCAAAAGGAGGATTAATGAATGAAGCGTTTATAAATTAATAAAAATAGCCTGGGTTGCATTGGGTACATACATTTCCAAGAGTTTTACGTAATCGGGATATATTTTTAGAAACTTTTTCTTGTTTCAAATCATTGTTAAGTGCTTTGAACAATTTAAAAACAGACTTTGGACAATTTTTCACCGTGGGAGAGCTACGTTTCGGTATAAATGGGCTGACTTGACAGAAGTCAGCCCATTTATGCCGATGCTGGCCTCACTGAAGACGGGTGTGAAATAGCGTTTGCTCTGTGTTTCGCCGAGTGAGTGAGGATACCGGAGGCATGGGCCTCCGGTATCCTCACTCACTCGGCACTCGGGAGGGGTATCAGGGGACGAGTTGGGGTATGGACCCCAACTCGTCCCCTGATACCCCTCCCCATCCTCCAAAGCCAAAGGCCGGCAACGCACTAATGGCAACTCTGGGTGTCCTTGGGCAGCGGTAATCGCTTACTACCAGGCGTCTGCTCGTTTGCCCCCTATTTCCCATAAAAAATCTTCTGAATATTAATGCGGGCTATCTCTAAATATCAACAAGGGACGATACTTGTAACTACATCCAGCTATTTAATTATTAGATGCATAAACGTTGAACTTCAGAGAGCAAGTTTATATAGATAGTATAGGTTATTGCCCTGACTCTATTTCAGTGACGATGAAGTGTTTACTTTGGCACTACGGCTAACGATCAGTGCCCACGAATATGATTTAAAAAGTTTTGTGATTCATATGTTTCCGTATTTGGCAAGAGATGGCGCCAAATGTGATTGGTAATTTTAACGTATCTATTTTGTGTTGTCCATGGAATTATTCTTAAGTTTTTCTTTTATAACTTTTAATGATTCATACTTATGTAAGTAAGTTTAGTAGATATTAGTAGTAGATAAGTAAGTTTTTGGATGTTAGTAATTTCCAGGGAAATTATGTAACCATTTGATGGCAATATTTAAATAAAAGATTGTAGACATTCTTATTAGATTCTACCAATGGTAAGATTGTTTTTTCGGACAATTTTGAGACTAAGCAAATAGTGGCAAAGATAGTATATATCGCTATCTCGCTTTCCGTCATTCTGGAATTCACGAGAATTTGAACAAATCTAACTGTTCAAATGCAGACAGACTTCGACAATCTACTTTTAGACTTTGGTCTGTATTCTCGAATACATGTGGTAATTGCGTTAAATATGTCCTAGTCACAGTAAAAGTGTTTCCACCAACTGGTTAAGTTCTTCTGAGCGTTAAAGATGGAAGACTATGAAGTGCATCGGAAGGATAAATAGGAGGAAAGATAGGATAGTTGAGAAAAAGTAAAAAAGAAAGGTTTTTTTTAATTTAAACGAATAGATAACATAGGCCAATGTGCCAGCAGCTTAGAATGTACCTGTAACACGGATTATTATCCGAAACTGCTATTATTAAAAACTTTTATAATTTTAAAATAGGTTCATCTGGCCTGATCTGGTAAGTAATCAAATCTTACAAGTTATATTTGATCCACTTTCCGATTTCCTATTAAACTGAAATTGGAAATATACTTTTAGTTCTGATGACAATATAAGTATTTTCAATCGGTATTATTATTAATCCGTAACAAATATATATTTAATAATATGTATATATATATATATATATTATATTTCTTAACAACCCACTTAATATGGGTATCAAATGAAACGACTTAATGTTAGATTTTTACTAAGCAATAAAAGCTTGTATATTAAAAAAAACTTTTTAAATTAATCACTTGTTGTGAAGTCCACACTTCTTTAGCCGTGTTGAGCACTTTTTGTTAGGGGAAATTCTTATCAGTTCGCGTCCCCGACAGGCTGACACCACATACATGCGAAGATGACATTTTCGAAGTGAACTATTCCTTGGCCGCGTTAAACACTTTTGGTAGAAGAAAATCTTATTTAGGGGTTCGCGTCACCGACATACTAATGTTTGGTGTTGATAATTTTAATTCAAAGATTATGATATTTCTACATTAATTTTACAAATAACATTCTAAGCTATAAGTTTTCACTTCAATCGGCACACCTTATGACGGCCAATATTTTTTTTTAAAGTCAACCCCTTCCCCTGTAATACACCCTGTATCGCGGGTGACTTTACAAACATATATGAAACGTACACAAAAAATACCTAGCCTCAGAACAACAATTTGTGGATCACACAAACTACAAAATATTGTCACACGCGGGATTTGAATCTACAATACTACCGTGCAGTCATGATGATGAATGATCATGATGATGGTTGGTATGTCTAAAGAGTTTTTAACGCAAACCAG
The DNA here is from genome assembly GCA_003709505.1 of Hyphantria cunea. NCBI lineage: Eukaryota > Metazoa > Arthropoda > Insecta > Lepidoptera > Erebidae > Hyphantria > Hyphantria cunea. The sequence goes on from PKRV01001434.1 coordinate 298,338, forward strand.
TAACCAAACAGCAGCGGCTGGCATCGCTTATAATAATATATTTTATGAGCCGTGGTGCCACGCGGGCTGCAGTACGATGCTCCACGGTAACTCCCCATGGCTATTTAAACCCACCGTGATGTATTTTATCCACTGTTTATGTTCTGTGGTAATGATTTTTTTATTAGTCTTTTTATTATACGAAAGCTGGAGTTTGTATTCTGTTCGCCGTTAGAATAGTCAGGCGGACTCAAGGCTATAATCCTGTTTTCAAAAGACCAAGACCCTATGCAGTACTTTTATAGATTTCAATCAATATTCATTGATTTAAAAGAAAAAGATACTTATTTTGTGTGTTTTCACATTACTTTCTAGAGTCAGTATAAATAAATGCCGGCGCATTCTGTCTTGTTGGACTGTCGCAGTTCGATTCCCGGGTCGGAACAAATGTTTGTATATGTTTGTTGCGGAATTTTCTATATATATATATGTAAGTATTTACAAAAAGAAATCATGTCACTTGTCTAGTACTATAATACGAACTCTACTTAGTTTAGGGCTAGATGGCGTTGTTTGTTAAGTGTACGAAATATTTATTCATTAATATTTATTATATCTGTAAAATCCGATGTGTGAAAATGTCTATAAAATATTAACTTACAATTTATTTTAAGCATCAAGGACCACTTTCATAAGTAGGGTAAGGTGACTGGTAGAGTTTTCTAAACTTATTTGGCAGAAAAATTACAGAATTCGCTTTTACAAGTCTTGAATCGAGATATATGTCATACAAACATACACATATATAGTCATTACCTAAAAACAGGTGTTATCTAAATCAGACAGATCGTTAGTTTGAAATATTGACAATCTAAACAATGAGTTTTAAGTTTATAGTATTGTTGGTAACATAATACTTAGTTCTTATCATATGGTTATTTAAAGATTTACTTTTTGCTACTTTTTACTTGAGGCTACTCTTAAGAAACACACCCAAACCCAAACCATAGTATATTTCTTATGAAATAGGAGGCAAATAAGCAGACGGATCGCCTTATGGTAAGCGATTACCGCCGCCCATAGACAACCGCCACACCAGAGGCATCATAAGTATACACGTAATATGAAGTAGATGTTATAGTAATACTAACTGACCCACGCACACATATACTACAATTATTTAGGCTTGGTTTACATATTTCTCTTTGACAATTATTTACTTTAATATTAATTTAATAATTATAATTAAAAAAATATCATCTTTAATATCTACAAATTGCTACGGCGTAGCATGCTGACTATAGCTTAAAAGTAACTTCTTTCGTTTGTTTTGGGGCAATACGTCTGCTGAAAATTAACTGAAATAAAATCACATAATTTTTAGGGTTCCGTTACCAGGCTGTATCTCATTAACTGTGATAATTAGATCAGAGAATAAAATACATAATCAAGGGGGCACTCATGCTCTTGGGTCTTTGGCTAATTTCGAAAATTACCAAGGGGGCTCCCATACAATAAACGTGATTTTTTTGCTCGTTTTTGCTCGATATTGATAACGGCAACAGGTAAACGCTTAAAATGTATAGATAATGGTACGGAATCCTTCTTGCACGAGTCCAACTTGCACTTGGCTGATTTTGCGTGTTAGGGACTAAATAAAAAAAAAAAGTTTTATCTTCCTATGCTTTATTATTTTCAATATTATGTAGGATCATTAGAACCTTAGGGCGATATGGATTTAAAAGTTAAAATAGTTATCGGTATATACTAAAAATAGCACTAACTTTCGATTAACGATTGCCATATACGTTCATAACAACCGGGAGGCACGAGTTTAAAACACCGCCCAGCTTTCATACTCTGGGCTGTTGCTAAGAATTTCTTTTAGGAAAAGCCAAAAACAGCTTTGGCCTTAGACTTTTTGTTCGATAATGGCTTACGCAAATCATTAGACCAACGAAGTTGTTTAAATTAGTTGTTAGCATGTACTAAATATGTTATTATTTGGAAATGCAATAAATAAGCCCGTCAAGCTAAAATTATTGTATTGCTTGTATAAAAACATACATCAAAATGTATTTCTAATACTTATGTTATAACGGTTATTTAGCACACGTTAATTAGGTATAATATTTATCATTATTAATAGACAACCAAGTTATGCAAACCAGTAAATAAATAGATACGTCGTATTAGTACAATAAAATCCAAATGTTTACAAAGACTTCTAGTAATTCTATGTAATTGCTTAGCATGGCATAGGCATTCATACAAAAGTAAGATCTGATCAATGTTAAAATACTATACTTGTAGGTTACTTGTATCAGGCTGTAATGTATAAGTTGGCAACATCGTGTCTCTCGAGATGGCAGGGTGCGAGCATGCGCGCCCGTATCGATCCGCGCGAGATGACTACGAGAGCGCCGTCGTGCATGCTCCCAACACTACATTTGTCTATGCCCGGCGCCACTTTCAACATGTTATGTTCTTTTTAAAAATGTTTCATGTTCTCCTTTTGAATTTAATTTCTGCTCTTATGTTATATTGACTATAGAGTTTTTATTAAGAGCCAGTACTGTGGACTTTTGTTTGGAAATCATAGTCAAAAGCTTTCTAGACATCATTAGAAATTTACTTACAATGTAATAATATAATTTAATTAAAACTCAAGTTCCATGTAGATTCTATAAACATATAAATGTCGTTCTTTTTATATTTTTAAAATTATTTATAGAACTATATACCGACTTGAAGAAGTAAATGATTTTGCCCGTTCAGTCGATGTCTTCGTGACTGCAAATGGAATACTTAAAGTACTTAAAGATTATTAGATGACATTTTTGATATGCATTACTAAGAAAATTATCTAGTTAATAGATTAAAAAATTGGGGAACTAAAGGATCAGAATGCGTTACAAATGGTTAAATATATTCAATTAATGTCGAAGTTGGAATTTATATATTCTAAGGTAATCTTTTCTATTCGTTTTTACGTTAAAGAACGAAACTTGATTTTGTCTATAATAAGAAGAAGAAGAGGATTTACCGTAGGAGAGCCACGCTTCGACAAGAACGGGCCGGCTCTACCGGATGATACCACGGCCTCACAGAAAACCGGTGTTATATAGCACTTGTGCTGTGTTTTACCGAGTGAGTGTGGATACCAGAAACCCATTTTATTTAATTTTTTTACGTGGTGGAATGCCTTTACGCACTTCGCTTTCCCCCCGCGGGGACAGGGGGTTCACTTTGTGTGGGACTCCTGACTGACTCGCCAGACTACCCAATAAACCACCACGGTGTGCCACTCTGCGCCTGAGACGGGAGAGATCCGGGAACCGCTTTTTTACGCCATCCGGACCAGGATACCAGAAGCCCATACCCCAACCCCTCCCTCCATTCCCCTCTTTATGCCCAAAAGCCGACAACGCACTTGTGACACTTCTGGTGTTGCGGGCGTTTACCGCTTACCATTAGGCGATAAGTCTGCCAGTTTGAAGCGATGTAGAACTGTTTAGAGACGGTGTCCTTCTTTTCTGATTGTTTGAGTGTTGGTAATTGACTCTGGTCCCTTATTAAAGCTCAGAAGTGTTGCTTTATGCGTAGTGGTAAAGTTGGCTAAGTAAGCTAAGTCTGCTCATTTCTGGAATAAAGCCTCCTGGGGCATTCACAGGTTTGAAACGATGCAGAATCCAAGAGACTAGTAGCGATTTTATATTAGCCAAAATACAATTATTTCGCATAGAATCTCTTTCTACAATCACTGACGCCTTTATTCTCTTGTATTATTGAAATGACGTCATTTCTTATACGTTTTAATTTTCTAATTACATTTATAGAATATCATCGAGGTTTAGAGGCTATGTGGTAGGTTTGTTAAGACTAATCAGTATATAAGCCATTGGTGAATCAACAAAGTCGTTTTTTTATTTTTATACAAGCAATCACCTTTATCCTGTTAGAAAATACCAAAAAAATTTCATTACATTACATTTTATATCCAATGAGTAGAGGGAGGGAAGATGTCTAATGAAAATAATGAGGGCTAGTAGACCTGGTATATTATTTATTACTTCACATATTTGCACTTTACACACAACGCATAAACGAGTATTCATGGAGCTAGCAGAAGAGGGAGAGTTAGTGCTGCCAACGCTACCAATATAAATTTAGACTTAAAACATACAATTTTTTTGTTTCCCAGAACCATACGTTCACAACTTCAATATATTATATACCGGTAATTACTTTAGAACAAGAGAGACAAGTTAATTTCTCCGCAATCATATATGGATGTTGATTTTCATTCAAGTCTAAAATCTTAAAATGTTAAAGGGTAATCTAATACTAGTTTTTGTCAGTAATTGCATTGAAGAGTACCTCATGTTCTGCCCCAGAAATCAAACTATCTCCATGCCAAATTTCATTAAAATTGGTGTAGTGATTTAGAAAGTATGAGAGACAGTACAGAGAGCTGCTTTCCAATTAAACGTACTACCAGCCGACCCGTGCCCACTTCATTATGCGATAACCGCCCGCTTTTCTTCGACTTTATTTACAAATACTATTATTATTAACTGAACTTTTTATTTAATCTTATTAAAATATATCACTCCTGAATAATATCGCTTCCTGATAGTGATAGAATTTTCAGAATCTGATCAGTACTTCCGAAGATTACCGCCTACAATCATACACACAAAGTCGGAAACTTTACCTCATTATAATATTGACATAGTTAGTATGGATCTCAAAAATAAAATTCCATAGTTAAACAATCTTAATCCTTTGACAGGGTATGTAGTTAGCGTGTCTCGATCCCATGCGGCTAGCATGACTGGAGTTGTTTAGGGGTGCGTCGCGTGAGGGTTAATATAATGCGTGCTCGCCCCGATCCCACTTCGTCCACTACTCATTATTATATGTACCACTTATTATCATAATGCAAACCCGATATTACTTAGTCAATATGATTAAATCGTTCTTGTACACTTTCGCTTATGTTTGCGTGAGATTAAACAATTAACTTATCGTGACTACCATGGACCATTTTTTTATTCTAATATAATAACGCATAGTGTTTTTGATGACAAATTTAACCTAATCAAAGGTAAAATTTAAAAAACTCCCTATGCAAGCATTTAAACGAGAAATCATAACCATCACCAAAAAAGCCTAACATAATTTTGGAAAAGAGCTGATATTCTTACACTGGTGGATTGATATTCGTTGCAAATATTTTTTCTAACCCTTCAACAATGTTACCACGATTTAAAGGTTATTTAAAATACTATCTACTAGAATAATACTATTTAAGACAGCAAACGTATTTTTTTGTAATATGTAACAGTTACCCTGAACATAGTAAAAAGACAATATTACAGCGGTATATTCACAAACCTTTTGAATTTTGTATCTTTTAACTTTCCTACGTCGATCTTATCTATATTATACTGTCGATAATCGCCTACAACCATTGAAACATCTACGTGGGAGCTACGTAGGAGATGCGTAGACTCAGCTACGTGCTACGGAATTGTAAGATATGTGAATTATCGTAGTGTAATTAAGGATAATATTGTTTCTTTGTTATTTTTACTGCAATATTTTAAATGAGTTAACTTAAATTTCCTGCTAACATTGCTAGCTGTTTTCTTTACAAATTAAAGCTATCACATCTGGGAAGTAATTTTAGCTGAAACCTTAAGTACTTTTGTCAAAATCTATTTCTTTTGGAATGGAAAATCTGGGAAATAAGACTTTCAATGCTCGAAGAACTTCGAACAAATTGTATACAATTTCTTCTAGACGTTATCGTCTTATGCGCTTGCCATAGAACAGAATTTTAATTCTTATAAATATGTAATTTATTGTTGGGTTCTGCGTCACTGGTCACCTACCTCCAGAAAGCGGTTGTACAAATATTGCGCAATGTTTGCTTTTGCATTGAAATCTCTAACGAATATTTTAATTTCAGTTTGCAACTTCATAGTGCACGAGAGATGCGTGGGGCAGGTGGTAACGCCATGTTGCGGGGTAGCGCCGAGCCTTATCAAGGTAAACTCAATTTTAAAGTATACAACATAGTTTGCATATTGCGTTGACATAACAGTCATATTTGAAGTAGATTAAACAGACATATTGTTGATCTAAGTTTGAAATAAGTTGTTTGGACTAAACCACAAAACGTCATCTTTTATTTAAGAACATTAAATCAATTTTTATCTTAATTTTGAGATACATATATATTTTGTTAAGGCTGCAATATTTTTAAGTAAATATTTAAGAGCATAACTACTTATAAAATAGTATTTTTTTTAATCTTAAAGTAATGAAACTTGGAAACTTTTATGAAATACAATATTTTGCTCATGAAATACTATATGAGGCGCTCATAGCCCAGTTGCACTCCTCCCGGTCAGTACCTTGATGGGTGACCGCTGATGGCATGTTACCATTAGCGTCTCCGTGGTTCGGAGGTCACGTTAAGCAGTCGGTCCCGGGAGATATCATACGATAACAGTCGTGAAGCTCAGTTGGAGGCCTTCGGGCGGGTTAAAAACATCCAACGGCAAGATACGTAGCCACAACGTATTCTTGTCAGTCCCCAACCGGTACTTGGCCAGGGTGGGGACGTATGGCCTTAACCCTGTCTTGAGAGGAGACCCGAGCCCAGCAGTGGGACATTATGGGTTGTTGATGTTGATGATATTTTGCTCACGTTATATGTGACAAAAAGTGGCTATATCCTTCTTCAAAGGCCAATCTATCTCTATACCGAAATTGGCTTAACTGCGTAGCCCTGAAAGCGTAACATACAGAAGTATTTATTTTATTTCAAATTAAAAATATTAGGTTGGAGTTTAAATTAGTATAGTAAACAAATAGTACTAATTTTATATTGTTTTATCCAGAATCCGGTGGCTCACTGCTGGTCGGAGCCGACACACCACAAGCGCAAATTCTGTACGGTGTGTCGCAAACGGCTCGATGAATTACCAGCTTTACATTGTATGAGTAAGTGTTAACTTTTTAACGTAGTTTCTCTTTCATTTACAACTTATTTGGAGACAATATATTAGAGGGCAATATATTTTACTAAGAGAGACATACGAAAATAATCGAAATCGTGGTAACCGGAGGTGGCTTAGAAGAGGTATATAAGTATTCTCCATCCAGATTATCCAGTGATACTGTGACAGTCTTCATTATAGTTTTTTAGTAATCGATTTTTATACTCATAAATGATTACTGTAATCATATAGCAACATAGGCTGGCGAGCCGGAGCGGACTATCCACAATGTCTTTTTCCGATATACAAATCTTTACACAATCGCCTGTCACTACGAACTCACACATCTATACTCTATAGAAATAAATATAATTAAAGTGTCTGTTTGTAATATAAAAAAATCGCTTTTCACTAAATGCATATGTATATACACGGTACATATAACATTTTTGTCATGCTTTTTGTTCCGGATAATCTCTAGAACGGTTATACAGATTTCGACGGGATTCACTAGCAGTAAAGTAACTAAGTAACTTAGGCTACTTTTTTTACCCGCGATCACAACCACAAACACGGGCAACACCGTAGGGTTCAGAAAGTATCAAATAAAAGAAAATATTCCCAGACACGTGACATACATTCTGTATCATTACAGTGAAATGCGTAGGCCCATTCGCGCTTATACTTTGACAGAGGGGAACGCCTGAATATGGCTACTAGCCTTACCATGTTGCTCTACGACTAATTATAATTACTGAAAGAATAACGTCAGTAAGTAGAAAACTTACTCTGTGATTCTATAAAATCTCATTTTACCCGACTGCAAAAGAAGGAGGGTTATGTTTTTCGAGTGTACGTATGAATGTAGAGAGAGCCTAGAGCCTAGAACCTAGAGCCTAAACAGCTTGTCATATTTTTATGTGAGTGGTGTCAATAGAGTCGTCTTAGTCGTGAGAGTGTCGCTGGGTATATCAAAATAAAAAAAAAACAAAATAAAAAGAACTATTAAAAAAACTTTTATTTTCAGTTCTTTCAGTCTTTTCAGTTCTTCAATGAATTTAATAATGATGGTGGTTATTGACGGAGTCGGGTTTTTTATTTTAAATAATTACTGTTTCACAAATTACTAACATCTTCTCTTTCCTACATGTATGTAAGGAGACGGGGAAGAATAAAAAGTAATAACATGTTTTTAAGTAGTTTTGATAGTAGGCTAGTGAGTGTATTTGTTAAAGAATTCGTACATTACGTAAGTATTAAAATTGTCGACCAATTTTGACATAGGGCTAGAATAATCCTGACATAAGTTTATTATTTAAGAAGGTGGCACTGAATGTCAGTGCTCTTGTCCCGTTTTACCCGACTGCGAAAGAAGGAGGATCATGTTTTTGAGTATATGTATGCATATTTCTTTGGCACGCCCTAGAGCCTATACAGCTTGTCGTATTTTTATGTGAGTGGTGTCAATAGATTCGTCTTAATCGTGAGAGTGACGCTGGCTACATCAAAACAAAAAAACAAAATTAATTAATTTTAGGCGCCAAAAAGTAATCTCAAAAAAACTGTTTTCAAAATACATCGAGTGTGGTGTCAAAATAAAGAATTTTTAACCGTAATTACGAATATATATACAAGTTATATGCTTTATAAAAAAAACAAAATTTTATAAAGATGACAGATATTGAGGCAGTCGGGTTTTGTTGAAACAAATTTACTTTTTTTGCGCTCCCTCTTCACTTATTGTTGGGCTTTCCTCTTATTCTTTTATTTGGCTCTTCATAGAAGTAAAAGACAGCAAGTAGAAAATATAATAATATTACCTCCTGCTAAGTACTGAGTCAATGCTATGATCTGGCCATTCTTGAGTCTGCACACATATTTTAAGGACTATTTCATTGCTATAAGCTCATTTACATCATGGTAAAATTGGTTGGAACTTTCAGAAGTTAGAATGAAAAGATAATGTTCTCCATGGGATCTATGGCTACATTGTTTCGTTTGGTTTACCAAAGTTATAGAAGAGAAAATTGCTTGAACAGATGGTCCTAGATCGCCGATGTCGTGAAATTCGAACTCTAACTAGCTTTTGAGTTTATAGCTATATTTTGTTGCTCAGTTTGCGAGTACTACGTGCATGGAGAATGCGTGGACTTCGCGGCTGCAGATTGCAAGGAGAATGCAACGTATTGCGCTGGCAGTGAGCCCCGCCACGTTCACCACTGGCGCGAGGGCAACTTGCCTGCCAACTCCAAGTGCGCCGCCTGCCGCCGCGCTTGCTGGTCCGCTGAGTGCCTCACCGGCTACCGCTGCGAGTGGTGCGGCAGTACGGTACGTTGTACACCCACTCAATGTGTAGGCTATAAATATGATAATAATACAGAAAAATCGGGATTATAGTAAAAGCAAAATAATGTTAAGTTGTGATTATCGTTATACAAATATGGAGTTTAAAGAATTGCTTACAAGCTTAGTTATGTGGTTTATTATGAGATTGTGAAGTGTGTAGTTATTCAATAATCTTCTTAGATTGTGCGGTAGAGCTTGCAAGTGTACAGTACTTTTAAAAGTTTTAGAGACTTCAACATCAACTAAAGTTAAACTAAAGCAACATATTCGTCTGTGTAATTTTGATATTTATATAAAAAAGTTAATCCAGAATAATCTACATTTGTCCCTCACAGTGCCACGCAGGATGCCGAGCTTTAATCTCGGAAGAATGCAACTTTGGGATGCTGCAGCCGATATTCTTACCACCTTCAGCAGTGTCTATACCTCGGACCGAGGTCCCGATGGAGGCCATCATCGGCGTGCACGTGCGCCCGCCGCCGCTGCAGCGGGACTTCGGATGCCGTAAGTGTTACGAAACGACCCAGTGGGCCCGGCCCCTCACCGCTTGCCGTCACCTACATGTGCCAAGCAATCGGCGAGCTTACTTAGTATAGGCCTCGCTTAGTAGTCCAATAGACAGGCACACACGGTCAGAACTCGCCTTTAACTACATTCATATTTCAATTTTTTCGTCTCTCTGTATCTATTTTTGATCTACATTTTTGACCTACGATACCTTTTCTTTCACTAGTATGTTCGCTTCTGAACCTGGATTCGGTAGTAGTGTTGAAGTTTCGAGATACCTATCCACACTTCTGGCTTCCATCAATACACTTTTTGCCTCCTAAACGCCGGCGCACAGTAGATAAGAACGACCGGAGCGGTCCTGATCGTGCGTGGCTGGGCGCGCCGGGCACGGGGGGCTCTGGGCGGTGTAGGCGGACGTTAGGCGGTGTAGGGCAGGGCGCAGTGAGCGTGTGTGTTGGGGCAGCGCGCGCCGAGCCGGCCGCGTGGGCGCCGGCGCGCCTCGTGACGCTGGCGCGCCGCCTGCTGCCCGCCGCCTGCAGCCCGCACGGCGGCGCCTCGCCGCCCTACTGCAGAGGTAACCCGCCCCTCCACCTCCTGCCTACCTACCTACCCACCTACCTACCCCAGAGGGGATGACGCCTCTCGCTGTACATTACATCGTTTTCTTAATATAAGTAGATGTTAGAAAATTGCATAATCTCCAGTTGGTACACGTTAGTGCATGCGATTTGAGTGATCCGTAAGCTCAAATTGAATTGAAGTATGCGAGTTTTAAAAGCTTTCGCCGTAAGCTCACACCTTCCTTCTAAATGCTACACTATTATGTATATCTTGTTACGCAGTCTTACAAATATTTACAGGAGTTTTAGATTTAAAAAAACTCAAACGAAGATTATAAATTCCACGTCTTCTATTTTATTGTTTGTACACGATTGATCGCTTTGCACTTTACAACCTTTGTGTGATATTTTTTTTGCATTAAACCCTTTAATTGAAAGTGTTAAGCGCTTCATTCAAGCAAACGAGATATATAGTCTAGTAATGCATTTTGGGATAGGATACACAACTGGAGGAACAAACACTGTTTCACACATGTCACAAACATAACGTCGCAAATTTTTAGGAAGATTATTTGATAACGGTGACCATATTGAGGTCTTTTTCATTTATTCGAAGTGCTTAAATCTTTGTGGATAACAATAAAACAACAATAGTTATCTAACAGTTACATAAAAATATTATTAATAAATATTCAAGCTTACAATAATTCTCATCAAAACATACTGATCCTGGTGTATTACCACTATGGCGCTCACACATCTAACCATTTTTTAACACAGGCTGTTTCACGACTTCTCTGTGTATGCATGAATGTTAGGCAAATCCCAATTGCTTTATATTTCTTGAATAATTTCAAAGTCATTGGCACGTACAAATGACTTCTTTCCATCAGTACTGTCCCCTTTTTTATTGTGATTGGATATTGTATCTACTTTCCGTTCATGAAACTACAAGACGTGTGGTTATGACGTTTAATTATATGAAAAAGTAAACTTAGAAAGTATTGGCATACTAATAATGAAGTTCTCCCAGCCAACTCCGCAGGAGATATTATAGTGTACAAGTGTGTGTGTAAAAACAGGTGTACTCTCCCTCTCTCTTCATAATACGATGGGGCGGTTAACCGACACGATCAGGGAGAGATCAGGAGCAGGACCGACAGTTTTACGTCCTCTCCGAGGCATGGGGTTTCAACCCCAACTACCAAACTCCGAGCTGTTCTCAAGTATATAAATAATCAGAAAAACTCAATAACATTCTTTAGGCCCGACCCGGGATTTGAACCCGAGACCTCTTGACTGGCGGTCGCATAGTTCAACCGCTAGACCAACGAGGCTGTTACAAATACTCATAATATACATTACGTATAAGGCATATATTTAATATATTTTCTTATTTTAAACACAAATCAATTAATTATAGTAATACAAGTTTATGCCTACTTGCTTTATAAGTTCAAAATATCTGAAAAGTGAGAGCATAAGGTAGTAACGCCACGCTGATTTCAGCACGAACGGACCGGCTCGACCGAGCGGTTATACAATATTACAGAAAACAAACCTAAAATAACAGCATTCGTGTTATCGTATTTCGTTGGCGAGTGCAAAACCGAAGGTTCAATGATGCAGGACCATCTCATTAGGCCATCATAGTGTGCCACCACGCTGCATTCTTGCATTGTCTGCATTCGCAATAAGTACGGTGACCTCTTCTCTTGAATTCTGCTCCTGTATCCATGAGGAGCCAACAAGCTGTGTAGTTAAGCGAATTTGTTAATGTATATTTTAAAATTGTATGGATAAATGACTCAAAAATATTAAGGCAATGTAACAATACAGTATGGTGACCCACATTATGGGATGGTTCTAAATTATTGGGCCTCCGGTCTCGCACTCACCAACGAAACACGACAGCAGGAGTGCTATCATTTTAATTAATACTAATTCCACAAAATTATCAACAATCTCTATTAATCCACTGCTGCCTAACACACACAACACTCACACACAAGCCTCGACTTAGAAAGAAAGACCTATTATAAAACACTGGGAAGACGAGCTGTTGCATAACATAAGATTAATTTATATATTTTCTAAGTCAATTGGTAACCCCTGTCTTGTAGTTGAGTGAACCCTTTTGTCAATTAACTATTATTCACCAATCTCTCACACAACTCCGTGGCCAGCCAGCCCAAGAATACTCATGATGCAGTATTCCAACGGCAACAAGGTAACAGACGGACAAATCAGATAATAACATACTATGTATGTATATATGCTTATGTATCCAACGCTGCTTTTGTGTAGGATGTCTTTATTTAAAATTATTATGTAATATATAATATCCCCGTTGTGTCACAAGTTGGCGTGCCGTATTATATAATATTCCCGTTGTGTCACAAGTTAGCGTGACAAAAAGTAACCTATGTCCTTCTCCAAGGTTCAATCTATCTTTTTGCCGAAATCCATCCAAATAGATTCGAAATTCTGCGGTTTAGACTTTCGAAGATATTATTTTGAATTTGTAATATTAGCATGGAAGTATGGATTAGTATGAATCTAAGTCGTGAGAACACATCAAGCGGTATGTGAACCTTTACCCCGTGAACTCTAAAGGAGATGAATTATTTGAAATTATTAAAACAATGTGAAAAATAAGCATTCCGGAAAGGACATCCAATTGGAACCTCCCGGAATATAGTATTTAAGTGTAAATTTTTAAATGTTTAATATATTGCACTTTTGTGACCAAACTGGCACGTAAATTAAAAAAAATTTGGTGAATCAAAATAAAATCGGTTGTTCGGAATTACTTCGTCGTAACAGCGATCTAACTATAAATTTCAAGCCTTCTGTAGTGGTCTATATTCCATTAAATTATTAAGTAAAACAAGGGAAATTTAGTTTTAAATAATGACATCCTAAAATAGGTATGTGTGTATGTTAAGTATAATATATTTATGTGTGTGACGAATGTGTGTAATATGGAATATTGTTTTCAGATGTACCTACCTACCACACAAATTAATGTTGTTGTTATATTATTACACGTATTAGGTATATTTTACTACACAGTAAGATGAGAAGTGATATAATATACTCATATATATACATATATATAACCAGCAAGCTTTGGCAGCTTTTATATATTTATGAGGATCCGGTGAAAGGAGGTTTCGGTCTAGACCACGCTGACTTTTGTTTGGTGTAGGTTATGTGTCAAGTTGTCCAGCTCTTTGCAGAGATTTTGTTATTGGCTCCCCTAATTAATTCTTACGGCACTTAATTCAAATTCAAAATATTTTTTTAATGCTGACTGCCATGGTGGCGCAGTGGTAGCGTATGCAACTGCTATCCTAGAGGTCTCAGGTTCGATTCCCGAGTCGGACCAAATGTTTGTATGATCTGCAAATATTTGTTTCGGAGTTTGGGTGTTTTCTATATATAATATGTATGTATTTACAAAAAAAATATATGTATTAATATCAGTTGTCTCGTACCCATAGTACAAGTCTTGTTTAGTTTGGGACTAGGTGGCGTTGTGTGTTAAGATGTCTAAAAATATTAAAATATTTATTCAATTAAGACACTAAGTGACATTTATGAACGTAAAATTGAAGCTACAGATAAAAATCATAGATTTACTATTGGGATTAACAAGTAATGAAAACTTTTTAACAGGTGGAATTTTAACAGACATCTTGTTAATCAATAAAATCTTACTGTTTAGTAAACTTAAAATAAATGTTTACAAAACAATACATATCTATGTTATTGTGTGTATACCGACATACCTATTTTGCCTGTGTTTAGCTTTCTAGGAGTGCTGGACTAAAACATTCCCGATATCCGCTTTAAATAATAAATCAATACGATACTTATAAGTTTTTTTTTAAACTGTACACTACCAGTTTTATTACAGTTACATAAACTTATAAGAAATACTTTAAGACTGTGAAGACACAAGACTCTAACTTTTGTTTCTTTACAATTATTTTTTTATTAATCTGTTATAAAATCCTATAATTTTCGGGTCCGGGGGGCGAACGGGGGTGTGTATGTGAGCGATATGGGTGTTGCAGCTCGCAGCGTCAGCGAGGAGTTCAGCTCGGGCTGCGAGGGCCGCTCGGGGTCGGGCGGCGGCTCCACTGGCGCGCCCGCCGACCAGGATCACCGCCCTGACCATAAACAACATCGGGATCGTACGCCTGATGATAGGGATGAAGGTAAAACATCAATTGATTTTTTTTAATAATATTTATATATTATATATAATAACATCCTACGTTCCATGGTTTAATATTAACAATGTACCTAAATATTCGTGAATAGCTTCACAAAGATTTACTTCTTATTTAGATTTGAGCCATCAGACTCATATAATTTTTTTTTCCTCATAGACGCGTCTGAAGTACCAAGTCTAACACTTATGTAGACATATTATGTACGTACAATTAATTTTGCTATATATCGTAAGAAGAGGGGTCATAAAGTGGGCGATAGTTGATAACTTCTCTACTAATATTACTTGTAAGAAATATCTTTCTTTGCCATCTGTAAACGATAACTACATTTTAAGATTAAAAATCTTGTATATTTATATATTATGATATGGATTTAATAACATTTATAACTTTTTACTAAATCGTTATCGGTTATGTCAAACAGAGGTAGTTAAGGTATACGACGGTGAAGCAGCTTGGACGCGGCGGTTATACCGACCCGTCGTGGTGGGCCGCAACTGGAACGAACGCGAGCTTGTCTCGGCCGCCTTACGTGCCTTCCACGTGGCGCGAGACCCGGACCTCTTCGAGCTGACAGACGCTCTCGCTGGCGAAGAACCGCCTCTCCATGACCCAACTCCACTCGCTCGAGTCACACGACTTCCGAACAAAAGACCTGCGCTCTTTTTACGGTTCAAGTAAGATTTTATTATGTATTGTCTCATGAAATGGTTTTGTACTGTTATTAATCCAAGATCCTGTGCCATCATCATCACAAACAAGGCCAAGCCAGAGTCTTTAAATCAAGGAATAGGATTTCTAGTTAAACCCGCATGTTAAATCGCTCGAGTAACTGGTGCGATCCCGTCTCACCATTATCTTTTCCTTCTACTGTGATACCTGGCAATCTCATCCATTATCAATAGGACAGCTGGTGATCCGATCCAATCACAATATTATGTGACTTTTGCGTCTTTGGGACGAAAGAGTAAATTTTTCAATACTTTTAAGGATGTCTATATTTGTTGTTTCTAGGCATTTTGAAAATTTTTATTTCATAATTTTTGTATCCAGAGAGCCGGAATCCGGTGGAGGTGAAGTAAGGGTGTACCCTGGGCGCGTGGCAGGCGCAGGGGAAACCTTCGTGACGGTATCATGTTGCGGGGATGATGCCGTCGCGGATCTCATGGCCGCTGCTCTCGAGCGCTTCGGCCTTGACCCTGCACAAGCTGTGCAGGACTTCCGCTGCTCTGAGATCTTGCTCGACCGCGGTGGTGAGTCACCTGGTCATACTTATTTCTTTACGTAATTTATTAGTTCATAATTCATTTTTTGAGTACAGACTATAGTCTGAAGAAGAGTTTATTGATAGCATTTTATTGAGATTGAGATAGAGTTTATTGATTCATATCTTGCCCAGTTTTGTTAGAAACAAACTTACGTGACAAAAACTAGCTTTACGATTCACGATACAATTGTGACACAATGTTATTTAGGTCACACTTTATTTCCAGTCTGATAAATATTTCTTTCTATTTTATGTAAACATATCGAACTCCTCAGTATTTTCAATTAGTCAACGATAAGAACTTTTGTGGAGTCAGTTATGGTTTTTTTTGAGCCGTCCATCTATTATACAAGACTTTAACAATTACAAGAATTTCACTTAATCTATAGAGTCATTCATTCATCAATTTTTTAGTTTGTTGATTTTAGACTAATTTGACAATCCGGTTTAAACAACCGGATTGTCCCAGGTTTCTCTTGACGCTCTAAAGAATTTATATCTTTACATGTAGTACCTAGGTCTAACATTTTTGTAGGAAGTCGTCGGTAAGGTAGTTAGTAAAGAGTGCGAATTCTCGGTGTGTAGTATCTGAACGCGTGCTGGAGGAAGATGAGCGTCCGTGGCGCATCGTGGTGCGGCTGGCGCGCGAGTCCGTGCGGCGCATGGAGCTGGCGCGCTTCTACCTGCAGCCGCGCCGCGACCCGCACGGGCCCACGCTCGCGCTCTTCGTGGCCTCACTGCCGCCCGGCCTCTCCGAAAGGAACTACGAGAATATACTGGTCGAGTTCCTGGGGACCGGTTTGTATTAGCTTTTATTTTCACTAATAAACCTGGTTTTTATTGCGAGTGAACATCAAATGTACGACATATCTAAAATCGCGATGGTCGATGGTTAAACTGGGACTGGTTTATAATTTGAAGATTCGTTCTTTTTTTACTTCTATTAACTGTTCGTGTTCATAAACACTTAATTTGAAACAGAGAAGTACACTACGATGATACTCGTAGATGGATACCAACCAACCATCTACGATCCAGATGAAGCATTTCATTGATAGATCTGACGGTCCAATGTTGAAATGGGATTTAGAGATAAAGAAACAAAATTGTGTTACTCGTTCACTGAGATTTCTATCAAAAGCAGAACGAATTAATAATACAAAATAAATACTCTAGGCACTTTTGTTTGATGAAGATTTTACAAGTGAATATTCCTCATATTTACTAAATGGCGTTTGTCGTTGTACAGAGAACAAGTTCACGTCAATTGGTCCCATCTATTACGAGTACGGGTCCATGGTGATCACGTATGAGGACGCGAGCAAGGCGGTGCGGGCTCTCTACGCGCTCAGAGAGGCCAAATATGAAGATAAGCATTTATTAGGTATGTATACACCAATATTTTTATGTATCAGTTTCTATATTACTAATGTGTTGTGTATACACAGGTAGGTAGGTATTGAATAATTGATCCTTTTCGAAGTCAGTACGGTTTCAGCTAAAGCTCCGTTCTAAAAGACGCTTATGTCCATTAGTGCATTAAAGTCTATTGATAATTACTAGCACAACCACTGTATCCGCTAATACTCCAAAGTTTTATTTATTTCTCATGACTGTTACTGGAATTCGCGCGTTTAATATTATATATATACTAGGAGGCCCGACAAACGTTGATTTGCCTTTTTAAAAAAAATTATAATAAAAATATATTATTTATATTTATGGGTGCGTCACTGTTATCATTTAGGGGTATGAAAAATAGTTGCTGGCCGATTCTGAGACCTACTCAATATACACATAAAATGTCATAAAAATCGGTCTAGCAATTTTGGAGAAGTTTGGTAACAAACACTGCGACATGAGAATTATATATATTAGATTGTTTGAATTGTTTTTTTTTATCTAAAGCTCAAAAAATCTGCATAGATAATCTATATTCTCGACCGTCGGCACTTAATGGAACTTTTCCAAATACATTCTAAAATTAAACTCACTTATAAATTAACTTCAATCCTGACCGGTTTGGTCCTATGGCATAATCATCATCATCATCAGCCTATCGCATTCCACTGCTGGACATAGATCTCTCCAATCCACGCCACTTATATTAATAATTAAATCATTAAAATATTGGAATGAACAAGTGAGTTGAATTATAGAATGTATTCTACATAGATTTTAATTGTGAAACGATATACAACATGACTCAAAAGATCGCTTTCATATACCTCTTACGCCAGTTTTATTCTTCATTTATCAACTTTAATATACCAATGAACCGTAGGAAACGGCTTGTACCTAATACAAATTTTTCTCGTCCAGTAATGTTACTACCGAGTATCGAGCCTTCGATGGTACCTGTCGGAGTGAAGCCGCTCCTGGTGTTTGTCAACGTCAAGTCGGGTGGCTGTCAGGGGCTCGAACTCATCTCCTCTTTCCGCAAACTCCTCAACCCCTACCAGGTCTTCGATCTCGAGAACGGAGGTCCGCTGCCTGGGTAAGTGTTTAGCAATTCATTTTGCGGGCTCTGCCTTAAACTATGTTGTGTTTGTTAAATTGAGACACTGTGGAAGAACGGTTCACATATTCCTCCAACACAAAGGGAGGATTCTCCAACCAGGCGAGGTGATCATGCCTGGCGGGCCACTACCCCACGGTTGGTGCTGGGTAGTTGTATATCTATTAATCGGCGCTAGAATTTCTATTGCGCGATGCAGGATTGGTACCTTCTTCGTACACTACGTTAAGCCGTAGTTCAGTGTATCTTCGGTAGATAGCATTGTCATATGTTTTTGTTGCCGCTGTACATGGAAGTCGTCTAATTAATTATTAAGAAACTATAGCATTAAATTATGACGAGTAGCCGTTTATTCACGGGAACTAACCCTATATTTTACGTCTTATTTATTTTTTAAATATATTATAGTACTAAACTTACCGCGAATACCTTTAGCGGGTAATATGGTTGCCCTAATAAGTAATATGTGACCATTGGTGGCAATCCTGTTTATTGGATAAAGGGAATTCTTATCTTATTAAAATTCTGCTCATAAAATTTTTATTTTTCATTAATACACTTTTTTTGTTTTACCCGACTGCGAAAGAAGAATAGTTATGTTTTTCGAGTGTATGTGTGAATGTACATTTTTTTGGCACGCCCTAAGGCCTAAGCTAAATATATTCGTCTTAGTCGCGAGAGTGATAATACATACTTCAAAATTTCAAAATAAAACAAAATAAAAAAGTACTTTACATAAAAAAAAAATCTTTTCAGTTCGTTCTATTTTTTCAGTTCTCCAATGAATTTAATAAAGATAGCAGATAATGACGCAGTCGGGTTTTTTTTAAATAATTAGCTACTTGTTTTAAATGATTTATTTTGGGGCAGTCTGTACGTGTTTCGGCACATTCCCAACTACAAGATCTTGGTGTGCGGCGGCGACGGCACCATCGGCTGGGTGCTGCAGTGCCTCGACAACGTCGGCCAGGACTCGCAGTGCTCCAACCCGCCCTGCGCCATCGTGCCGCTCGGCACTGGTAACTCTCTTTATTCCTTCATATTACAAGGAAATTGGAATACTAAAAACAATTTCATCATATTTATCAAGACGTATCTGGTCAAAAATTTATTTCAGTTAGAAAAAGTCTACGTAAAGAAATAAAAACACATAAACCACACTAAACTGTCAAATTTTATAAACAAAAGACAACCGTATATTCATTAAATATTATTTGTATTGGACGAATAAATAAACACACAAACACATTACATCGAGTTATTTTTATTGACTTAAAGCGAAGTGTATGATTGTATAGTGAAATCGAAATGTAATAAAGCTAAATGCGATGATTTCAATGTCAATTTAGCTTCTTTATGAAACTGCCCAAGATCTGAGTGAAAAGAAAATGCTATTATATCCTAAACACGTGGACTGGACTGTAACCACAAGTGCATATGTCAGGCAATGACCTAGCGCGTACACTCCGCTGGGGCTCCGGGTACACGGGCTGCGAAGATCCGCTGTCTCTGCTCCGTGACGTCATAGACGCCGAAGAGATCCGGCTCGACCGCTGGACCGTCGTCTTCCATCCCGAAGATAAACAAGACGAGCCGAAAGAACTGTCCAAGCAACTACCTGGTAAGTTGCGCCCCTCACTGAATATTAGAGGAAAAATAAATATAGTCTAAATGTCAAGAACTTTAAATATGTGCTATGTTACCGACGCGACGCTAATAGGCATGATGACTAATTTTGATAAACTGTCTTATGATGTTCGTAAGTATCTCATATTGCCAAACACAGGTATATTTCTACAAAAATAGTTTAGTATGAAAAAATTGCGATTAAAATTTTAAGTTTTAAATTCACGAGTAAACGCTCGATGGTGTCATGGCGTCTGTTTGTGTAAGACGCGACGTCACCATTTGTCAACCAGTGTCAAGTATAGCTCTTAAAAACCGTATAGTGATCGTCGATTATATCCGAACAAAGTGACCTTTATACATAAATGACGTAACTCGCTCCGGTTGATGTTCAACTTAACATGACGGATTGTTGTATTTTGAAGTTTTATTTTTGTTAATTGACTATTAATCACGCTTTAAATATGAAAATTTTTATACTCTATGAACTCCATTTCTTGAGATAAATACATAATTTTAGTGGATCTTGGTTACTGTTATCGTGCTTATTGTAGACCATAAGGTTAATCTTCATATAAACTATGGTTAACGTGGTTGTTGGTGGTTACAATTATCACACCGTAACAAAGTATGTTGAAGCATTATCACGTCCATTCTACAGCCTACTTCATACTCTATACGTGCATATATGATAAGCACATTTTTTTACATATTAATTATATACATTTAAATCATATTTTTACATCAAAATATGTATTTAATTTGTGATACGAAGGTTAACAATTGTTCACGATAACATTACACTCCAAATTAATAGATATAGACTACGGGAAAACTTCAATAGCACAATGTCGAACAGCTTAGAATGGATGGTGCTGACTAATGTGTTGACATTACAGCGTCTGTGACCACAGGGTCGCAGAGCGAGGACAACTCGCAGATCCTCGTCATGAACAACTACTTCGGCATCGGGATTGACGCTGACCTGTGCTTAGACTTCCATAACGCTCGTGAAGAGAATCCCAATAAATTTAATAGCAGGTAATGTACAAGTGGACATTATAGAGGTGGATTTATAAGAAAAAAATATAGGAGAAACAGAACAGAAACAAAATCATATATGTAAAAAATAGCGCTAATTTTGGATCTGTTTTTAATACAAGCCAAAATTTAAAAAACCCCTACGTAAGCACTTAATCGAGTAATCATACGCCAAAAAATGCTCTACATTATTTTGGAAAAGAACTGATACTCTTACACTGCTAGACCGATATTAAGCAAACATAGCTAAGCACCAGTTTCCTTGCGGTGATGTTGGAGCGGAGCTGATTTTCGAATGTGATGTGAAAAAAACCGCATAGAAATCGGTCCATTCGTTTGAGAGCTACGATGCCACAGACAGATACACACAGAGAGACAGATATCGACGTCAAACTTATAACACCCGTCTTTTTGCGTCGGGAGTTAACAAAGTTAAAAAAATGGATGTTTCTTAATTTAAAACTAAAATATTTAGCAATAAGACCGTTCCCCAATACAATTTTAAAATTATTACTCTATAA
The DNA here is from genome assembly GCA_003709505.1 of Hyphantria cunea. Classification (NCBI taxonomy): domain Eukaryota; kingdom Metazoa; phylum Arthropoda; class Insecta; order Lepidoptera; family Erebidae; genus Hyphantria; species Hyphantria cunea. The sequence goes on from PKRV01001434.1 coordinate 319,963, forward strand.
AATCCAGCAGGTGATTCTTTTGTTTTTTGTTAATATAATACTGAAGTGACTGTTTTACGTTTGTTAGACTCCGCAACAAGGGGGTTTACGTGAAAATGGGTCTCCGCAAGATGGTGGGTCGTAAGATGTGCAAGGACCTGCATAAAGCCATCCGGCTGGAGGTGGACGGCAAACTCGTTGAACTGCCAGCGCTCGAAGGCATCATCATATTAAATATACTCAGGTAATATTTACCATATATATATATATATATATATATATACATGTATCATTTTTTAACATTTTTTAGTCAAAAACACGGGTCAACTTCTTCTTCTTCTTTTGATGAAATGGCAAGCAGCTAATCAGCTATTTCTGCCAATGTCAAATGTGAGTCTTCAAGTCTTAAGTCTTCGAGTCTTCAAGTCGTTGTCGTGATGAAAATAATGATAAAAGCTATAAAAAATGTGGATAAGATGAAACGGCGGCCGTCTTTCGAAAGAACAAAGAACGATCTCTAATGTTTAGCTTAAAGAACTATCAAGTTGACAGCTGCGTCAAATGACATTTGTCATAAGATTGCTTTGCTTGTTTATCACTCTTCTAAGCATGACCCACCTATCTAACAGGTATTACAATTTAAGTAAAGTTTACACTTGAATTCTTCCTCGCGTAACCTTATGCGATATAACAGCTGGGGTTCCGGTGCGAATCCTTGGGGCCCAGAGAAGGACGACCAGTTCAGCAAGCCCAACCACTGGGACGGCATGCTGGAGATCGTGGGCGTCACAGGAGTGGTGCACCTAGGGCAGATCCAGTCGGGTCTTCGCGGAGCCATGCGAATAGCTCAGGTAATTTACAATAGACAACTCTTGCATCTGTTTTTCTACCGGTCAGACATCCTGAATGCAATGCCAAAGGTGTCGATTCCTAGAACAAATATATTGTAAGGAGCAAGATATTTTTTTCCGTGTTGGGGGTAATATTTATAGATGTTTACGTATTTTTTTAGTACAAGGTCTGCCTAGTTTGGAATCAAATAGCCGTTTTTGAGATATTACTAGATTGTTATAGTCACAGAACACACAGATGGTCGTAACTCTTTCAACCTCAAAGGATTTTGCTCTATTGCGTCAGGAAACAAACAAATAATAACTTTACACATGGCACTTATTCCCAATCACGTTCACCACATTAACTAACAACCTATTCCGAAGGGTGGACACATCAAGATCAACCTGAAGAGCGAGATTCCCGTGCAGGTCGATGGGGAGCCGTGGGTGGCCGCGCCCAGCGAAGTGGTCGTGCTCAAGTCAGCGCTCAAGGTACATACTACACATAGTTACAGCGTATACACACCTTTACGAGACTTGAATAGTTATTTTATGAGCTCGAAGGACCAAAGTGTTGGCACCTTTTTTGTTTGACAATACGCCTTCAAAATGCCACTGTTAGGTCTCTTTTAAGAAAGGCTTTAATCTACTATACCGCGATGGCCAGAGGGTTTCTATAGATCAGGCGTCAGGTTTTCCTTCTCACTGCAGTGGTATTGTTCTGCTTATTTTGCGCCCTTAGTCGCTCTCACGACGCCGGATGAAGATAAAGGAGCTCGTAACACTTTGCAAAGTTAGCAATGATGGGTGAACATCCTTAACATATTAAGACCTCCGGGTCTCGGAGAGTACGTTTAGCTGTCTGTCCCGTATGCCATTTCGTTTTGAAAGCCTATTGGCAGTCGCTCCTCATAAAAAACGCAGCAGTATCGTAGTGAACTTAAAGTCGACCCCGACCTCATTTGAGAAAAAAACCTTTAAAAGAAGAAGCTTTTGGATTTACTACACAACTTTTTTTCTTTAAAAACTAAAACCTAATACTGGTTAATTTCGTTTCTCATTATTTTTCAAATTGCGTATTAAGAGTGCTATTGAAGTCTCGTAGAAGGGTCATATTTCAATGTTTGCATGTGCTCGCTTGTGCCCGAGCCGGGTCTAAATCTAAACGCTTACTATTTGGATATGTTCAACTAAAACCGTATTTGATATAAAAGTTCCGCTTGGTTCATAGATGAGATACACTGAATTTATTTTTTTCATAATGGAAATTTCATCAATTTTATTGCAACTGCTTTACGCTTAACAAATTAACACGAGCCTTTCGCTACTTTTTTAATAGATTATTTCGTTAGAGATATTCGAATCAAGCGGAACTTTGTATTTATAACGATATACCGTCCCGAGTCACGTAACGCCCGAGCACTCAAACTCCACTCAGCACCGATGTTACCACTAGTTCATACGAAGCCGCGGTTTCAACGCCCCACGCCGTGAAACCGCGGCTGCAACACGCCCGACGGATGACCACCCACGTACACCTGACTCGTTATATATCGCTATGAGCTCACACGCGGCCTGTACTTTTAATATTTGGGGCACAATAATCGGAGCGTGCACGTTAAGTAGAAGCGCCGAGGGGCGGGCGGGTCAGGTGTGCGTGGGCGGGCGGGTGCGGGGCGGGCGCGGCAGGGCGGGCGGTGACGTGCGTGTGTGGCAGGCGACGATGCTGAAGAAAATCAAGCGCGGCTCCGGCGCCGGCGCGTCGTCGGCGGCGACCGGCCCCTGACCGCCGCGCGCGCCCCGCCCCGCCGCTGCCAGTCGCGCCCCGTCCGCAGGCCACCATGCTGAAGAAGCGCGGCAAGGTGCGGCGCCGCAACACGGAGCCCAGCATGCCGCGCTCGCCCGACCGCTCCGAGCGCGCCGAGCGCCCCGAGCGCCCCGAGCGCGCCGAGCGCCCCGAGCGCCCCGAGCGCGCCGAGCGCGAGCGCGCCGAGCGGGAGCGGGCCGAGTCTCGGTCGCGCGACTCCTGAATCTGGCTCAGCGAGCGCCTCATCTAACGCGGGCGCCCGCCTCGGGCTCAAGGCGGGTGCGCGCTTCGGGCGCTCGCCGCGGGAAAGCCGCGCCGCTCGCGGGCTCTGTACGAGTATACCAGCCTCCACCGATTACATCCCCGAGAACACCCATTCATGTAAATAAATTATTAACAGAAAAAATATATAAACCTAATATAAAAAAAATAAACTTTATAGTCTAGTCTTGTTGTTTTATTTAGTGATTGAGTTTAATTTTTAATCGTATGTAATATAAAATAAAATACCTCAATATGAAACTTCACGCTCGCGGTTCTGTTCATCCCTATGTAATGTTTCCGTCGGGTACGCGAGTCGCGTCCTTCGCCTCCAATAGCAAAAGGTACAATGTACATCGTAATAAATCTGTATTACCTAATGCATTTAATAGATGTCTCTTTAACTGCTAAACAAGATGCTTTCGTGATCAGAAAAGATGTATGTGAAGTAGTCGGAATTTTGTACGATGTATATCGTAATTAGTTATCGAATAAAAATGACCTGTAACGTAAAAGTACAACGTCAGCGGCTACTGTGATAGTCCACTGACCGTTCGATGCCTTCGATGTAGGTGTTATGCTATATATCATATCAGTTTCCACCGACTTCATACCCCTGGATTTAAATAAGTCGTGCCATCTGAAGTAGATCTGGACTAACGCTTTTGAAAACTCCTGAAACGTGAGCGCCTCATTTGTGCATCTAGTATTAAAAATGCGCTGGTCGGAAACAAGTCGTCAACGAGTGAACAATGTTCATAAAGATCTCACTGCACTACCATTACGATAATATGACAATTTGTGATAATACCATATTGTTTAGATTTATACATTTGACATTAATGTCTTTTTGTGTGACACAAATAAATTTAAACGTGTATTACAAAAGTGCTAAATAACAGAAAAATATGTATAACTTTTGAATTCGACATTTTATGTCTTAATATATGGATATGATTTATCGGTATCAAGTTTAAATATTTTTATCTGTATAGCCTTGTATGAGAGAACACGAGTACCTAGCTCATTTTTAACTCATGATGGCACGAATTATGAATTCACTTTTAAATATATTCTCAAAAGTATCCGGCTTAGATTTTACATCGGGTCTTTCATCAACATTTCTGTATTTAACGCGACCATTGTAGAAAAAAATATATATATTTGTTTATGATGCAATTTATGGCTTAGGCTATGAATGTGTAGAGTGTCAGTTATGAATGACTGTTGTAAGAATACAGACGTTTGGATAAGATAACTGTTAGCTGAGTCATTGTAAAGCTAAGTTTCTAGTTCCCAGGCCGTTGTAAGCGTCACTGTATATAAAGAATATAGCTATTATTCTTTCTGTACATGATACTTCTTGTTTAATTAACACGAAAACGGTTTAGATCGACACTAGATGCATTATATCGTGTCGTCTATCCGTTCTAAGTCATGAATACCAGTATAATAAAATATATTAAATAAAAATAGTACATAAACGCGAAAATAAAAAGAGCTACTCACTGTTGGAAAAATTGTAAAGCAAACTAATAGGAGAAATTATAAAATAGAAGTATGTACAATTATATATTTAAATTTTAATCATTTAATTTTTCAAAAAAAATATTTCAATGTATCCATATATTAATAACCATTATGGAATAATAAATGCGAGAGAAAGGTCCTCTATACTCGGTATGTAGGGGCATTTGTGTGTATTTCCTACACTTCAATTGTATCGGTCGTTTCGTGGGTTTCTTATGGTGATAGGCGAGTGATCTTTTGATTTTACATTTATTATTCCATAATGTACACCATAGAAATATTAAAAAGTTGTATATACCTGTCATAGAGTCATATCCTAAAGAATATTATATTAGCTATAAGTAACTAACTATTGTTTTATTAAATTAAATAAATAAATAAAAGTATTATATTTTTATTTAATAACCCCGTTGCTGGTTTCACACCTCGCTGATGTGTGAAGGGGCTAAAGGAATCGACAGTGGGTAACACAAGTAGTATTATGCATACAATGCAATGAAGTATCATAGAAAACAATGGGAATATATAAACGGTAAAACGCAAAGGGATATTCGACAAACATAAAGGGATATTCGGCAAAGAAATAGGGATATTCGACAAATAAAACTATATCCGTTACATTTAAAAATCATTTCTTATATTGTTTCAAGACTTAAGTATAGTTACAAAGCGCTTCTGCAAACAATAATTAATAACCATTATGACTATCTGCGGATCCCTATAAATTAGATCCAAGTATACATACATAGTCTTTGAGACTTACTACTTAAAACTAAAAAAATAAGCAATTAGATAACATTGGCAATAAAATTTGTCAAAATACACCATTTAACAAAATTTAGAATTTGACTCATGTATGAAGTAAAGTCGATGTAAAGTTACTTAAGCGTAAGGGAACAATCCTCTGACCAAAATGCGAATATACTTCGTATGAAACGTATGGCATAAATTCGAATTTTTAAAACTATTCATTGCGCGATGCAGAATAGGTTGAAATTCGCTACATTATTTTCTTTTAAGCAGTTTAGTTTCTTTCCGCTAGATGGCTGTAGCATATAAAAAATATTTTGTTTATTAGCTGACAGCGAAAGATAAAGGGATTTTGACCTCTATAATACAAGTAAACTGGACTAAATACCTATTAATATTTTATTTATGAAAGTAACTCTGTCTATAACGATTTTACGGCTAAACCGTTAAACTGATATGGATGGTGATACTTAAGTCTTAAGAAGGGACATAGATACATATCAAACGTACAAGCGGGTGAAGCCACGGGCAAAACACAGTATTCTATCGCATTTGTGCTGCTTTGCAACTTCGTGTACTAAAATTGATATTTGTTACTGATAAACATTGAATAGGGTTGTGATTATTCCATATCGGCAAAGTGTCGATAGATTTCTACTATGAGTTGTTTTTATGATTGTGCCTTTAAATAGTAATTGGAAATTATCAACGATTTTTTAAAATGTATATCTGCGGACACAAACACCGCCCTCACTAAGGAAGCTTTAAAACAACTGCACGAGATAAAAATTTCGTCATTACGCACATTCAGGTAGTTATAAAATTAGGAACTAATTTACCGATATGAAATAATACACAGCTTCTTTTCTTCTCAAGACAAAAAGCACAAAATATTTAAAGCAAAATTTAAGTTCGTATCTGAGCCGAACCGATCGAGTGGCTATCGAAATATGTAATCTTATTCACTAGTAGGCCGCAGTGAACTACACGACAATAAAGTGAATAATTTAATTTTTATGCTTTATAATTATTGCATTTAAAGTAGGCAATATCACCATTTATATCGATAAAGTAACGTGATACTTTGTTATCGATAAATAAAATATATTCCACCTCACAAAAATTGTTTATAAAAATTAAAACCGCCGGTTTATAAATTGTAAGTGCATTTACCCATTTTAATACAGTCGTTTTTGTTGTTTTAACAATAATTAGCTTATTTATAACATATTATTTTTGTATTTTCAGAACGAAACAACTTAGAAATTGGCCAAACACTATTTTATCTTAAAATTACCTGGGCGTGTATTTACATTACTAAGTAGATATTGAAATATTGCATTTATAAGCATCCTATAGAAATCTGATAGATATAAGGGATAAATTTTTGTACTTTATCAGTTCATCTCAAGGTAGCCTGGAAGAAATTGCTTTTTAGCGATAAGGCCGCCATTTGTACACGGTAATTCAATTGATGTATTATGGAAACTATATATTTATGTAAACTGTTATATCTGGTGTACAAAAAAGTGCATTCAATTCATCAGTCCACGTGAAAAGTCATAATCGGAACAGTTTCAAGTAACATAATGTACATGTTCATACATGTTTAAATTACATCCACCTATTTCCAAAAAGTGTAATTTAAAAATTGGCAAGCATTTATCACAAGAGAAATGAACACGTAGCATTAAATTAGCTTATCCTAAGGCAATACGTATGGCCTTAAACCTCTCCTGAGAGGAGACCTGAGCCCAGCAGTGGGACGTTATGGGTTGTTGATGAAGGCAATACAGTCACAACTCTTGCGGCTAATCTTTAACATTAAACAGTTTCAAATTGATTGAATAACATTGAGGCAACTTTTAGCTAAATATAAACGTAGGTAGTTCGGGACGTGAGACATGAATTGCACTTTATTGTGTCAGGGATAAGGTCGATATTTATTTGACGTTTTGATGTTTTTGGCGAGTAAGACTTCGACACTACTATATAGGATGGTAATGAGCCTAAAATGTTGGACATAAGTCTACTCCATTGCGTCAAGAATGGGTTTTTCGAACACATTGCTAGTACCTATAATCCCATTGCTATACATAAATATATTAATATTGACTACAACCGGCACGAGTACTATACCTATGTAGCTAATAAAGCGATATACATAAATAACTTATATATAATACATTTTAAATACCATTGCTTTTTATACAAAATAGATTTCCTTAGCAATATATGCATATTACAAACTTTTATTACTAGATAAAATTTAGCTTATAATTGATATAATTACATTTAATTAAATTTGTACATAGATGCATAACATAGCGACATATTGAAAAATGAATTCCAATTTTATTTAATATACAAGCCGCTGAATCAATAGTTTTGTCACATTTTACATTAGCAAAACAATTGTTTGACGGAAAACCGACGCTTATAGACAATTACCTCCGACTATATGAAGAATGCTATCTCATATGTATTCTATTTTATAATTTATTTATTTATATTATTTTTCGTTTTGACAGAACGCTCATTTTGACAGAACTTCGAACTGCCTTAGTACTTGGGTTGTGGAAGTCAGGACATTCGCCCCATGTAAACGATCGAATTTCAGCCATATCGTAGCAGACTTAAAGTCGAATTTAAATTTAGTTTAGGAAAAAGGCTCGAAGGAACATATGTGGAGGGGGAGTGACAGGCATTCTTTGTACGGTTACAAGTAGTGGTAAGCACAGATAAAGTAAAATATATCGTATTACTAGTATATTGACGGACTCGCGTAGGTGTGACTCAGTCGACGCCGGGCTATAGCCACTCAGTCTCATCTGTAGGACAAGGGAACAAAATAAGAAACTTATGAATCTTTCTAAGAGTAAATTTTCATTGTGTACAGCGCTATTTGCCAATATAAATATACTTTTAGAAAAGCACATTATTATACTACTAGTGGTGGTGGTACCCAGTGGTAGAAATTTGATCATATTTTATTTATTTTTTAAGTTTTCTGTATTCTTCTTCCATATAAACTTTAACTGTGCTAAATTTTATTTTCTTTCATTCTCAAAGTTTTCTTGAAAAGGGCTAAAAATATATTACTTGGCGTATTAATATTAATATATACTATACGGATACGTTTTAAGAAAAATTGTGAGTAAGTTAGAGCCATTTGTGACAGGGATTCCGAAACTAGTTAGACATCGGCGAAACGCAAAAAAATATTTTAATGTTGGATGACCCATTTACCAAAGAAATATACTTGTAGGTTAGATGAAACTCACTACGAGCAATGGAAGTAAAGCACGAACAATTTTAAAAATCATCAATTTAAAGTTCATCTAGTCAAAAAAAACACATCATCATCATCTTTAACAGTCTTCCGCTGGTAGATTTTGGTGTACTATACCGCGCTGGCTAGGAAGGGTATAAATAGTTGGAACTTGTTAAGACACATTCTAGAATTTAACCAATAGGAGTAAGTACTTGTGAGTTTGAGTGTAGAATGTGAAGTGTGTAGGGTGGTGGCGTGCGGAGCGAGCTGGCTAGGTGTAGGCGTGCGTGGTGAGCAGCGGCGCGGCGCTGTCGGCCGTGTAGGCGCGCACACGGCTGAAGGCCAGCGGCGGGAACTTGCCGCCCGACAGCTCGAACTGCGTCCACTGGTCGCGCCGGGAACACACCGAGTAGCTCCGCCAGCACAACTGGAAGTTGCGCCGAGAACGCAAGTTGCGAAGCTCGAACTCCTAACCGTTACCAAAAAGGATGTGTATTGTTCATTATTAAAGGATGTGTACAATATGTAAGTTGACACCTTAGTCTAATTAGTTACTTTTTATCATCGTAGAAACGATCGCTTTGGATGAAAAATATTCTAAATATAAACTTATGACGTCACTGTTTTAGACTACTTAATTTGAATATATTTTAATGTATATTTGATTAAAATTTATAATAGAAATGAAAATCTGTAATAATTATATTTTCCGAGCTGTTTTGTAATATTCGTTATATGGAAGGAGACATCGGTATTTATTTACGATACAGTTAACTACCCTATTGCCTCGGTGACACAGTGATAGCGTATGCGACTGCTGTGCTTGAGGTCTTGGATTCGATTCTTGGGTCGGATCAAATATTTGTATGATCTGCAAATATTTATTTCGGAGTTAGGGTGTTTTCTATGTATATTGTCTATATATTCCCAAAAAAAGTATATAAAATCTATCAATATCACTTATCTAATACCCATAGTACAAGCTCTGCTTGGGACTAGACGTGTTGTCTGTTAGATGTCCGAAATATTTATTTATTTGAATAGTAATGAACGAGGTTTTATTAAAATATCTTAAGTTTACAAATACTTTAAACCGGAAAAGAACAGCCATGGAAGTGAACAAACTGATTTAGGCGAAACTTCCACCGACAGATAGCTGATGATATAATGAGTAACTTAAGCTGCTTTTTTTAGACAATTTCGCCCCGCAGCGTTATACGCGGTTGCTATACAACAAATAGCGCGGGTAACGCTGCGTGGTTCAGCTTGTTATTTATATGGTAATGACCTTTGGGCCGACTTTCTTGTTATGATGAATTTACTGAAAAGTCATACATTTATTCGTCGATCGGTCATATATACAAGGTCAGCACAAAGGTCCATTATCCATTTATATAATAGCATTCGGCTCGAAGGACCAAATATAGAACCAATTACTATAAACAGTAGTAACATTAAGAAGGTTGTTTGCAAACATTTATTAATAAATGGTATATATAATGACTAACCATATGAAATGTCTGTTCGTGTTGTTCAACTTCCTTGCGCCTGGCGCGGAACCTCGCCGATGGCTGCGATGCTTTCTTGTCATTCGTCTTCTTTATTATTATTACTACCTTCAACGAGATACACAAACAGTTATTCAATTATTTACTCACATTCTTGAAATCGGATTTCGTGAATTGTGACAAAAATATGTAATAGTAATCCGAGGAAGCACGTAATATGATTTTAAGCAATGAGGAAGCATGGTGACTATCATTCTTGTTCGTTAGAGAGCAGGTGAGATGTCAGATGTTATCCATTTTTTTATGGAATATGGTTAAAACATCACACCCGCAGCACACAAGTGCGTTAACGGCCTTTATATCATCATCACCAACAGCTTATAATAGTTATAGGTAAGAAATCACTTTTTCCTTTCGTTGTATGTCTGTCTCTGTCCATTCCCGCTAATTTCTGGAACGCCTGGACCGATTTCAACGTTGTTATTGTTCTACAACAACCACGAATAAAACTGGGGGGCATAGCTAGTATTGTATATGAAACCGGATGCAGAGCACAGTTGTGACTAAAAACGGAGATGTTTTTTTCGGAGGACTTTACCAACTCAGAAACTCAGAAAATCAATTTATGTACTACATAAAGGAGTTTTCCTATGGAAGATTTGAACCCACAATGCTCAGTGCAGTAGAAAGAGGCATGGCAACTGCCCAAGCCTTTTTTATTACGTCTGAAAACCCCCACCGTACCTTTACCTCACCGGGGTTTACGGCGGGGTGGTCTGTAGGTAAACTCTCTAAACAGGCGACGTGCAGCACACACGAAACATCGCCTTCTCGCGGCTGGCCACTAAAGCTGATGGAGGGGGAAAATCCGTCCTGGCCTTCCGCGGCCACATTCAGGACGGACCGCCCAAACCACTTTTCTTTTTTTTGACTAGGTGGAATGCCTTTACGCACTTCGCTCCCCCCCCCCCGCGGGCACAGGGGGTTCGCTTTGTGTGGGACTCCTGACTGACTCACCAGACTACCCACTAAACCACTACGGTGTACCACTCTGCGCCTGAGACGAGAAAGATCCGGGAACCGCTTTCTTACGCCATCCGGACCCCTCCCAGACCGCCCAAACCACTAGGCCAACCATGCTGCCTTATCTATCCAGTTTTAAATAATATACCTTGTCGCCAATTAGCCTGTAATGTCCGGACATGATCCCGAGGCCGGGCTTAGGGTGGCGGTACTTGAGCTGCCCCACACTACCCGCCGGCTCGTCAGCTGTGGTCCACATCAACACCAGGCCCTCAGGGAAGAACCTGCGTGATAATAATAATAATAATCGCCGTTTTGTACAGCAGATTACCTACAAATAAAACTTAAAGGTACAATTGGTGGTATCAATATCAAATATACTTGCAATACTAGTAGCGTATGCGACTGCTGTGCTGGTTCAATTCCCAGGTCGGACCAATGTTTGTATGCGAAAGTTTGTAATAATGGATGTATGGATGTGTGCTATTCTTTGTCTTTTTTTTCACTCTTAACAGCCTCGTTGGTCTATCGGTTGACGTATGCGACAGCCGATCAAGAGATCTCGGGTTCGAATCCTGGGTCGGACCATGAAGTGTTATCGAGTTTTTATGATTATGGAAATTCTTAATATGAGCTGAGAGTTTGGAAACTTGAGTCTGAACTCCTGTGCCTCGGAAAGCTCGTAAAGCTCGTAAAGCTGTCGGACCTACGCCTAATCTCTCACCGATCGCATCAGTTAACCGAACCATTGGATAATGAGAGAGAAAGAACAGAGAGTGCACCAGTATTTGCGTACACACTTGTGCACCACAATATCTTCTGCGTAGTTGGTTGGTGTCCGTTTAGAGTGGTCACCGTGGCCGCAATCGGATAGAAGAACATCATTCTTTCACGAAAAAAAACTACTAACGGATTATTGATCACGATAAACGACGCTACACGACTATACACGTGGACAGAGCTGTGGTCAAAGGTTAGTTAAAAATAAATAGGAAATTTACTAACCTGAGGTACCTATAATAGTCTATGAGATACCAGGGTCTGTAGAACTGGTCCTGGAAAGAGTTCTCCCCGTGGCGTATGTAGGTAGTCTTGCTGATGTAGCAGCCGTGCAGGTGCAGGCGGGGCCGCTCCACGTACATCTGGCGCCACGAGCTGAACCCTGACGCTCGGGGAGTGCCGCATTCGATACCCCACGTTCTGGAACATCGTTTAATTCTCGTACCATAGAATAGCCATGACTGCTTCGTTGATCTAACAGTTAGCGTATGCGACTGCTGATCAAGAGGTCTCCAGTTCGATTCGGGTCGGGGTCAAAGGGTTTTTTTAAGAAATTCTTGATAAATGTCCAAATTCCTGACAAAAGTTTTAGCTAGTTTAATATTCGTATTTATTCCGTAGTGTCTCAGAGTTTCCAGGGTGTTACAGGAGTTTCAATGCCAGTTGCATCATATAAAAAGTGATATTAAATAAAACCGGCGGAACTAGTAGCCGAAACCGAGTAATCTTGGGAAAAATAAAGGCTAAAAGAAGAAAGAAGAAATCGGACAGGAAAAACAGTATTATGTGTTTTAAATGCGTAATTTTTTTGTTGGTTTTTACTTATTGAATGCAAACGAGCATCCCCCAAGGCCGGTAACGGACTTGTGACGCCTCTGGTGTAGCGGGTGTCCATGGGCGGCGATAATCGCTTACCATCAGGCGGTACGTCTGCTCGTTTGCCACACAATCCATAGAAAAAGAACACTGACCTTGAGTAAAAATGGAGTTACCTTTCTTTTTTGACGGATCATTTCTTAAGTGGTCAGGACAAGTGACAGTATTTAATTAGATTCCTTTTTGATTATAATCGTAAGACCTAGACCCAACACTTGATTAGAGTTTTTGGTTTACATATTTTTTTTATGGAATTGGGGCCAAACGAGCAGACGTATCGCCTGATGGTGAGCGATTACCGCCGCCCATGGACACCCGTAACACCAGAGGCGTCACAAGTGCGTTGCCGGCCTTGGGGGATGGGAAGAGGTATGAGGGGAAGGGTTGGCATATGGGCGTCCGGTATCCTCACTCACTCGGTGAAACACAGCGCAGGCGCTGTTTCACACCGGTTTTCCGTGAGGCCATGGTATCACTCCGGTCGAGACGGTCCTCTCATGCCGAAGCGTGGCTCTCCCACGGTGTAATTATTTATGCAGAAGTCTTGTTTACTCTACTCCAAAATGATCGTATTCTCCATCTAGCGGAGAATCCCTAAGTAGTTAGTAACTCACTTGACACACAAAGAGCGCCATATGTCGGGCTCTCTGGCCAGGACGTACAGCCCGCGACACACGGCCGACACGCGCTCCAGGGACGCCGCGTCCAGCTCCGCGCTCACAACCCAGCGGAGGATCACGATGATTACTTCGTAGGGTAACCATGAGATATGGGCTCCCTGTAAAATAAATTTAAAGTTTTAATGTTAACAACACTTACAGTTTTATTCTGAAGTGAAATACCTATAATATAGGTGTCTATATATATATATTTATATATAATATGAGTTGTTATCGTGGCGACGCGTTGTTATACGTCACCACGTTATGAGATATTGTATGTAACATTTTGGATCAAGGTACCTAAGCTTCTGAAGTTATATATTTGAAAAACATTGTTGAGTAAGTTTGTGTATGCCAGTAATACCTTAGTGGGGAATTCGGGTTCGCACAGCACTCCCTTCCTGGCTAAGATTCTCTGCAATCGAGAAAGTAAATCTTCACCCTCTACAGCGTCTTCATCATCACTTGGATGGGCATCATCCACCCGCGGTGCTTCTTCCGCCTCCGATTCCTCTATTAAACCAAAATACAATGTACGTGTCATTGATATTACCACAATAAGGATTTTATAAATCATCCAAAATATCATCATAATTTTACTGAAGGACTATAAACCCAATTTTCTGGGATCGAGTGAGAAAACATATTGTTAGTAAGTCCTAGGTAAAATCCACACTCTGTGACCCATTCAGGAGCATAAGAAGGTCATTGAAAATCAAAGTCACGGAAGAGGGTAGCTAGGTTTTTCACATAGTCATTATGACATAAATGGCATGAGCTCGAATACGTGAAAACGAATATGAGCCACATTATTTCAACTTTCAAACTTTTGTAACATTTTTACTACATATAGGGTATGAAAGGGTATTGGCATATATAAATATATATCCAGGTAGAACAAAAACTTGGTCGCGTAGTATAAGTACGTTCACTAGAGATATTTAATCATTCTGATCGAAAAAATTGAGCACTGTCTATGAGAAAAGGTGTTGATTGGGCTTCTGAATTGTACCTAAGGCGGTTTGGACGAAGTGTTACGAAGAAACATGTAGGTATTAGTGATTTATTGATGTTAAGATTTCAATTGATATACCTTCCGGGGTGTCGGAGCGCAATTCGTCATATAGGCGGGTTTCGACGTCGGGAAGAATTTGCATAGCACGCTTGTAATGTTGAATTGCTTCGTACAACTTGCCACAGCGTTCCAACTCCACACCACTTAAAAATAACTGTTTGGCCTACAACAAGCAAGTAGTAACTGATTGGATAGGCACTTGTCAAATTTGAAAAAACCGTCTTCTTTACATGGTATAAAATGAAGTTGCGTCTGCTGTCTGTTCGCTTAGTGGTTCGTTTTTTTTTGTAACTATAGAAGCATGAGGCGCAGCTATAACAGAATTGTTCATAACACAAATTAATTAATTCATCGCACAATGATGTTGATATGTGATCTTAAGTATAGCATACTTGTGTCTCTTTTATTATAAACTAGTTGACCCGGCGAACTTCGTACCGCCATATAAATTTTCGTAAAATTTTCTGAATTACCGATAAACTGAAAATAGGGCCGTAGTATATACGACTAAGCGTACTAAGAAAATATAACACCTAAAAACGATAACAAACATAAAAAAAAGAGTTATCCAATTTGATGCAAAACATTGAAAGTTATGCGCATACATAGACTTTTCTGAATCATTTTTATTTATATAGATTTACCATGTACTTAATTTTAAAAAAAATCAGTATTGATAACCTTTTCATCATCACTGAGGGGTTGAGTGTCCTCTTGGCGTGCGTGCGTGTTTGCGTGTTTGGCAGGTGGTGGTTCTTTTGATGGAGTGGGGGTAGCCTCCAGTTCACGTTGCCATTGCTGACGGAACACAGATAGTTCATCGTCCCCACTACGTGCATTACTCTGGAGACATTATAAACAATCCATAAATATTAACATGCAGTTACTGTGTCTATTCTCACGAGCTACAAAAAGTTCTGTATCTATCGAGCTCAAATTTTTATATCAAGATTTATTTCACGTTTTGCTTATCTACCATCTGTTATGCTGCATATTTAACTCGTTCAAATGAATACATCTTATAGCTGACACAAGCGGCAAAACCCCATAGCAGGGAACACATTATTACTGTACTATTGCCAATATTTACTGATGTATGAAAAGACCCAAGTCAAGCCAGCAAGTCCTCTAGAATCTTTACTTTGTACTTTTTCAAGCCAAGTCAATATCAAAAAGTAAAACAAAATAAGGATCAAAACCTGTGCATCATCTTGTATATTCAAAATGTCAAGATCGCTTGCCACTTCCAGGACTGAGGAAGAAGAATCCTCCTGCTCTTCCCCTTCACAGTCTCCTGAACCATTTGCTGCAGCTCCAGAGGCCTATAACAGTTTTAAAAATTGAAATTAGGATTTCATTGTCAGGTCAATACCCTTGTATGTCTGACTGTGGCTTTGTTTTTAAAGGTTTTGTTTCATGTTGAGGTATGTATACTTTAGACACAGATATTCTAGTACCTTTTGTTATGACTGAACTATTAGAAACTGTGTTAAGTACTCTCCATGATCAGAATTAATTCAAAAAATTAAATCAAATTAATAAAGTAATGAAGATGGTCTTCTGACTTTTGTGGGATACCAACTAATAAATATTTATTTTAATTTTATCATAAGTGATAATATGTAAGTACCTAGTCCATTAGAAACAATAAACTTTTTCAGATAACACTAAACATGCTAACTCACTATGTTGTCAAGAAAACAAATTTATATTACATTTCTGTAAGGAAATTATTGTTTCTGCAAGCCCTGAGGACCTAGTATAATTCTAAGTTTAAAAGAAAAGAAATTAATAAGGCGTGAATAGTATCAAGGTTAAATAGCAATCATTTAATTAGGCTGACTTATTATGTCTCTGGTATGATCTCTTAGTTAATGTGCACAAATGAGCATTATCAATTTCTTCTCAACAGTAGGTATTTTTTTTAAAGTACCTAGTTTATTAAAAAAAAAGTGTAATTTAAAATGTTTTTAGTTTAAGAACATAATTTAAGGAACTACCTCTTTAAAAATGTGTATATTACATATTTATAATATGAGATAAAGTCATACCATTTTTACTATTATTTATATCAGGCTCAGAGATTCATAAACTTGCTATAACTCGACAAATTTGTATATTATTATGTTTTGGAAATTCAACTTTTCAAAACATTTAGTCGAAAAATATAAAAATATTGGAATCAATCACGCGTTCCAGTCTCTAAAGTAGGCATTTTGACAATATTTTTGACAACTTTAGGATAACAAAACGTAACAGCAACAACTGCGTCGTACGTAGCGTATTATTACGAAAATTTTCACTTATATTCAAGAGACAAATTAATCAATTTACTAGATAATTGTGGGTATTCATACAGTAACTGCTGTGCATGAGGTCTCGGGTTCAATTCCTAGGTGGGACTAAATGCTCGTAAGATCTGCAAATATTTGTTTGTTTTTTTGGATGTTTTCTATAGATAATAAGTATATAACAAAGTATATTGTATGTATTGTTTATTATATACTGGATTGTTTTGGCGCGGTATATTGTTATACCATGCATAGTACAAGTTGTGCTTGTTTGAAGCTAAATGGCGTTGTGTGCCAGATGTCCAAAATACTTAATATTATTCTAAGCGGTGAGCTTGACTGCTTAATAACATTCTAGTAAAAGTAAAATATGAGAGTGAGTGAATTTGACTCAACTATAACTGTCATCGTGATGAGGTGAGTAATATAAATTAAATAATGTATGTACCTATTATTGCAAAAAAGTGATAAAAAACTTATTGTTTTCGTTAGCACTAACACAGTATTATATTTATTTTAGCGAGAGATATCTCCAAATGCTGGAACAATGGATCCGATTTCTGAGCCTGTTAGCGAGTCTGAATCAATTTTTGACCACGGAAAAACTTCTCAAACTCTTCTTCTTTTGATGAATGGCAATCAGCCGAATCAGCTATTTCTGCCAATGTCAAGTATTTCAAGTCTTCAATTCTAAGTCTTCGAGTCTTCAAGTCTTCGTCGTGATGGAATTAATGATAAAAAATATAAAAATGTTGATGACATGAAATGGGGCATTTCGTATATCAAAAACCTTCTCAAACTCAAACGAAAAATAAATAGATTAACCTCGGCTAAAATAAAATTGACACATAAAATCAAGAAGGTCCAGTCAGAACAGAACCTTTAAAAATAAATGTTATTCGTTGGCCTTTCTTGTAAAGATGTTTGAAACAAAATTTGGCTTTTATTTTTATTCCTCAATGCATTTTACAAAAAAAAATTTGAAAGTGGCAAAACTATTGAAGTACTATTTACTGAGTGTGAATTTGCTTATTCTACTATTTTATTTATATATGATTACACCTGTACGATTTCGTCTTATGGCATCATCTAAGCACTATACCATATATAGAGGCCATCAGGCGAAACCAGTTAGGTGTATTTGTTGGGTGTAAATAAATAAAATGATGGAATGAGTACACTTGTACTCATTCCATCATTTGAATTCTAAACTATATTGCAACAAGTTCCATCAAGTGGTGACAATCTAGAGTATAAATTACATAATATTAAAACAATAGTCAATTTTATCTCAACGCGACTTTTCACAACTTCCATAGAGAATCCTATCTGTCCTTACTGGTAAACCATATAGTACCAATTTATTTTTGTTTTTGTTGCGAACTTTGCTACATTAAGCGATGTTTTGATTCAGGATCAAGAAAGCAAAGATCTTTTGATTAAGACGATCAAGGTGATGATGAACAATCTATTGCTTCACATTCTATTACAACCTTAAGGTCAAAAACTAACAAGGCACGTGTTACAATTGAAATCAATGGGTAAGTATTGTTTTCTAGTTGATCTGGCAGAAAATCTTCAGTACCTTAGGGGCACAGAAATCGGTCCGCACGCTAAGGGGGATTTGAATTCTAAATACAACTAGTTGTCATTGTGCTTGAGAGCTCTGAATTCTAATGATTGTCATAGATGTTCATGACACTTTGCCTCCGAGGTATGGGGACACTGCTAAACTTCTACACTCCGGATTGTTATTAAAATTTTCATGTACGAAACACTCTGCAACACTTTTGGACCGACCTGGGAATCAAATCCGACACCTCCAGATTGGCAGTCGCACGAAGCAGTAAGTATGTGGTGTTACCAAAATACCGCGATATCGTGGGTCTGTAACGGCTGGTCGCGGGCCACATTACTCTGGGGAGAATCCAGACTATATGGATTCAGTTCATACTCTAATTCACACCATACCTAACTATTTCAAATTCCGAGAAAAGCTGCAAACTTCTATACAGAAACCTTTAAAGCTGTTTAGCTTTAAAGGTTAAATCTTAACTTATTTGCCTTTGCAAATAAGTTAAGATTTATACGCTTTATAGAGGATTACCGGTCTGAACTCCTTGATAGATAGGTACTACTTTTGATGTACCGACCTATTTTGACATTATTTTTGTCAAATTGAAATTAAACACAGTGAAGATGATACATTAATTGGTTTTATTGTTGTGCACTTTCTTCTCTTGCATTCACCAGGAAATTGTCATGATTTTTTTATCCATAGAAACAATTTAACATGGAAGGAAGTAAACATGGATTTCCATTTTATGTCCCCGTATTAAGCTACTGTTGCTTCTTCATACCTATTAAAACTGCGTCATGGATTATTGCTTTGTTAGGAATAATTCCTACTGTGGTGTGTTTCATCCTATCTACACCCCTCGGCAATGACTTTTTACGAGTTTATGGATTACCAGCATCCTACTCACCCTTAATTGAATGGATATACTGGGTATAGAAGTAGGTGTAAGTTCAATAATTTTGCTTGTGGGTGCTATAGAAGAAATGCTCCAAATTTATTATGTAATCTATTTATGGATGTTACCAGTTTATACAGCTGGCAGTTTTGCTACAGCCATATTTATTGCCAAAGAAGCTGCTAAAAGTAAATACGTAAAATTTGGCGTAACATATTTGTTGTTAGGTATGGTACAAGTGGTAATAGCGATTTATTTTTGGATTGTTATAAAAAGTAGATTGTTTGTGAAGAAAGCTGATAATAATGTTGTTAATATAAATATAACTATAATATGAATCTTTAAATCCTTTAGAGGCATCTGAGCTCGCATCTAACTAATGCGAGCCAAATATTATCCATGCGTATATCAAGGAATCATACTTAATTTTCAAGGTTAATTTTAAGTGAAGTCTAATAAATGAATACTAGAGCCTAAAGTGTAAGTTGTCGGTATCTATATTTCTTAAAAACATTTTAAATAAAACTTTTATTTTCAATTTTGTTTTATTTTCTTCTTTTTTTACAATAGATAGCGTATTAAATATAGTTTTTTAACTTCATTGCGGTGCAGTATTGCATTTAACTCCGTACACATAATGAAAAGCTTAAAGAAGTTAAAAAAAGCAATTACACTGACTTGATTCAATATTTTATGTAACAAGTACTATGCATAAAAAAAATATTTGTCTCAAATATTTTTTATATATTCTTTATTGTCTTTACAATATACTTAAAGGGTATTTTTTTAATTAGTGGTTATTTGAACTCAGAAAACATTAAATAAAAAGTGCAAATTAAGGGAGGGAAACTCAAACTTACAAAACGACTACTATTGGTCGAATCGAACGATGATGACGACGACGTTGATGGACACGTCATCGAATTTATCGGAGTCCAAATTCAAACTGTGTTAGTAGTGTTTGTGAGAAAATTACTTTCGTCTATTATTTTTATAGCAATTAAAACTGTTAATAAGAATTAATTAACTGAAACACTGTATTACATAACACTGTATTCACAAACACAAAATGAGAATGACGTCATTGGCTGTCAGAAGCGCGCGCAAAATGGCGGCGTTTGAATAGCTCAAAATAGTGTTTGAAATTCCACTTTAAAATTGGTTTCACTTTTTTCAAGCCTTTGAAAAATGATCAGATTAAGGAACATAAAAAAACCATGCATATTCCCCATAATGATTTTAGACACTTATGTAATAAGTTTCTAAAATTATTTTAAAACAAGTTGAGCTGAAAACTAGTATTATAGTAATAGTACTAGAAACTTATTTTTCATAACTTCTTTTACATTTTAAAAACCGAAAAAAATTTTGGTTGTGGTTATAGTTATTATTTTGTTATCGTCTAAAATATGGAGCAAGTTATGTATATGTCTTTACCAGTTCCAAAAATGCGTCACTTGCATTAGTATTTTTAGTAAACGAATACTGTCGCCGTTATTTTACCTGTCTTATTCTCAGTAATATCTTACTTATTAACCAAATTAACTATTCTATGAACCTAATAACTTTTTACGTTAATGTGTTTTTTTTGAAAATGTAAAGCCTCATTTTTTACCTGATTTTGAATGTATGTTTTAGATCGGTTTCTTTTCCGAGCTTCCAAAACTACTGAGATAAATATATGCATAAATATTAGTTTTGTAATATTGTTGTTGTATAGTTGAAAATTGCTTTCAGTTCCGAAAATTCAAAAATATTATCTAAAATAATGAATATTTTTTTTGTTACAAGCAAACAAGTTATTTATATTTTTATATAATATAATAGTTATTTTTATGTTACAAAACTAGTGGCTCTAACGCCCATACCTATGACGTCATAGCTTAACAAATGTCATGTCGGCAATGAAATGACGGCAATTTCGTCACCCTAAAATAAGCTAAATTTATTAAAACTTTGTTACACATTATGTTATGAAGTTATATTTAAGCATTAAGGTTTAAATAATCATTCGATTATCATAAAGTTTGTTCTAAAATATATAAACAACAAAAATGGTAAGAAACTGATTTTTATTAGAATAACATCAAGTATTTTCTGAGAATAAATGTTTTAGTTTAGTATTCCTAATTGTGTAACAAATTCAAACGTTCCTGTTTGGTTTCAGATGCAATTTATGTTATTATTCAGTCGCCAGGGGAAGCTTAGGTTGCAAAAGTGGTATGTGGCTCACCCAGATAAACTAAAGAAGAAAATTACAAGAGAACTGATCACGACAGTGCTGGCTAGAAAGCCGAAAATGTGCTCCTTTTTAGAGTGGAAAGATGTCAAAATTGTTTACAAGAGGTAGTATAAACACTATCATCAATAATATTTAGCCTTTACTAGACTACTACTGGACATACGCCTCTCTTTAGAAAAAAGATTTGTTCTACAATGCCGCACTGGCCAAATGGATTTTCATAGAGTGTGTGTTAAGATTCCTATCTCTTTGCAGTGCTGTTCTGATAAATTTTGTTTCTTTAATCTTTTAATACTACTACTTTTATGCATAGGGAAGATGCAAAATAAAAACCTAGTTAGAAGAAAATACTTTTACTTCAATACAATTATTACTTAGAAATTATATAGATATCTATGTATCTGCATTGTATCTGTATACATTTTACTATAGAAGAGCCAAGATGACATGGCCTCATAGAAAACTACTATTTACCAATTTGTTTCTTACTTTCTCTAATCTTGAATCAGTGAGGTTGGCAGAGTCTAACAATCTTAGAAACAGATGGTGAGTATTGGCAAGGATTCATAAATATTTAATTGCCATCTCTATGGGTGAGAGAATAGCAATAGATCTGAGCTTCTATCATGGGCAATTTGCATGAATGAGCAATTATTCTTACAGTGTATTGTTGCGACTCAAGTGTTAGGAATTATCACAATATTAATTAGGATGATAAAATCGTTTTTCTGGCCCGCAGGGATGGACCCTCAGGTGACTGTTGGCTTATTTAGATATACTACTAAGCTGGCTATTTTTTATTTTCTTTATATTATAAGAGACTGATTACACTATTTGCTATTCTATTAAATTGGTACTTAGTGTAGACTTATTTAGTAAGTTAGAACTACATTCTAATAGAACTGGCAAAAGTATTATTAGAGTTTATATGTAGATCAATTGCACTGAACAAAATTTTTATGTGTTATAAAGTAAAAGGATTATGTAATAATGCAGTCTCTAGTATACATAATAATGTTTAAAATTATTTATATCAACTACCACTGCAATAAATGAATAAATGTTCTGTTTTGAATCAGTTAGTTTTTACAAATTTTGCCTTTAAAGCCTTATGTTTCCTCAAAAAACAAAGTATCTCAACATCAAGTTTCGAGCAGAATAATTTTTGAATTTATAATATTAGTATGGACAAAAATATCCTCAATAACAACTTTTCCTCCTCTGAGATACAGGAAAATGGTGTATTTTGTCATATGTAATCTAAAACAGATTGAACATATGTATGATAGTTAGGATTCAACGTAACATTAAAAATGCAAGTGTGATACGTCTATAAATTCTTGGAAAACACTGCAATTAACATGGGTTACTTTTTACTACGATAACCATCATACAACCAGAGGGAGCCACAACCAATCACTAGTAATTCATAAATTTTATTCTTAAATGTGTGGTTATCGGCCTGATCCTATACCCCTATTTTTAAACTAGTTGGACCCCTTTTTTTGTGTTGAAATCCCCTGGATACCACCGACTCGAATCGAAAAACACACGCCGTCTCGGGTACTAGGAGCCGGTTAACCAAATGCACCCTCGAAATCCCTGAAACCCCAACGTACCTAAGGCATCTTATGGTTTGTAGATGGCCGGTCCTGTGTAGGAACCTCGATGTTCCTTTCCTGCTTCGAGAAAAAGGCGCGCGGGCTATATAGCGCTTGCGCAGCCACCCTGGCCGCCTAGGGTGTCCGATAGCCTCATCTGTCACCCCTAGGCTTGCGCTTATGGAGGACGGACATCGTTTTGTGACCTCCGGCGCCTGAGTCGTCTGAGGTACCGGGCTCGATCCCGGGCCAGGTGAACCTGGAGAGTTCTAAACCTCTCCTGGTCCTGCTCTGCCATTTCCTTCACAAGCATAAATTGTTCGCAAAAAGAGACGGCGGAGTTCCAGGTGCTCTTGCTCCGCAACATGACCCCATCATTTTACCGAGCGAGAGAACCCTCACTCCGATGGCCGTAACGAAATCACGTCTCGGCTCCTCGGCTTCTAGCGTGTAGAGCGCCGTGTCCACAGTCTGGCGCTCGCAATAGTGGCACTCAGGCTATTCCCATACCCCTCGGCACTTTTTATTGTCTGTTGTATGTGTAAATCACCTGATGGTAAAAAGCTATTGCTGTCTATGTCCATGAAGATCTACAATTCAATGGCGTAAGACATCCTCTTTACTGCGTTATTGTAATCCTTTTATTAATCTTCTGAATTAATTATGTAATCTATAAAATCTTTCATGCTAATATATTGTCAACAGGTATGCATCGCTATATTTCTGCTGTGCCATGGAGCAGGAAGACAATGAACTACTCACCCTGGAGTTAATCCACCGCTATGTAGAACTGCTGGACAAGTACTTTGGAAGTGTATGTACAGAGATATTGTTATAGCCTCTTATTTTCCCTTTCCGCTAGAGCTGTGAATGTTCATTACATAGGGAGAGATGCAGGTAACAATACTGATCATCTAGCTGAGGGGGATTTAACAATTGTACATACCGAAGTAGGTGCACCAGATTTTTTGTAAAGAAATATTGACAGCGATTATGATATGTTATTTTAATTGTGAGATTCGGGTCGGTCGAGTGGTCAGTCACATTAGTACGAGTAGGAGAGAGAAAAACCTTTTTGTGAAGCCATTCACCTGTATCTATGACATAATCATGACGTGTGTAAGCATATATTGTATTCGTGAGGGTTTCTCCCTTGCAAAGTGGACTACCCTTCAATAGAGATTCTTATAATAGAGGTGTAGCGAATCCACAACAGCACGGCGATCGTGCTGGGCAGACCGAGGCCTAACAACAGCAGATGGTCCTCGGCCCGCTAGACGATCAACCTTGTAAATAAAGCCATATGAACTTTAGTAATTAATAATTACAGGTGTGTGAACTGGACATCATTTTCAACTTCGAGAAAGCCTACTTCATTCTCGACGAGCTGGTGCTGGGCGGTGAGCTCCAAGAGACCAGCAAGAAAAACGTGTTGAAGGCTATTGCTGCGCAGGACTTACTGCAAGAGGTCAGTAGCCAGGATAATGAGCTTGTTTAATAATAATAATAATTAATATATCCAAAATTCCAAAAAATAGCCCAAAAATATTTTTCGTCCGACAATATAAGCAGGGCCGTATTTGGAACGTGATGTCGGTGCAAATTCTTAATAAAATTAAAAGCAATAACTATTAAAAGGGAATGTTAGAATATAATTTAGTTATTCTAGTCGCAAAATTATCTTTACTTTTAAACTTAACAATTGAATTGCATAACTTCATAACCAAAGCTAGCAAAGAATTTATTTAGCTTCAATATATTTGATAAAATTAATAACATTGATATTTACAAGTACACCTGTAATTACCTTATATAATAAAAATTTAGACTAACAAAGTCTCTTTTAAAAATATTGTTTTGTTGAGGGTTCTTGGTTTAATTGTTACAACTTATTAATTAGAACTTTTGTAAGGTACACCCAAGAATCGTGTGTTACCTCAATAACTATCTCTGTAGTTCCTAAATCTTATAAATTATTATTAACAAAGTCAGGCAGCTCTTCATACATAGTTACTAACTTAAACCTTACGAGTTTTTCACTTAGGTTCAATTTTATACAAAATCCAAATGATGGATTTATAAAAAATAAATATAAATGCCATAATGCAAATCTACTCATTCTAGATGTTATATTAGAATAGAATTAATGTATAATGATATTAAAAGGAATATAAAGTGGACCAGTTTTAGGACAGTGGCCTCGGTAGTGCCTTTTTATTATGTATTAGATATGTCGTTTATTGTACGCGATTAGGAGCACTGCCTTTTATATAGTTGTTAATTAGCACTAACATCTAACATATCAAAATTCTGGACAGAATTTTTATGAAAAATATTTATTTATATATGTATATTTATCAAACTGAAATTTGAATTCATTCAATGAGTTTGACTTTTAGATAGTTAAATCGCTGCACCTTATATATCAAAACTGAAGTGTTCAATACTATTGGTAATTTTCATATTATATAACATATTGTATAAATACATGTTGATAGGTGCATAAAAGCTTACCCTTTCATAGCACAAGTGGTCTTTTAATGAGGCAATTTATTTGTAGTCTCCAAGCTAATCAAATTATAAGGAAAAAGAGTAATAAATATTTAGTAGCAAATAATACAATAATACACTTTATCGCTATGTTTAGAGCTATTTTAGACAAGTCAATTTAAAGTGTAAATTCCTTATACATATTTATGTTATAAACACCTTTCCTGAATTCGTTTATCGAGCCACTTTAGATTTTCTAAATCATTCCTAAGTTAGAGGTTTGATACAGATTAAAAAATAAAAAATATATTTGATACAGATTAAAAATTAATTTTAAACATTAATATTTAAAACCATATCATTACTCTTTGAAATAACTGACGATACATATTAATTATAATTATAAACGAATGAAAGCAACTTTGAATTAATTAAAAAGTTTGAAATAAGTAAAATTCGTTATTTGGATAACTATAAAGAATACAACATCATTAATTTAATTTAAAAGGTAATTTTAAAGGGAGTTCAGACTTTAAAATATCACAGATTCATCCAACTTCTATACACTCTCTCATAATCCTCAATAAATAACTACAATTTTGACAACCAAGAAACATACCATACAATAATTCTTAAACGTATTTAAAGTGGCTCGATTTTATAATAGGAGTTGATTTCTTCTATAAACCTAGAACACTCCAGTACTAAATACACCAGCAAAACTAAAATATTAATCTTGAATACAGTGAAACTGTCTGCAATTTACAAGACAATTTGTTTAATTGTACTTTGTAGTCTTTTAAAAATATTTCTTATGTGTAGTCTGAACTTTGACACTTTTGATATTATAAGTACGTACTCGTGTACGTAAATAACATACGCTTAAAGAGCGCGTAAATACGTACTTTATACCAAAATGATTACACAACGAATTCGGTTTTAATTCCTCTTGTAAGTTGCCGACAGTTGAACTACAAACAGCTTAATAACTTCTCTCTTACTTATTGCACTCTGCTAATTTTTATCTTTGTTTCGGTGTGATATGCATGCATTGGTGGCGGTCAGGACCTGAACGATGGATTATTACACTGATGTGTCGCACAACTCGGATATCGAACAAGCTAACAGTTTTTATTTTGTATGTCTTAGTGCCTTTAATGCATGTGCTTCACTTTTCTTTCACACTTCTTACTGCATTAATTCATTCGTTATTTTTTCGTTTATTTTTTATTTAAGTTTTAGCTTCTCGCATGTTGAATAAACCTATACATTAAGTATCATTTCAATATCGTACACCCACACTCAATATATTACATATATCATCACATATACATATATCAATTAATACATTTAAGGTATACACAAAATCAAATATAATCTTTTTAATATAGATCTTTTCATGAGATATGTATTTTAGTAAGTAGGTAAAGGCGTCATTATAGTTATAAATAGTTTATCTGTATACCGTTGCTTCATATGTGTAGTAAAATGTACATGATGTAATGTTATTATGATTACAATGTACTGGGACATTGCTTTACTGCGATACATGTTTATTTAATGTATACATTATTAGAAGTATCCTATTGCCTACGGGATGCACTGTATCTTGCTTCAATCACATCTAGGAGCCATTCATTAAAATTCATTTCATTAATAAATAGTTATACAAATTTGGTTGTTGTAAATCAGTGTCCTGTGGTTATGGTCTGGCTGTTCGTGCATTACTGTAATGATTTGTTGAAATACATAATATAATAAAACTAATCTGTTTTCTTGCATGTACCAAATTCCCTATACCTTGCTTCCGTAGCATGAGTTTAAAACTAATCTTGTGATGGGATTGTCGAGTTGTATTTTATCATCATTTTCAGTGTTTTTGAATATATACTATTTTTTCATTTTCAATTTAACAAGTTGTTGTAATTTTATATAACTCTTTAAGTTTAACTTAACTACGCTTCTGCAATCATCATCTTTGAGAAAAACTTAAATATTTCATTGTAATTTCTGAAAGAAATTGTCACTCGTAGCAGCCGGTCCAAAACGAATTTTGATATTTTTTATTAAATTCGTTACACTCAGGAAACATATATCTACCATACTTTTTTTACATTTAAATGATAGTTATTTTTTTATCTAAATTGTAGTTATGGTCTAATGTCTTAAATAAGAGGTTTTTCTTATTATATTTAAAGTAATTATACACGTTTTACTTATTACTATGATTTTTTAAATATAGTGTATATAAATGTATAGAATAAGTGCAAATGATCGTAACTCATGCTACGGACATCCCATCATTTAACTTGGTGTCTGCCGGGCAATGGTATTGGAAGCTGTCTAACGCTTTCCTATTGGTGTGGTCTTGTATAACAATTAATAGCATGCAACATAAGCCCATTTAAAAAAAAATTAACTCCACTTATAAAATATTAAATTTAATGTAACTTTCCAACATCAATATACTTACATACACATGCAACAATCAATTCTGCAAACACAGTAATATAAAATGCACCTTATTATAAATTTCGGCCCTGTACTCGATTAATTTTGTATTTATATAAATTTCTTGATATCAAGGATTTTAAATATAATGCGGCTAAAAATGAAGGCATGTTGGTGAAGTGGAATCAAGTTACATTTGAAAGAGATTTAGTTTAGCTGCATGTTTACGGCGTGGATTGATAATTAGGACGAGACAGTGGACGCGGCGCTTCGGGAGGTGGGGCTGCTCTGAGACTCGCCGACGAAGATACCGGTGGCTACACTCCCGACAAACTTCCAAGCACCACAGTGCAAAAAGGACATAATTTTTTATCTGTATTACACTTTCAGTTCACAAATTTGCCATATTTTTAGTAAAGTTTTAATATGTTTACAACTACAAAGATTATAATGGTAATATTTATATCCCCTATGAAAACAGCACTACTTAACATATTGTATAGTGCACGATAATTTGATTAGAAATGTTTAAGAATCTACTATTTTTCATAAAAGTTTTAATGGGAATATTAGTTAGTATAAAATTTAAGATGGAACCCAAAAAATATTCTTCCCTTTTCATGTGAATTTTACTGCCTTCAATAAAAAAAAACAGTTCTTGACAGATTTCAAGGAGTATAAATATAATAGGCACCAAAAAGTTTAAAAGAAAACTGTATTTTTTACAGTAAAATTAGTTATTGTTTTATAAATTCTTAGATTAAAATAAATTTGGGGATATTCAGATTATAATGCAGTAAATTAAACCAATTGTTTTAGTACAAGAGCCGGCGAAGATCGACTTCTCCCTTCTGAGGACCAGATACATTTTTAATTCTCATTAATAAATGTAAACATCTATAATGCATTACCTATAGCAAAAATTGTCATGAATATTTAGAAAATTAAATTAATTTGAGCCACTTTTTTCATCCCCTTCACTCTGTTGATAACCAACCAAATTATTATTAATATGCTTAGCTAGACATCCTTACTTATCTATATGGCTATCTGACAACAAGTACGAACAGGTAAATCAATTTAGGTAACTACACTGAGTTGATAACCGATCAAAATTGGTACTAAAATAAAAATTAATTTTAATATAATATAAATAAATAGAATGGTACAGGTTTGCTCGTGAAAAAAAAATTGAAAACGAAATAGTCATGAAAACTTTGCCATAATATCATAGGTGGGTTCATTCATTGATAAAGGTATGGACGAGACATATTTTTGTTTCTTTTGTAAAAAGACAACTCCCGCATTAGTAATATAAATTCCTGTGTCACGGGGATCTTTAAAACATACATGAAACGGACACAAAGTACACCAGAAAGGTGTAAGTCGTTCTTCACCAGCTCTTAGACTATTTATTTATATATAATATTCATAAACATAAATAACCATTGGCGCTATTAAGTCGTAATATAAGCCTTTTAAGATTTTAAATATAAGATTAGCTTAGTTGTGTCCAACGAAATTAGCAATGGGAGTTCGTATCGATTTTTATGTTATCGATTTTATAATTTGTTATAAACCGGATTGGATGTCATCAATCATCATCAAAAACCCATAATGTCCCACTGCTGGGCTCGGGTCTCCTCTCAGGAGAGGGTTAAGGCCATACGTCCCCACGCTGGCCAAGTGCGCGTTGGGGACTAGAGATGTATTGATATTTTATTACAATCAATACAGCCAATGCAAATATAATTGGATCTTCCAAAGTACGATAAAAGTCGTTAGTAGTGGTAATAAGTAACGTTTACTATTACTAAGATTGCACGGAGCGGGTAGGAAAATAATTCGGCATAAAATAGTGTTGCGAGAGTAAAAAAGTGGAATGATTTTAAATAGTTTGTTTCTTTAAAAAATATTAGTTAAACCAGGTCAGATAAATAAACAATTGCCGGCTCAGATTCTACTAATTTCAATTTAAATCACCTTAGAGTTTAGACATGCTGAATACATTGTATATGTAAATATTACTCGAGGATATATAATAAACTAATCGGGATCCGGGAATTGAAAACTTTAAGAAAAATTATTGTAAACGCTTTATTTGTCTAAAATAATACCCGGAAAGTAACTATGTATTATTAAAATGAATACATAAAGGCAAATAACATAAGTTTGTACATAACTATCATTCCATCGCTTAAATTAGATTTGTTTCATTTACAGCCTTATTCATAAACGTTATTTAACTTTGTTTTGCAACAGTTGTGGTATTTTTAACTGTGAAGTTAAAAAAATAGGGGTATCTTTAAAATTAGAACTAGTTAGATCTCATTCAAATTTAAATGGGTCCACGACAAGCACCAGCTGTCGAATATAAAAAGAATCATCAAAATCGGTATACTCACCAAGCTATGCGTGTGAGTTATGAGTTAACTAACAAAAAGAAAATACAATCGAATTCAAATTCAAAATCGTTTATTCAATTAAGACACCAAGTGACATTTATGAACGTTAAATTGAAGCTACAAATAAAAATCATAGATCGACACATACAGACGCCAGATGTACTCTATTATCAAAGTGAATTAGGTGAAAACACCAAAACTCACTGCCTGCCTGTGTCGCTCCATAACTTTCAGTATCCAAAATGCGTAGGCCCTTGTGAGAAGAATATTGGCAAAGAAACTCGTGACCACTCTTTTTAAAAGTCAGATCTTCAAGTACAATATAATTAGTATTATATGAATGGTTAACTGTGTGCAAATATACGAATCGAAGACTAACTTCTTTTTTGAAGTCGGTAAAAAATAACACGGAAACATTGCTTAAAGTTTAATGACGCTTATGTATACGGCTGTATATGAGTATTTCCAACTTTCAAATATACAATCAACTCGCTGATTATACAAATTAGAATTCAAGGTCAGTAATAATTAAAAAAGTATGGTATAGACGTATTATTTTTCGTTTTAAATTGTGTAATTTTATGTTTGTTATAATATAGTTTTCATATTTTATAGTTTATGTGCGATTGACGAAATCATTTTTTTAAGTTATTTTAACGAATTTACTAGGTTACTTTCTATTTCTAAACTTGAACTGAAACTTTATTGAAAACTTAGCAATATTTTCATCCTTAAATAATTTCGTGTTATGCCAAATTCAATGTTCAATTTCAATCATATGTATCAGAATATCATCACAAATTAATTTGTACCAGACTACGACGAAACAAAAAAAAAGGGTAATAGTTTTGTCAGTCTATGTATGTGTATATATTTTACCGTAGCTCCTATACCAATGAACCGATTTTAATGAATGAGGTGCCAACAGATTTGTTATAATGGCCAGAGTGACAAAGGCTATATAAATTTCATAAAAAAAATTTATCTAGTCGAGTTGTAGTATTTTTTAAACCTTTTCTTATGAATACTTGGCAAAGTGAAAAGAAATTTAAATGTGACTAATGATGGAAGTTAGCAATAATTATATTATTATGTATATATCTTGCAATTAATGTTTCGTGTACTATGTGATAAAATATTCTAATAAATTATATTTTACTTGTTAATATTTTTTACTTGTAATACCTGCGAGAAAAAGGATATAATGTTGCATGTGTAATTTAAAAAAAAAATTGACATAGAACAAAATTGTCTATGAAATAAATCCGAAAAGCGATTGCTCGGTCTAACGCGGCCACGAGCGACACTGGCTCAGTGATAACCCTTGTTGCAGGAGGAGACCCCGCAGGGCTTCTTTGAAGACCACGGCCTCGGGTAAGCGCCCACCATCGCTTCACAACAACGCATACGTATCCAGACACCCACATACGTCAAACATATTTCGATATTAGATTTTAAAAATTCTTTTGATATTGTCGACATCGTTGTATCTAATGAGTCTTGTACACGTTAGGTCATATGCTTCATAATAGCCGTTAATAAATGTGTATTGTTGTAATGAATTTATGTATAATATATATGTATTTAGAAATATTAATTGTGTTTATCAGCAGTCTGACTTTAAATAAATACTACCTAGTTTGAGATCAGACATCTGTGCATTATTATATAACAATCCTATAGCGATCACTTGCACATGAGAATGAATTCAATTCGTGTACTGGTTAAAGCAGAATCTAAATGTGAGTGCTCAACTAAACATTCCCATACTATATAGACTAAACACACACTGCTCAAATGTCACTACTACATGTATAAAGGGTTAATCTGAATTGATTATATCTTCCAACTCTTTTTAATAATTACTCGGTACATTCAAAATAAATTTAGTTTTTAAATACTAAAAAAACACCTCCAAAATGCAATTACAAACATACACGTAAACTTTATATCAAAGCTCAAGTTAACGATGAAATGAGCGTGTTGAAAATTACTAAAAGGAGCATTTGCGCGTGCGCAATCTTGCTGTTTCTGTTACACATATCAGCGTTCTCATTGGCCCAACGTGTACAGTTGTAGATGGCGTAAATATTGTATAGAATGTATAGTTAAATTTGAAAAAAGGAACATATTGGTTGTAAAAAGAAGAAAAAGAAAGTAAAGTATTTTTTTATAGTTTTCAAAATATCAGCTTCCTAAGTGTAACTATTTTTTATAGTTTTAAGTTTTATTACTGAATGGGTATTATTTGTTTTAATTTCACATAATTCCATAGACAATTAGCTTATGTTAGTGCGTTTATATATACTATTAGACAAGGAATTAGAAACTTTTACCTAACCTACGAAGTTAATAAGCACAATTTAAATCAATTGAGGCTCATAATAATACCTACTTTAAAGTGTATGATACAATGTTTTAATTGGTATACAAGTTGTTTAGCCTTCTGAATATTTAAGAATTAAGATCTTTTTGTGGTTGTTGTAAATTCGTCGTCGAAACTTTCTTGATTCATAGTATATATGTAATGTATGTATGTTATTTCCTTAAAACGTGTGATCTATAAACTGATACATAAAAATATATGAATTGAGGTTACATTAAGTAGTTCATAGATAAGGCGACTGTAGGTCACACAGATTTGTAAAACCACAGAATAATTGTTGAAAACTAGATAAAAAAAGTGTGTGTATACTTATGTACACGCGTTAGAAGTTATACTTCTTTGGCGTAACAAGATAGAAATTTGAAAAACTTAAATGTTGACTATAACTAACTTCAGATTGTCGGTTTTTCGTGACGGTGTGCGCGCGCTACTTAAAAATTTACTCTCATCATTTTTCCCTAACGCGCCA
Organism: Hyphantria cunea; assembly: GCA_003709505.1. Taxonomy (NCBI): domain Eukaryota; kingdom Metazoa; phylum Arthropoda; class Insecta; order Lepidoptera; family Erebidae; genus Hyphantria; species Hyphantria cunea. The sequence goes on from PKRV01001434.1 coordinate 353,130, forward strand.
AAAGAAGTATAACTTGAAAAAGTAATAATATCTTGTGTACTTACCATTTTCATGTGTTTTATTATCTATAATTTTAGTCAAGCAGATAAAATCACACGTTTTATGGAATAGCCACACAGTTTAAGTAACAAATTAGCTAAAGTTAAGATTGAAACGAATTGTTATAATACAAAAGAAAAGAACGAATGATAATCTGTGCGGCAAACAAATCTAAGCAGAAATAAGGTGTTATATGCAAATATGAGAATGTATTTCTAATATTTTTATCTTTAAGTGAAGGCGCTTCCGCTGTCTGTTCGCTAAGATATTTTCAACTACGCAACAGATTTTAATACAATTTTCTGAAATAGATAGAGCTATTTATGAGGAAGTTTTATGTATATTTATGTTTAATATGTGTAATACATAAATATTACGATTAGGAAATCTGAGAATTTTATAGACTTGAACGAACCCTTGCCGTTTGGTTAGTAACAAATCGGGTAGCTATTGAACCTTGTCATTAGTATTAAAATGTCGTATACAATTCGTTTCTATTTTAACATTGTAATTACGGCAACTATTATGTACTTATTTTCAGCTTTCACACAGCTTTGGTTTTATTTTCACCGAAATATACGTATTATTAATATAGTGTTTAATACTTTTTTTGGTATATCCTGATTTTATATGAAATGATTTGATAGTTTTCTATAACTTGTGCCAAAACATGAATACGTTAATATTGTGTGTATAAAAAAATATCAGTTTGTTTTTTAACCGACTTTAAAAAGAGGATTCTATATTCTGATGTATGTGTTTTTAATACATATTGCACCGATTACTTTGACCGATCCATCAGTCATATGTCTTTCAGTGTCATATCAGTTTATTTGTGTGGAAAACTAAAAAAGTAAATTACAATTTATAATGAATGCGTTTGTTGGCAGTCAAGAAATACTTCAGCTATTCAATACATGACATGGAAAGATATTATGTAAATATTGAGGGAACTCTGTTTTTTTTTATTATCTTTATTGTCTTATTTTGATGAAATTCCCAATGCGAACGGTTACCATTCTTGGATTCCCTCAAGGTGATTTAAGCAGCTTTTTATCGCCTATTTTTAGTGTTAACTTAGTGTTAATGACAGAATTAACACCATTATATTATTGTTTCTCATATCAGATTTTTATAACAACACTGATTTGTTGCCAATTAGTATTTCAATCTTTTCTACATATAATATTAGTAATGGACGATAGTTTAACTTTTACTAGGATTTTTTTTATTTCACCTCACTCGGTTTTCCATTTGTAGGTCAAACACAGATTGAAGGGAATCGCTTTTAGTATTTGTAGTAGTACCATACAAATTTACGAGAATAATATATAATAATAATAAATATTTCGGACATTTAACACACAACGCCATCTAGTCTCAAGCTAAGCAAAGCTTGTATTATGGGTACTAGAGAACTGATATAAATACATATTATACTTTATTGCAAATACCTACTTATTATACATAGAAAACACCCAGATTCTGAAACATATCTTTGCAGATCATACAAACATTTGGTCCGACCCGGAAACCGAACCCGAGACCTCAAGCACAGTACTACGCCACCAATTTAAACAAATCACAAAAATACACCCCAAAACAAACTAAACCAAAAAGACTGTCACATAGAGTTACTTCTCCCATAATTATAATTTTAAAAATTATTTGGGTGTACTCTGTGTCCGTTTCATGTATGTTTGTAAAGATCCCCGCGACACAGGAATGTATATTCCTAATGTGGGAGTTGTCTTTAAAAAAAAAAAAAGTTCATCTAATTTAATACGAGTATGTATGTAATATAATACCAAAACACCATAAAAGTAATGTGCACAACGGACTACAATGGGTACTCCTACCTTATTTCTGTTGGCATGCGTGTGTTCTTCGACCACCTCCATGGTGCTGTCTCCTCAAGCACAGCAGTCGCATACGCTATCACTCCCCTTACGGAGGCAGTAGAATGTTTATCAACAATCTGGTTACTTTAGTACGGGCTCTACTTGGTTTCGTACATCACCAAATTTAGAGAGATTATTAGCAGACTGTGCGTCAGTGCGCGCAGACGTTGGGAGGGCCCGAATGGCTCAACAATAGCAGTTCCCGAACCCTCCCAACTTAGGCACTGAGTAGCACACCGTGTGGTTTTAGTCGGTCCGTTTCTGACACACAGCCCCGCGGCTAAACCTAGGAGGGGTACCGGCCCGTGGGCGTTTTGCACACGTAAAAAAAGAAAGGTTTTGAGATTATTTTTATAAACTAAGTATACTTTGACTTAGCGTCGGAGTATTGTTAAGGACCTTATTAACTTCATATTACCTGGATGACTGGTATTTTTTGGGTAAATATTATTTATTAATTTGGCTCACCAACAATTGTGTAAACTGTTTAACAGATAAAGGATATTTTTACAATACGTATGAAGTGACATAATGTAACAATTACTTTTAGGTAAGCACCACATGCACAATAAATTACAATATTATCATAATTTTATGCTAAATTTACGGGACATGGGGGCTGGCCACATTTGCCGTAGAACCGATAACCGTTGGGGTAAACGAGTTCTTGAGTGGGACCGCGTTTCGGGCAAACGTGTTGAAGGAGGTCCACAGGCCAGGCGGAGTGATGATTTGCGCGAGACGGCTACCAGGAGCTAGATGCGAGAAGCCTAAGATCGGACTAAGTGGCGTGCAATTGGAGAGGCCTATGTCCAGCAGTGGACTGCGATAGGCTAATGATGATGATGAGACAAGTTTTGGCATAAATAGATGTACTCAAAGTACCTCTAACAATAAATCTTGAATAGATCGATTTATTGGTCCCGAAACCCTGTGCATACTAAATTTCATGAAAATCGTTGGAGCCGTTTCCTAATGGTTAGTGAATCCGTCTGCTTTGACGGAAGTTGTAGATTTGCCTCCCACCCAGACCAAATTATTGTGTATAAGCACGATGAGTGTCTAGGTATAATTTATCTATACTAAATTTATGAAGTTTCTAACTTTGTATGGTTGTAGGGGGTAATCATGGAATCCGATCCTAAATATTCTTTCCCTGACAAAAAGCGACACTATTCAGGCCATATTTTATTATGATTGAACAAAAAAATTAGTTAAAAATAATAGTATTTGTAAATCAAATTGATAACCAACGAAGTGTGGACGGGTCGGCTAGTATATAATTAAAAACATCTTAGTATGTTTATCAGCAGTCTGGTTATCATAGTACAGGTTTGGACTTGTTTAGAATGGAAAACTGAAATTTCGCTAAAAACGAGTGCCTACATATAGTGTAGGTACGTCAGAGACTACACAGTAATAAGGCGACCTTGAAAAGTGCACACGACTTGTCACAGTTATATTTCACTTGGCTGGTTATAATTATGCCACTAATTAAGTTTAATTGAACTGTTTTTTTTAGTGTTGGGTCAAACGAACAGGCGTATCGTAACACCTTTGGGGATGAGGAGGGAGATGGGAGAAGGGGTTGGGATATTGGGCTCCTGGACCCGCATTCACGTTGAAATACAGCGCAGGCGCTGTTTCACCGTTTTTCGAAGCGTGGGCCCTTCCACGATTTACGGTTTAAGGAACAAACGAATTTTGCACAGACAACACCTAGCAGAGTATTTTGGTCATTTGATTTCTCAACGAGTATAACAATAATCTATTTACATGCATATTAGTAATAAGCGTTTGGTCTCAGTTTGGACTATATAAATTGAATGACCGTGTACAAATGGCGGTTTTATTCCTTATTAAGTTATCCAATTTTAATTTCAGTACCTACCAAGCTACTTATTAAACGTATCGGTTAAGAGTTTTTTAACTGGTCTGTGTTATTATATCATCATCATCAGCCTATCGCAGTCCACTGCTGGACATAGGCCTCTCCAATTTCACGCTCTTGGTTCGATTTTTGGCTTCTCTCATCCAGCTCCTGCCAGCCGTTTTTTTTTATTTTATACAGTGATTGAAATAAAATCAGCATTTCTCTAAAAACACAAAATTAAACAGAGATCCGCCCAACACAGTAAATTATAGATTTAGTTGTGTATATTTAAAATAAACCAATTTGATCTGTAGGAATTGTATCGTGTGGAATTTTTTATCGAATCGCCTTGTAGACTTTATCATATCGCAATTATCATATCAGCATTATATCAGAGGTCTAGCATATAAACAATTTGCATTTTTCTTTGCAATACATATATAATGTATTAAGTACCCGTTTAACAATAAAAACTTCTTTTATTTCAATACAAAATTATTTATTATAGTACGATCCCGAAGATTACACAATATATAATAATTCCATTACAATATGCCATATAAAAGCCATAAATACCTCAAAATTAAAGACACTTTTACAGTCAAACCGACTTCAAAAATAGGTCTCATTACTGCGGTCCCGGGTTAAAGTTTGAAGTCCGTTATTAATTTGTTTATAGTATAACATAAATAGACATATTCAAATTGACTTATAACTAAACATGCCAAAACAACGAAGATACAACCCGTATACCGGCGTTGTGGCAAAATATAATTAAATATTATTACAATTCTATATTCAGCATGGCTGTCCACTAAAGCTAGTATTATAAAAATATCAATGTTTCATCAACATCACTGTGGCCAGTCATATTAATTAACCGCACATTCGAAGCTTCAGTGTTAATTAAAATTTTGATTACAAACTTGAAGATGATCATAAATAATCAGAACAACACTCGGCCTAACATCAAAGATCTTTTCACGAATCGATATTATAATATCGATTCATGTTTAATAGTTGTCTGCTTCTAAACCAAACGATATATTCATAATTTAGTCGATTCTACCTTGCCAGCAATTCTACAAGGTGAAAATGCAGTTTATTTGCAACTTAAACTTATTAATATAAAAATAATCAATTCGAATGCTCGGTAGATTTCGACTCAGGTGTCGATTTCACCTGTTTGGTGGTTGTAGGGGAGGAGGAAGTGACCTCAGTGTTGGAAGGGGCAGTCTCTTCAGGAGTGGGATCTGCAGTCTTCTGTTTCTCTTCTTCTTTTACATCTTGTTCTTCTTTCTCTTGTTGCTGGCTGGTTACTTTGGCGAGGTGCAAGGCCGCGAGCAGAGCGGTGATGTACCGACGCACGTCGAGCTCTACGCCTGTAATGAAAAGAAATTAATTAATACTATCTTATAAGGCTGAAGAGTTCGGTTGAACACGTTGATCAAATCTCATAGAGAAGGGGGCAAGCGAGCAGACGCCGGATGGTAAGCGAATACCGCCGCACATGGACACCAGCAATACCAGAGGCGTCACAAGTGCGTTGCCGGACTTTGGGGGAGGGGGGTTGGGGATGAACCTCCAGTACCCTGAATCAGTCGGTGAAACTCAGCACGAGCGCTGTTTCACACAGGTTTTCTGTGAGGCCGTGGCATCATTCCGGTGAAGCAGACCCATTCGTGCCGAAGCGTGGATCTCAAAATATATCGTCAAGTTTATATTTTTAAGTCTTTATTCGCCGCGTAACGACGTATCAGTATAACAATGTATTGTATTATAATTACGTGACGCTTATTGATAAAATACCTACTTTACTTTAATTCTTTGTAGATACGCAAATGAAATTTTATTAATACCTACTAAAGCCTTTGTTCGTGTAACATCAGCAGCATAAGATATGAGAGTTACACGAGCTACAAAACTGATAATTCCTGTAACACTGCTGACACTGACACGAGCATTCTCTTAAAAAGGAGGATTTGGCATAACCACGTAAGGTCGTTGGTATAAAGTTTTAAGTATTCCTTCTCCCTGCAGTGATGGGCACACACAGAAGATAATAACAATTTGATATTTCTATTCTCATAGTAATCAAGGAGGCACAAAATTAAATTTTGGTAGTCTATTACTTCATAGAGACAATTCGAGTCACGCAGCGAATTGTCTCTATTCAAATAATAGAAAGTGGTCTACCCAACTCAAAAGTATTATTATTTTAAGTTTCGATAACTAAAGTAAGTTTTAATACATGCATGTACATATATGCTATGTAAGGTTTAATAGAATAACTTATAATTAAGATTACTATAGGACAATCTCACTGCAAAGAAAAACTTGAAAAAACCATCAACCCAGCGTGGAGTAGGGCAAAATCTCCTTTTTAAGTAGAGGCATATGTGATATATCCAGCAGTGAGCATGCTAGAGGTTGAAATATACCTTTAGATCTTACATCTAATGCTATGTTTACACGCCTACGAAGACTTCGCAGTCGCTCGCAAACTACAATCCTTCACAAACGCTCGTGCTATGCTTACACGCCTGCGAGGACTTGAAAGTCGCTCACAAACTACAATCCTTCACAAACGCGCAAACTACAAACACGCTTCCTAAGATTAGTGTTCAAAACCCAACACCGACTAGGGTCGGTAACAAGCTATCAAAACCTAACGCAACCCGAACCAAACACCCCGTTTACACGCTTATGTTTGTGGCCGGTTTTCGATGCGTGGCACGCGTATTAACGCACCATCACACTGAGTATGACGTCATTACTTTCGATTGCAAAAACACTTTCCTTTCGCTAGTCTAGTAAACATTCCTATGTAATGAATAGCCATTGGGACGTGAGAATACAAGCGTAACGATCGGTTTACAAAATAAAACAATAATTATATTTAGCACTTGGATAGTTACAGTACGTTTTGTAGCATAAAATATTGTCTTGTACTACAAAATAAAGTGTTTGTTATCGAAATACACGAGTGATTTTTTTTAAACTACTTCGACAATAGGAATTATCCTGTATGTATGTTTGTCTTTACAAGCATACATGAAACGAAGACAAAGAACACCAAGAACAACACTGTGTCCCATGTGGGGTTTGAACCCACAACACTTAGCATAATATAAAGCGGCGAGATGACCCCACATGAAACTACAATTAGAATGATCCACAGATTGTTTTTCGGAGTCTGGATATTCGTTGTGACTGTTTCATGTATGTTTTTTTATGGAATAAGGTGATGGTAAGCGGTTAACGCCGCCCGTTCACACCTGCAACACCAAAGCATCACAAGTGCCGGCCTTATGTATGTTTGTAAATCTCTGACATATAATATAATTCCTATGCTTTCTAGGTTGTAGAAAATAATAAGCAAGTCTTACCAGAGTTCCTCAGCTCGTTGATCTTGTAGGCGAGGTTGGCCCACACCCTCCTGGCCGCCACGGCGCTGAGCCGCCCGACCGTCTGTACGGTGTGGAGCGCCGGGTCGCTCGACACCGCTACAATTTCATCTACAATTAGACAACCCTTCCTTCATACCAGTAGCCAACTCACAAGGAAAGTTGACATGCACTTACATACTAACTACTAACTATACTAACTCGGTACAATTTCAGTTTTCACGTAACTCAGTTAAAAAAGTCGTTCGTCTTTCAAAAACGCTAATATATTTTAGTTCTTACCCGACGACGGCGAAGACAAAAGAAATGGTAATTTTTTGGCAGGTTGTGTATGTTTATAAGTTCCACCGTAACGCCTAATTTATACCGATTTTTTATGATTGAGGTGTTATTAGATTAATAATGGCCCATGTGCCAGACTATATAAATTTTATCAAAAGGTTTTACGTGTCAGGCTATAGTTCTTTGAAGTTTTTTTCTTGCTTGGTAAATGTATATTTGACTTACAAATAGCACTTATGATTTTGTATTAATATGCTACTAATATGTCTATCAAAATGTCGGATACATTAATGAATGTATATCTCAGTACATTAATAGGTCTAAATCCTGTAAGTATAGTACATCAAGCTCTGCTTAGTTTGGGACTAGATGGCAAAGTGTGTTAAAATGTCCAAAAATATTTATTTATTTATTTATCTACATCCGACATATACATATCAATATCCCGTTATAGATATACGGTGTTGTAACCAGTCACCATTGAACTTATCACATCGATACAGTGTCTGCGACCTTTCCCGGATCCGCTTATCAATGGAAAAACACGATTTCATTACATGGAGCTTAGTTTTTTAAAGATTTTATAATAACATAACGGCTTTCTTATCAAATACCTACTTAGATTAGACAACACTATTACGTAGTTAATATGTGTGCGAGAATTATTTCCTAATTTTATTCGTGGTCGGTGTAATATGCAAAAGGGTATTTACTTGGTATCTTTTATTGCTAGATTTTTGAGTGACGTCAAACTTCGGAATCCTACTAATATTATAAACGGGAAAGTTTGTAAATATGGATGTTTGTTACTCGTTCACGTAAAAACTATTCAACGGATTTGGATGAAAATTTACAGTAATATTGCTGATACATCAGAATAACACAAAGGCTACTATTTGCCGCGATAACCGATATGTACGCGGGCGGAACCGAGGGCGACACCTAGTAATGAAAGAAGTAGGAGGTAGTTACTAAATGGGATGGAAGGAAAATAGATACAGGATGGCTACTTAAGTAGTTCGTAGAAGCCGGGATGTGTCCATCTTGTATTTGGAGTAGGAACTAATATTAAAGATGAGGCTTTTTTAACCGACTTCATAAAAGGAGGGAGTTCTCAATTCGACTGCATTTTTTATGTTTGTTACCTTAGAACTTTTGACAAGATGAACCGATTTTGATGATTCTTTTTTTTATTTGAAAGGTGGTGCTTCCCGTGTGATCCCATTTCAATTTGGTCCAGTCCGTGAAGTTTAATTTGTTTTTTTTTTGGTATAAAGGGATAAACGAACAGACGTGACACATAATGTTTAATTTAAAGCTACCGCCGCCCATGGAAAATTCTAGAACCATACTTAAACTGTCAATCCTTGAGAAGATGATAAAGGAAACGGGCAGGTTTGGGCTCACTCAATGAAAACTTCGAATGCATTGATTAACATAGTATACTGGGAGGCTGTGACGTCACTGCGATCGAGCCGACCTATTTAGTCTCACGTCTGCTATTTAGAATTGATTCATAATATGTATAAATATAGTACTACTCACTGCTTGGTTCCTCTTGTGGTCCCACAGGTGGTAGGTAGTGGTCTAACAGTTGCATAGCGTATGAAGCTCCGGCGTCAACACTGTGAACTGCTTTTTGGCCGTATGCTGTAGATAGGAGAGCATTGGCTTTGGCCCAGGATAGCTCCTTCAGGGATGCCACGCGTTGTTCAGCAGCCACACGGGCACCATATACCTGTAGACGTGACGATAGCTTTTACTTCTTGAAGGCAAACTGCAGAGACGACGGGTTTTCCGTGAGTTGACGTATTAACAATACGGTCACCATCATTATTCATCCCGTGGGTGTCGTAAGTACCGATTAACTTCTAATACATACTCTCATTATGAGTATGCTATGTAGTACAATAACATTATATACATATATCTGCCTCGGTGGCGCAGTGGTAGCGTACGCAACTGCTGTCCATGAGGTCTCGGGTTCGAATCCTGGGTCGGACCAAATGTTTGTATGATCTGCAAATATTTGTTACGGAGTTTGGGTGTTTTCTATGCATAAGATGTATGTATTTACAAAAAAAAAAGTATTTATGTATTAATATCAGTTATCTAGTACCCATAATACAAGCTCTGCTTAGTTTGGGACTAGATGGCGTTGTGTATTAGATGTCCGAAATATTTATTATATTATACAGAAGAGGAAAACTTGATGCAAATCCTAGATCATTCCATTTGATCAGCCTTTCTAAGAAGAAGTTTTTATACAGTCATCAACAACCCACAATGCCGGGTCTCCTCTCAGGAGAGGGTTAAGGCAATACGTCTCAATTCTGACCAAGTGCGGGTTCAGGACTGGCAATACAACGTTGTGGCTGCGTAATCTTGCCGTCGGATATTTTCAAGCCGCTCAAAGGCCACCAAATAAGCTTCACGACTATTATCCTATGACGACAATCGGGATCGACTGCTTAACATGACCTCCGAATCACGGAGATGCTCAGGGTATCATGCCACCAGCAGTCACCCATCCTGGTACTGACCGCTCCATCGTTGCTTACCCTCGGTGATTGTTTCAAATCACCGAGTGCAACTAGGCTTTGAGACTATGACTATTTACAGTAGTAGGCTGTAATAGGCTGTTGGCGAAACTGCATCGACAGTAGTCCTACTGCTGTATGAAAACAAACATACCTATTGCCTATATCACTTCAGGTTCTGTCATGACATAATATATATTATTGTCTTAGTTAAACCAAAGTGTTTTAGGACGTGTACTAACTATTTACAATAAATTAACAACGGGAAATAAGAACTAAACAGGAAAATATTCACACATCAAATCCCTTATAATATACATAACCTATTTTGTGTAAATATATGAAAATGTTAGTATATACATATATAGATATATATCTATACAGGCATTATTAGTTCTACAGGTAATTTGTAAATGTGTCTGAAAGATCAACTAAAGGTGTTTGAAAGATATCGCATTCATCGTATTTTATATTATTATAATATTATGGTGTGCAACAAAATGTACCTACTTACCTATTTACTTTTATCTGAAAAACAAAGATGGCGCTACATTACGTCACCGTTCGTCTCGTTGAATTATTATTACAGGAGATAAAAGTATCGTATTTTGTAAATAAGTCCTTGGAAAACCGTTTTACGTAGGTTCTTTCACTGTCTGCGAGTTCGTGGAACGAAATGCGGAAATGGCTATAGGTTCGTATACAATGCAATTCGATCATAAATGAGCAAATTCAGCCTCTATCTACTGTTAGGTCAGAGTAAAGTCATTGATCATTGAAAACTAAAATTTAGTTTAAGTTTGACTTCCTCGTTGGCGCAGTGGTAGCGTATGCGACTGCTGTGCTTGAGGTCTCGAGATCGATTTCCGGGTCGGACCAAATGTTTGTAGGAGTTGCCAATATTTATTACGGAGTTTCCGTGTTTTCTATGAATAATATGTGTGTATTTATAAATATGTGAGCAGTTGCCTAGTACCCATAATACAAGCTCTGCGTTGTTTGGGACAAGATGGTAATAAATGTCCCATAATATGAAATTGTAAAAAATTGTAAAAAAATTTTTTTTATAAAAATTCCTAATAACGTTATAGTTTTACTATAAAAATAATCGTAGTGACCTACGGATGGGTAAACAGTGATTTAATGTATCCTGTGATAGATACAAGTGACCCCGAGTATATTCCACCGCGTGACAACTATCACGCACCTACATATCATCGGCCTTTATCTTATCACTGCTTGGTACTGCCGTTTTTCTGTTCAAGTTGTTTTTTTTAAAACGCCCTTTTATCTACATAATGGCTTTATTAATTTTTACTCGAATTACTGGCGCAACTTGAAAAATCCTTTTAGTGTTTGATAGATCATTTATTGAAGACGGTTTTAGGGTATAAAACACTACGCTACGATAGAGTCCAAGTAGTAATCCTACTTATATTATAAACGCGAAAGTTTGTAACTTTTACGTAAAACTACTGAATAGATTTTAATGAAACTTTACAATAATATATCTTATACATCAGAATAACACATAGGTTTAATATTTGCCGCAATAAATGACATATACGCGGGCGTAGCCGCGGGAAAAAGCTAGTGAATAATGTTGCGAAAACGGAGAAAATATACATATTCCTTTTAGTTAGTTATTTTATACAGTTGCCATGCAGTCGAAAACTTGTTTTTGTCTAACAGAAAAAAATGCCCCGTTTTTCATTTTGTTTTGATCATATAATTTTATTCCACTTAATTCAATGTCAATGTCATATCAAAATGTAGTTGAAAATAAACTTCCAATGCAGCTGTTGTCTGACTAATAAAGCGTAATTACGCAGCAGCTAACTAAAAATACCTACACATACATATATGAATGTACACCTGGTGTTCATAATACATGTGTATTATGTTAATTCTGGTAAAAAAAAACTTTTATTTTCAACCAGCGACCCGTCGCGGCTTTATTAAATTTGTAAAACTTTCTTCTAAATACAAAAAAAATCAAAGAGTTATATTGCATGTTTATTGCAATGAAATTGTGTATTTTATCTCTGAAATTCTAAGTTTTATTTTTTTTAATACTACTATATCCTTTTTATTACGTATGGAAACCCCCTCGAGCCTTCACCCACTGGAGTTAGCGGCGGGGCGATGTGTAGGAATTGAACCGACTAAAACCACACGGTGTGGCACTCTGCGCCGGAGACGGGAGGGATCCGGGTACTGCTGCTATTAACACATCCGAGATACTTATGTAGCCTACGTCAACTGATTATTTGAATCCATTCAATAGAATTTGTTTTTCTTGAAAAAAGACAACTCCCGCATTAGGTATATCCATTCTGGGTCGCAGGGGAATTGACAAACAAACATGAAACGGAGGCAAAGAATAACAATTTCTAGGTCACAAGAAGTGTTGTTCCATGTGGGATTTGAATCCGGAACACTTGGCGCAGTAGAAAACGGCCTGGCAAAAAGCTTAAACCACTACGGTAGAATGAACTGCCAAAACTGCTGCTGCTGCTTAATGTCTTACATCATTTTGGAAAAGAATCGATCATCTTACACTACTAGACCGATATTAAGCAAACATAGCTAAGAACAACCTCAAGGAAACTGGCTTTCAAATGAAATCCAATCCATAGCATCGAAACTGGTCCACGAGCTACGATACCACAGACAGACACATACATACTTACACACACACACACACAAACAGACGGACATCGACGTCAAAATTATACCATCCCACTTTTGCGTCGTGTGTTTAAAACGAACATATTGTGATAGGCGTAACAACTTACGGAAGAATGATTAAAATAAATCAATATGCATTATACTAAGTATTACGATGTCAAGTAGAATATCTACCGCTTTAATGATTATCGCGTTTAGAAAACTCCCTTCTATTAATAATCTCAGTAGTGCATCGAACTCGCAGAGTTGTCGCAAAGCCAAGTCGTGTAGATACCGCAACAAACGGAAATACATTGCAACACAGTCACGCATCAAGTTACGAACGGTTATGTGCCAATAACTGCATACTAATTAAAGCATAGATAAATATACCGCGTCGGCATGAATGGGCCGGCTCGACAGTAGTGATACCAGGGCCTCACAGAAAACCATCCACTGATTGAGGATACAGGAGATCCATACCCCAATCCCTCCCCGATCCCCCATTCCCTAAAGGTCGGCAACGCACTTGTGACGCCTCTGGTGTTGCGGTATCCATGGGCGGCGGTAATCGCTTACCAAACCAGGCGATACATCTGCTCGTTTGCCCCTTATTCCACAAAAAAAAACCTCTTTTCTATGGAGAAGACTGTTAAAGGCTGTTTGTAATGCTTGTTGAATAAGTATCATCATCATCATCATCAGCCTATCGCAGTCCACTGCTGGACATAGGCCTCTCCAATTTCACGCCACTTAGTTCGATCTATGGCTTCTCGCATCCAGCTCCTGCCAGCCGTCTTGCGCAAATCATCGCTCCACCTGGCTTGTGGAGGTCCTACACTACGTTTGCAAGCAGTAATATAAAGTATACATAATTATAATTGATAAATAAAAAGTAAATTAATATAGATATACAGGGAAGTTGAAGTTATTTTTACAAAACAATGTAACAAGAATGTCACTCAAACAACTCTACCACTCGTATTACACTGTTTTATAAACAAGCGACATTTACTGTGAAATTGTATATCCAACATATCGCTACCAAAGGTCTGTATGCAACATCCTGTTCATGTATTTATTTTTAAACTGTTATTTGAAAGTTAATATAAACATTAAACGATTAAAAAATAACGTTAACTGAAGACAAAAATGCATATTAGTCCATTTAATTGTTATTATAGATTGAGTACTGATAACTTGAATGAAACTGTCGACAAGTAATATACTACTTACTTAAATATACTACAAATACTAGGTATTTATCGCTCGGCTTATATACAAATACCACTGGCATAATCAAGGTCAAACAACAATCTACACATTGCATGAATCTAACTGTTTTTTTTTGTTTTTGCACACATGCACTGCATATCAGTCAGAACAAAATATATACAAGTATTCAAAATTGAAGTGTCTGTTTGTAAATTCACTAATCTCTGGAATGGCTGAAATAATTATGAAGGGGGCTTTGACTGGCCAATATCTCATTAATTCAGGGTACTTTTATTTAGCAAAAAAATGTATTAAAGAAACAAAACCCGCGGGGCACAGCTAGTTAGTGCATAAAGTAATTTGAGTTTGTTCCGACACCGCGTCAGTTAGTCTGCACATATTAGAATCGAGGTCAAAATATTAACATAATGGTGTGTATGTATGTATTTTACAACATATTGCGGGACAAATGTGAATTACTAGTACCTAATTTAAGATGAGTTTAAAGACTAAAGTTCATAGTTCTGTAGATAAACGCTTGACGTCCAGTTACAGGTATTCCTTTTAATGTCAACTGTATTAAAATCCGTTGAGTAGTTTAAAACATCTAACAGTGGAAACTTCATCATAAAATATTTCATATTTCTTACTAGCTGAGCCCCGATTTACCCCGGACACCGCGGATAACGCCGCGGGGCGAATCTAGTCTAATAAAAAATAGCCTATATTACTCTTTATATCATCTGAGGCCAGAGAAAGTCCCGTCAAAATCGGTCCAGCCCTTCCAGAAATTAGCCGGAACAAATAGACAGCTAGACGATTTTTTTATAAATTGCAATGTAATAAGTACCGTATAAACTTTCATATGCATTTACTGAAAAGCTTTATTTGTTTATTTGAAATTACAAACAGACACTTCAATTTTATATTATTGTATATATATGCATTATAGCCGCTTGTGCAAACTTGCGTAAATGTCAGCTAAATTAGAATCTCACAACTTGCAACAAACATGTGGGTAGGCTGAAATTTACGCAACGTTTCATTATATGTGTCCTAATAAATGTTAACAAGTGGTACCTTGTTCATGCTAAGTGTTAATATACTTAGGTATATACATCTATATAAATAAAAATAAATTGCCTAAATGTATGTACGCGTATAACTTTCTATAGAATGCGCTAAATTGGATAATTTTTTTATGTGTTCGTTTTGTTCGCGACTGTACCTACCAACACGTGGGAAGTCGATGTAAGCATCATCAACGACCTATAATGTCCCACTGCTGGGCTCGGGTCTCTTCTCAAGAGAGGATTAAGGCCATATGTCCGCACGCTGGCCAAGAGCGGGTTGGGGATGTAAGCATAAATTACTAACAACAAGTTTTTTAGAAATGTAGAAAATATTTTCAAAAAAAATGTAAATATAATAAGTGTAAATATAATTGCAGACCCGGCGAACTACATACCGCCAATGTAGTTCGCCGGGTCTGCAATTATATTGAATTAGTTGATAAAGCAACATAGCTTGATAGAGGAAATGTGGATGCCGTTTCACAATTCACATTCAAAACGCTCATAATGATCTTGAGATTGGTAGGTTGCGTCTCATATTTATAGGACGAATTTTTTTGTTTTTAATTAACCAACAAACCGGGCCGGCTTCGCACGGGAGTCATTGAAACTTACGGATTTCCTGTACTTTAATATGCATGTTTTACAAATATTAACCATTCTATTGAATCATCACATTGTATGGCCTTAACCCTCTCCTGAGAGGAGACCCGAGCCCAGCAGTGGGACATTATGGGTTGTTGATGATGATGATTGAATCATCACATCCATTGCTGAAAACCGTATTAAAATCCGTCGAGTAGTTTAAAACATCTAACTAAGGACATAAACAATGGAAGCCACTTCAATTTATACCATGTAAAGATTACAGTTAAACAAATCCCAGGGTTTTATGTATGTTATTTATCACTTTGAAATATCATCAAAAACATTAAAATAGCTAATATGAAGCTTTCAGTTACTACAAAATGAAAAAATGGTCTACGCTTTGGTCTTGCGCTAGTATACCCCACGCTGCTCGCAAAACCAAGGCACTAATTGTTTCAACAATCGTCAACAACCTATGTCCCAGTGTTGGGCTTAGGTCTCCTGTCAGGAGAGGGTTAAGACCATACTACATACATACGTAATAATTGTATGTCTACTAATTTAATGTCGACATACAATGTCATAAGGCGAAACCGATCAGGTGTAAAAATAAATTAATTAAATAGCGGAATTATTGTGAGTTTATTTCCAGAATGTATTTCAATCAATCATGTATACCTACACAAAACCCACAAGTAACACATATTAATGTCGTTGTTAGTACATGAGCACTGCAATTGCCCTTGTTCTATAAAACCCAAGATAACTGCTTACGTCAATGGATTGTATGAGGTAGATTTAATCATTATGCTGCACATTATTTTACTACATTACGTATGCATGTTAAAAATTAATTAACGCCTTTCTCTCTGAAATAGGCAGAGACAATAGTTTTTCACATTTTTTTACTTTCAACGGACCCTTCCAGGTTAAAAGGACGGAAGTGTCTATACGATAATGTTGTTAAGATCTTTCATGATGATTCATAGACAGATGGAGTAGTTCAGTTGCATTCTCAAGAATTTTAGGTTGTATTTAAATAATTACTGAATTTGCCTCTTCTACGTCACTCCATCCTTCGGAGTTGACCATTAAGCGACACTCGTGGTAAATCTATACTTATGATGCACTTTCTTTATAACTAATGTTTTTCTATTATGTCTATAAATTAATATCCGTAATAATCCTACTAGTATTATAAATAGGGTATAAAACACCACGCTACGACCTATAGAGGCCGATTAGTAGTCCTACTAATATTAAAAACGCGAAAGTTTGTAAGTATGGATGGATGTTTGTTTGTTACCCTTTCACGTAAAAACTACTGAATGGATTTCAATGAAACTGTACAATAATATAGCTTATACATCAGATTACTTACATACAGCTCATAGCCCAGTTGCACTCGGTGATTAGAAACAATCATCGAGGGTAAGTAACGATGGCGCGGTCAGTACCTGGATGGGTGACCGCTGGTGGCATGTTACCATGAGCGTCTCCGTGATTCGGAGGTCACGTTAAGCAGTCGGTCCCGGTTCTTATCATACGATAACAGTCGTGAAGCTTAGTTGGAGGCCTTCAGGCGGCTTAAAAACATCCAACGGCAAGATTTACGTAGCCACAACGTATTCTTGCCAGTCCCCAACCCGCACTTGGCCAGCGTGGGGACGTATGGCCTTAACCCTCTCCTGAGAGGAGACCCGAGCCCAGCAGTGGGACATTATGGGTTGTTGTTTTTTTTTTTTTAGAATAATATCATAGGCTACTATTTGCCGCGATAACAGACATATACGCAGGCAACAGCTAGTAAGTAATAGCTGTAAAGCTAAAAAGTACAAGGAAAATGTTTTCAAAGTAACAGTACTATTGAATTCTTACCTTGTTTACATGTGGTGAGAGCCTCGATATGACGGCTTGTTTGGTGGTTTCAACGATGACTTTGGGAGATTCTGTGACGAGGGGGACACGGCGTTCGAGTTCGTCCAAGGCAGCAGCGACTTTTGCGTCTCCGGCGACCAGGGGTGCTGCTACGTATGGCGCGGCTGTGTTTGCTGCGCAGAGCACGCCAGCCTCCGCCGTAGAGAGCGCCCACTCCAGAAGCGAGTGGGCTCCTGATTTAATTTAAAACTCATTAAATAAAACAAGGAAATGATCTTCTGACTTTGTATACCAAGAGTTTAACGACACTTTACTGTTTCTATTCATGTGAAGACTGTCCAAATTTTGTATATTTATTTAGGAATTATTAATAATTAAGATTTAGATAATATTAAGAATTTACATTTGAGGGTAATTGACAAAATGACTATTAATTCATTTGATTATGCCATTTTCAAATTTAAAGAAGCTTAGAAACACTTTTAAAGGAATTATTTTCCTGTAACTAAAGAAAAAAACAAGAGTACTTCGGAAATAGACGTACCTTTAACTTTTGAGTAGAATGCGCCAACTTGTCCAACAGCCGCCTCAACAGTAGGCAATGCCATGGCTTTCTGTACCGATTGCAACTGTGGCAATGGTGATGATGAACTTACTTCTGTTGCCATCTGCAATAAGACACTTTTTTTATTTCTATTTTAAGGGTTCATATGGTGATGGATTAAAAATATGTTGAGTCACCATCCCTATTCAACCCACGGATGACATTAAAGACAATGAAGAGAATAACCTAGCAGGACAAGATAATAAAAAAGAAACATTTCCAACTCGAGTCAAAACTACATTGTCAACCTTTAAGTACCCTCACTCCCAAAAATTAGGTAATATCCTGTAAAACTATTCATAGAGTATTCCCAAATGAATGGTGCAATTCCTTCAAGAAAGGTGTAAGGTGTTTCTATGTATGGGACACTGTAACTGTGAGAAAAGTCAAACAAAAGTGGTAATTTCAATTTATAATTAAAGAACATTCAATACAAATTTATTAGAAGATATATCCTTGAAATGATATTATTTTTCTTATATACTTTTCAGAAAACTGTAAAATTCGAATAAAATTCTAGACCACAACAGAAAATCAATTTATATTAGACTTTCGTATAATCAAATGACTACATCTGTTCTATTGCTATGTTGGCCCTAATATTTTATTAAAAAGATTCTAGACATAACTTAGTTTCACTAAAAATGTCTAAGTTCAAACCTTTGTTCACTTTTTAATCTGCATTTATATTAGTAACAAACTGTGTCAAAGCAAAGGAAACCTTATCAAGTAAGAAAGTTGTTTAAAATGATACCTAAATCATACAAAGATTATAAAGTACACAGTGGAATAATAATCATTAATTTGAGAGTATACAATATCTTAAAATATCTGCAATAAATTTTTACCCTCATTAAACTGTCTAAATTATGTCGGTACTTTGTACACCAACAAGAACAAGAATAAAAGCAAATGCATAATTCAAATAGAGTGCATTATATATTCACTGGCGTATAGTTGTGTCATAAATATAAACTTGGTATTACTAACCTTTATACTTGTTCACAAAACTTATTAAACAAACTTTTAAAATATTTTCCAATAATTGGAATAAAAAGTCAAACTCAAATTATAACTTGTTCAAGCAAACTCCAACGATTGACTGTAAACTAAGCGTAGAGACAGTGCCTCAAATACACGCCAATATACGATAAACCAACGATAAGAGGACAAGATGATTAATCATTAATTTATTCGTATGATTCCAACACTGCTTGGACTTTGATTCTTTGATCACTTCAGATTAGAGTTGCCTATCGATAGTCTACCGATAGTTGACGTCATTTCAATAGTATCGATAGATTATCGATACTAATGAAATCTATTTTTTCGATAGTATCGATACTATCGCTGTGCGATACAGGCCAATAATGATATACAAAAATAGTATCGATATTATCAAATTTATTAGCTTCGAAAGTATTGATACTATCGAAGACCAGCATATGTTTAACAGTAATACTATCGATAGTATTGATAATATCGATAGTTCACAATATCGATACTTTAATAAACTGCGATAGTATTGCCTTCCAATAATCATTTACATAGCTAGTAAATGTCTCAAAAAATATTAAATATGTGTAACATATTAATCCTAAAGTGTATCCGAATATAATCAAATCGCAGTTAGCGAGAATGGTTTAACACTATTTATTTATTAGGCTATAATTGGGAAACGATGCTATCGTCGGTTATTAAACAATTCATAGCATAATACTACTAATAGTTTTACAAACTATCAATAGTATTGTTAATTTTTTTATTTATTTTTACGATACAATCAATAGTATCGATAGAAACGATAGCATTTTAAAAAAAAACAATACTATCGATACTATTAATAGTTTTATCATGTAATAGTATCGATCCTACTGTTGCCAATCAATTATATTAGTCCATTTGTGGTATAGATAGTATTGATAAAATCAATTGTATCGAAACTATCGAAAGCACTATCAATATTGTAACTAGTTTTCTAGGTCACCTATCGATAGCGAAACTATCGATAGTTGGGTAACTCTACTTCTGATCACTTTGATCGACGAAATACGCTTAGTGCTGTTGGACTTTTACTAAATTACATGAAACAAATAATAGTCGATTCCACATTTTGCAGGTTTTTATCTTCAAATACATATTTGTGTCTTTATTGAGGATGCATTCTCTAAAGAAATTTATATTCTTATTGTGAATTTGAAAGAAATTCTGTCTGTCTGTTGCGCTTTCACGGCTAAACCGCTGCACCGATTTCATTAAAATAATATAATAAATTTGGCATGGAGACACTTTGTTAATTGAGAAAGGACATACACAGGCTACTCTTCATTACGTTTAGTTAGATATAAAATTAAGTCGATGCCAATGATTTCGTTGTAGTTGATTATTTTACTTGTCACACAATATTGTAATGTCAAATTAGAAAGAGAAAGGGGCAGCAAAAAACTTCGCATCATAATTTCATGATTTTAGTATTAGAAAACCTACACATATTTAAACCACTTTCTATTATAGAAATGTAAATAACTAACATGAAAATAAATAATGTCAATATAAAACATATACTTTTAATATAATTTAATAGATAATTTTTCTTTATAGTAACTTTTTCAACTGTAGTCCAATGAGATTTCTCCAAATATTTTTGGTTGGTCGCCAAGTGCCAATGACGAACATTGATCGCATTTGTGGAACGAGGCCAGTGGCCAGCCTATGCGTATTTCTATTCATACAAACATTGGATGACCTACCTGCTCTGATTGGTTCTTAAATTCATTCGTTTTTGTTTTGGTCGTCAAATCAGACACTTTTCGTGTTTTTGATCGCACAATTTAAATCAAGGGAAGGAACAAAACATTGAAAAATTGATGATGTCGTGGACGAACGACAATGTATTGGAATTTTTAGAACTTTACAGACGGGAACAACATTTATGGGATCCTAAACATCCTCTGCACAGAAATAGAAGCGAAGTGTCTGAAGCCTGGAACAGAATACAAGCTTCTTTATGTATACATTGCTCAGTAACAGATCTGAAAAAGAAAAAGGAATCTTTAATGACATCGTTTAGAATGCATCTAGGTAAAAAGAAAACTCAAGACGGTTATCGTACGACATGGTTCGCTTATCCTCTAATGGAGAGTTTTCTTGGCGGTAAATACGAATGCGATAGCACAAATCATTTGGAAAATGAGGTAATATACGTTAACACTTACTTATTTTTTGTGTGTTTTTATATTCTATTGTATAACAGTTCAAACTTTAAGATACTTTGTAAAGTTGGCGCCAATATTTGAATGTTGGAAAATCTTGGTCCATATTGGTCCATAATTTGGTCCAAATGCGAAATGATTGAGAATTTGCTCGTCGGTTTGGTCAAGATATTGTCACCATTGTTACCAGTATGTTTGAATATTGTGAATTTTATGATTTATCAGCTTTGTAAAAATTTAAATTTAGCTTTGTAAAAAAATACTTGTGCAGTGGCTTGTTTGAGCTTCGAACTTGAACTGACTTTCCTCGAATACCGAGGCCTTAAAAATAACATATTTTGGTTAGAGGGCTTGGTATTCTTTCATTCTCGGTATTATTTTTTATCTGATTATTCGAATAAAAATAAAATGCCTACTTATGGTTCCACACAGTTTAAGCGCAACACATAATTTCGAATTAAAAATTGATTGGGCAGAATAGTCTGACAAAAAAAATGCCACTATATTCATCAATTCACTCTATATGCCAATATATATTTATACCTAATTGATTTAATTTTATATTTTAGTTTTTCACGAGTGCTGATAATTACGGTGCGCAACCAGACCACAGCAATAGCATTAATAGATCTCTTAACATTTCCGACAAAAATATGGCGATGGGAAAACAAAACAAAACATTACCATCGTGCCAGAAAGGTCTGAAAAATTCTGTGTATCCTAAAAAAAGAATAGATGACACTATAACCTACGCAAAAAGTTCAGATGAATTCAAAGCAGAAATGGATGAATATGACTTGTACGGCCAACTTTTAGCAAAAAAATTAAGAAAACTTGATGAACATCAGCGTGATTTGGCCATGCACGAAATCGATAATGTCATGTTTCGCGCCAAAATGCAGACTTCGACCACACAAGCAAGGAGCTACTCCAGATCACCGCCTCCTGTTCCACGGAAAATAAAATCTCCCGTGTTTATTGTCGCTCAACACAGTATTTCTACAAACATCCAGTACGAAGATGAAAATAATATACCATATCAGGAACAACCGCCATCTTAATTTGTTCAGGAATTTTATAGGAATTTGGTTCGTACACTTGGAAAATGAATGGCCAAGTATATATTGATTGCACGGGCGGCACTACAAGTCGCTGAAGGGTGTTTTGAGGAAGTTGGCAGAAATAGGCTGACGGGCTATTTATTTATTTTATATTAAACGGTGTCTTAAGAATTTTATTCTCTAGCTTATTTTTTTCGTAAAGTTGGTTAATGTGTCATTTAAAAACTGATAAAGTTCTCCACCGATTGAGCTTAAACTTTGACACGATATAATATAAAACGGCTTAAAAATTAAATTCGTTATAAATATGTTTCGCGTCAGTTTTAATCCTCATTTCTTATCAATATAACCACAATGTGTCAGGTGCCAGGCTACAACTAGTTTTTTTACATGAATATTATTTTAATTAGGTATAAAAAAACAAAAACAAAAAAACAACAACCCATAACGTCCCACTGCTGGGCTCGGGTCTCCTCTCAGGAGAGGGTTAAGGCCATACGTCCCCACGCTGGCCAAGTGCGGGTTGGGGACTGGCAAGAATACGTTGTGGCTACGTAAATCTTGCCGTTGGATGTTTTTAAGCCGCCCGAAGGCCTCCAACTAAGCTTCACGACTGTTATCGTATGATAACAACCGGGACCGACTGCTTAACGTGACCTCCGAATCACGGAGACGCTCATGGTAACATGCCACCAGCGGTCACCCATCCAGGTACTGACCGCGCCATCGTTGCTTACCCTCGATGATTGTTTCTAATCACCGAGTGCAACTGGGCTATGAGTAATTAGGTACTTGTAGCTACAATCTTGTATGATTTTTATTGATTATGTAAAAAAGATGAAACCACGGAAGGTCTGGGTCATGGAGTCCGTTCGAATATATGCTTGTCTAAACAAATATGGAGTACGGCTGAATATTATTGACTGATTGCACGGATGTTGTAATGGTATAAGTGGCCGCCACGCCACTTTTTACTGCTCTGAGTGGTGTAGGTAGAACTCAGTGTACCAGAGAGTTGTGCCAAACATGGAACAACATTTTATATGATCCACAAATTGTTGTTCTGAGTCTATTGTTCTGTCTTCTTTTATAAATTATTTTTACCTAAAAGACAATTCTCGTGTTAGAAATATATACATCCTGAGTCGCGGGGAACTTCACAAACATATATCAAACTGGCTTAAAGAATACCCAGACTCGGAACAACAGTTTGTGCATCGCACAAAGTGTTATCACATGTTGCTCTACACTTGTGTAAGTCGGTAATGGCCCCCGGATAAAGGATATATTCCTAATGTGGAAGTTCTTACTAAAATGAATTACCAATATTTATAATATAATGGCAGTCAATTGTCAGGCGATCACTAATTATGACAAACTACCTGAGCCCCGCAGTGTTACCCGTGGTACAAGGATACTGTGCGAATTGTATCTTTATAAATTGTAGCCTATGTGTTATTTTGATGTATAAGCTATATTATTGTAACATTTCATTTAAATCCGTTCCGTAGTTTCTACGTGAAAGAGTAACAAACATCCATCCATACTTACAAATTTTAGTATTTATAATATTTATTTACTTATAAACTTTATGCACTACATTGTACATCGGCGGAATTAATGCCCAGGGCATTCTCTTCCAGTCAACCTTCTAATATTAGTAGGATTTATAATAATCAGAGATAAATTTACTTTACCATGGAAGAGCCACGCTTCGGTATGAATGGACGCCAGTCAAGCCATTGACTGGAGTGATTCCATGGCCTCACAGAAAACCGGTGTGAACAGCTGTGTTTCACCGAGTGAGTGAGGATACCGGAGGCCCATACCCCAACCCCTCCACCCCTCACCCTAAGCTCGGCAACGCACTTGTGATGCCTCTGGAGTAGCGGGTGTCCATGGGCGGCGGTAATCGCTTACCATCAAGCGATACGTCTGCTCGTTTGCCACAAAATCCATAAAAAAGAACACTGACCTTGGGTAAAAATGGAGTTACCTTTCTATTTAGGCGGATCATTTCTTAAGTGGTCAGGACAAGTGACAGTATTTAATTAGATTCCTTTTTGATTATAATCGTACGAACTAGACCCAACACTTGATTTGAGTTTTTTGGTACACATTTTTTATATGGAATTGGGGCCCAACGAGCAGACCTATCGCCTGATGGTAAGCGATTACCGCCGCCTATGGACACCCGCAACACCAGAGGCGTCACAAGTGCGTTGGGGAATGGGGAGGGGGATGAGGGGAAGGGTTAGATTAAGGGCCTCCGGTATCGTCACTCACTCGGTGAAACATAGCGCAGGCGCTGTTTCACACCGGTTATCTGTTTGTATAGCAAAAAAAACTCATTTTTGAAATCTGTGTGTTACGGAGAATCCCATGAGAAATCAAGTTTCGTTAAACTTTCAAGTACTTAGATACAAAAATGAAAATCCTTTGTGTCTTACATAAGCGGAAGCGAAGTTTAAATATCTGTATTTACGTATTTGTTATTATCTTTTTATCGAAATCGTTTTAAGTGATTCAGTAGTTTTTAATGACGTGAAAGTGATAAGGGACGGGTTATAAATTATGCAAATATGCTATCTGTAGGTGCCATATGGTAACAAGTACGACAGAGATATCGCAAATAAAAAAATGGACAAACTAAGATGGGGAACATTAAGAAATAAAAGTTGCCTAAGTTTCTTTTTATCTGCCAGTGAAAGTCCCGTCAAAATCGGTCTACCCGTTCTATAGATTAGCCGGAACAAACAGATTGACAGACAAAAATTGTAAAAATATAATTTTGGTATATCGTCTTTTTTTATTATCTTTTTATCAAATCTTTTTAAGTGATAGTGAAGTAGTTTCTAATGACGTGAAAGTGATAAAGGAAAGGCTATAAATTACGCAAATATGCTATCTGTAGGTGCCATGTGGTAACAAGTACGACAGAGAAATCGTAAATTAAAAAAATGGACAAACTGCGATAGAGAATGTAAAGTGTCCATAATTTCTTGGTTTATTTATCAATAACCTTTATGTACAAACATTGGACTAGAAGTCTAGAGCTTACAAAACCTCTTGTTAGGTAGGTATCGAGAAACCTGTATTTAATTTTCTATATTTTTTTAAGTTTCATATGTATAATTTTCTTTTTGTATGAGTCTGCGAAAGTGACTATAGTCTGTCTGATAGAAATGAGCTGAATCCTCCAATGTTTCTTTTTATATCATTAGCTATCTGCCAGTGAAAGTCCCTTAAAAATCAGTGTACCCGTTCTATGGATTAGCCGAAACAAACAGACAGACAAACAAAAATTGTAAAAAATGAAATTTTGGTATACGAGTATGTAACGTACCTTTGGTGAGAAGCGGTTACTTTAATATTACAGACAGACACTTCAATTTTATTTTTTTGTATAGATAACACTGAGGCACAGAAAAAAGATTGTGTTCATCACATACTTATCTCTACTGTGTTGAAATCGAAACCAAGGCCTCTGGCTTACCATTTAGGATAGCTAACCACTAGACCACAAGGCATTTAAATGTACTGAAATAACATTCGAATATATCCAGCAGATCGACATCAACAAATATAGGGTGTCTCAATGAAGTGCACTTTTTAATTAAGTGTCATTCTTTCTTTGTGGATGTGGCTCTGAAACTGTACAGCTGTAACTACAGCTCACACACGGCCTTGTACATATAATGTAACTTAAGTTTATTCCGATTATTAAAAATGAATCGTTTTACGAAAGAAGAACGCGTTATACTTGTGAAAACTTACAAAAAATTACAAAAAAAATAATTTAATTTAATTTTTTTTATTTGAGTCTCATTATAAGACCGTTTGAACACTTCAAGAAATTTTGGTAAATCGAGACAGTGCATCTTTTTCTATGGGATTTTGTGAAACTATAGGTTTATGTAAATAAATAAACCAAAAACAACCCGAGCTCAAATCCGAGATCCAACACGTCATCGGTAAAATACAGTCACAATTAAATAAAAAAATCACAACATTGAAAAATACATGGTTTTATTTTAAAATGAAGAAGTGCACTCTTTCTGAGGCACCTTATATTTAGTAGTCTACTTGACTACTTATTACTCGAGGTTTTAAAAGAAATCTAGTCATACTGAGAGAGATAGAGAGAGAGAGAGAGAGAGATATAGAGAGAGCGAGAGAGAGAGTAGAAGTATCATCGTTAGTATAAATATAGTATGGTATATAAACACGTGATAAACACATATCTTTCTCTTTTCCGTTCTGGAAGGGCAGAAAGTACTAGGTATGATAAAAGTCTGACTTCATAATTGAACGAAACCTTGAAACATAAATTTAGATTTCATAATATCTATTACTATTATATCAATCTTCTATCAGTTCCCTTGAAACTGTTATCCTTAACAAATGAACTTTGGAACTATGTTATCATACCATTCAATGACGTGTACTTTAACTGCCTTTGACTCACTGCCACGGACTTTGATTTCTTGAGACCATGACACAGACGTACGCATCATTCATTCATGAACTTTGAATTTATTAGACAATAGTTGAAAGTACGTCTTCGAAATAATTACAAATATATTACGACTGACGTGTTCGTATCAATTAACGGCACCTAAGCCATATAATCAAATTGAGCAATACTTATTGCATAGTTCTGATGACGAAATATATTTTTTATCTGTGAAATAGATAATCCTTAATAAATCAACATTAATCCATGAAATGACTTCTAGATCTGAAAGTCTTAGGAAAACATACCACGGTGTCTTCTGTTACAATTAGTTAGATGATGATTTTAAAGCTAATTTTATATCAGTTTTAATCTATATAAAATATAGGTACGAGGAGTTACAGCTCAGCCTGCTTCTTCCATGTGGAACCTGGAGAGCAAAGTAGCATGAAGTGACAACCGCCTACCCATATACAAAGAGAAGTGGTATTTCGTTTTTTACGATATGTTGATGATTAGCTCCCATACACCCTGAGTAACATTTGTTGGTACTCAGGGTGTGTTCTTTGTAACTATTTTGATGGCAGTTTTAAAAAAGTTCTTTTTTTTATTGTTTTAAGGGCAAACGAGCAGACGTATCGCCTGATGGTAAGCGATTACCGCCGCCCATGGACACCCGTAACACCAGAGGTGTCACAAGTGCGTTGCTGGCCTTTGGGGGATGGGGGGGAAGGGAATGGTGAGGGGGATAGGGGGCGTTGGATTGGAGTATGGGCCTCCGGTATCCTCACTCACTCGATGAAACACAGCGTAAGCGCTGTTTCACACCGGTTTTCTGTGAGGCCGTGGTATAACTCCGGTCGAGCCGACCCATTCATGCCGAAGCGTGAGAGCTCTCCCACGGTGAGAGCTCTTAAATATTTTCAGACTTCTTAAATATTTAGTTATAAAAAAGAACAAAATTAAAAGTTAGTGGATACTTACTAATTTATAAAAGAGTAAGTAAGAGATAAGAGTTGTTTTGTCATTGCTTCCAAAAGCCCGAGTTGGTGACTGTCGATATCAGCGTTCATATGTCGCAGATAGATAGTGAAAAATTAGTCACGTAATTATATCACAAGAATCATTGAATTAATAACACATAATACAATATTCCTCGGAACATCAAGGAATTGAAAGATTACATTCCATCTGTAGCAACACAATGTCAGTATGTATTGTAGTTCTTGATATTTTAAGTAGTCGGACTGAAAACGTCAGGCTAGCCCTAACCTAACCTAACCTAACAGATGCCTCTAACTTTTTTTTTACGAGATCGTATTTTGTTTTTGCGAAAGACGATCCCCATTTAATGTCATCTACATTTTTTATATTTTTTATCATTAATTCCATCACGGCGAAGACTTGAAGACTCGAAGACTTAGAATTGAAGATCTTAAATACTTAACATTGGCAGAAATAGCTGATCCGGCTTGTTGCCATCTCATCAAAAGAAAAACTTTTTTTTTACATTGGAAACGATCAAACGAAGTACGTATGTTTCTATCAAAGAATACCTGCGATCGATACAAATCTCACGACCAGTGGTCTACGCGGACGCATTGCGCTTTTCTACTACGCTGAGTGTTGGAGGTACGAACCCCATGTGGGATGTCAGCTTGTGTGAATCACAACTTGTTATTCTGAGTCTGAGAGTTTTTTTTTATGTTTTATTTTACAATACCTCGCGACAAAGGATATAACCCTTACGCAGGAGTTACCGGTATATTTTTTAATGATACAAATTTAAGGCGGTGTTGCTTTATCTCCACTGCCGTATGACGACTGTGTTGACTGCACAGTTGGCTTAGTGGTTTAAGCAGTCGCCACGCCGCTTTCTGCGCCGTCAAGAGTTGTGGTTCATGGGACAACACTTTGTCATCTACACATTGTAGTTCTAAATCTGGGTGTTCTTTGTGTCCGTTTCATGTATGTTTGTAACACCCCGCGATACAGTGTGTATATTCATCATGCGAGAGTTATCTTTAAAAAAAAGTGTTGTTTAAAAACCCAGAAGGGTTAATTAGTTAGTCACATCATGGCCCAACAAGGAAACGTTGAAATTATGGTAATCAGTTCTATTAAAAGCAAATCTTCTTTTTTTCTTCTTTTGATGATATGGCAATCAGCCGGATCAGCTATTTCTGCCAATGTCAAGTATTTCAAGTCTTCAATTCTAAGTCTTCGAGTCTTCAAGTCTTCGTCATGATGGAATTAATGATAAAAAAAACATAAAAAATGTGGATGACATGAAACGGGGACCGTCTTTCGCAAAAACCAAAAGCAAATCTATGATCACATGAAAATTCTGTGCCATGCGGCGCAAACGGTGGTGACATTTGATTTTTTTGCTCAGCTGATGGACGTATTGCATGTCAGTCGTCAGTCTATTATTTTAATACAATATTTAGCATCAAAACGTGTACAAGACATGACAGCTCTCTTACTCTTTAATAAATCGCATGTTCCATCCTGTTGTCGCAAGAAAATTTTTTAAAATAAAAATTAAAATATTTTAAAGTTGCCCTATATACACGCTTTTCAGCATTTATTAAAAAATTTTAAAGGCTGGTAGCTCACCTGCTTACTTGGAAGTAATTTTAATAAATTACTAGTAAACGGATGATATTCATCCGTTTATTTGTCATCGTAAAACAAAAGTTGAAGATTTACTGAATGTATCTTCAATCTCAGGGCACGGTTTAAGCCTAAACGTGAAGATTTTTATTTAATTCATAACATACATCGACTTTATGAATTGGAGTAAATCAGTTTATCTTGAAGACTATTAAGACTACAGAACCTAATTATATAGGTACATTATTGTTGTGCTTTCATAGGGAGGTATCTTATTAGACGAGTTCAAAGGACTTGAATTTTTTTAATGTGCTTTATTTAATTTTTTTAAGTGGATACCAATTAACTACAAAGAATTGCATACACTAAAGTTTTTCAAGCTCCAATTAATTTTTTTCTCAAATTTAAAGGTTTCGTTTAATTTGTGCTAAATACTCTTCGGTCGAGTATAAACACCGGTTCTGGCAACATTTACTTGTCAAATCATTTGTTTTGAAGTTGGGGAATAACATGACAGCAAAAGAAAGATTTAATTGAGAGCAAAGTGTAAACAAAAACCAATAATACATCCTGTGAACTAGAAATATTATCTTACCCATCATGGCGACAATGGTAAAAGAGAAACGCAAAGAGGTATGTCAATAGAAAATTTCGTAACATTCCTTTGTTTTACTTTTACGCATTAAATACAATTGTCAATATAATTTTAACGTCTATTTTAATATCCTGAATGGCCATAATTGTATGCAGAAAAACTATACATATTTGCTGTATGGTTTGAACAATTAATACATCTGTACACTGAAAAACAAATTAAACTATTTTAAATAATCTTAAGACAATGACTTTTAATTTCATAAATAGAAACTTATACACTTATATATAGTTTTAGTTGGTATTTCTGAAGTAAAAAAAACTCATTATGATATTGTATGTCTGTCCTAAATTATAATGTAATACGTTCCCCACTTTAAGGTGCAAGTAAGTACCTTCAATTATGTCTATTATAGTATTACTACTCAGCTAAAATATTAAAGAAAAAAGTGAAAATGAATACCTTAAAACAAGCACTTTATTCTTATTTAAATAATCTGAATCTCAGAAACTTCTTCAAGGTTTTCTTGAAATTTAATATGCAGGGGGTTTAGATAGCGATAAGTCAATCGATTACTAGTAATAGTACTAGTATTATTGTAAATAACCAGATTATACCAACATTTGTAATAGATTTATGAAGCTATCAAACCCTTATAAAAGCTGAATTTGATGCTTCAACTGGGTATTACTTGATTTGGGTTTGAAAGTAAGATTAGTTTAACCAAACATTCCTAGTATATCTAGCGGTTAGTTATCCTGTCACCATTTCATCACTTGTCACACACTCACACACACAGGTCAACTGACAATTCAGTTGGGAGATCGTTTTTTGTTTTTGCGAAAGACGGTCCCCATTTCATGTCATCTACATTTTTTATATTTTTTATCATTAATTCCATCACGACGAAGACTTGAAGACTCGAAGACTTAGAATTGAAGACTTGAAATACTTGAGATTGGCAGAAATAGCTGATCCGGCTGATTGCCATTCATCAAAAGAAGAAGACAATTCAGTTGTTTGATTCCCACTCAGTACAAATCTTGGTATGATCAAAATGAGCATTTGTTCTATGTCTGGGTGTAATTTATCTGTATTATGTCTGTGTTAAGATATATAAAAGTATATTCATCAGGAGTTTGGATATAATAGCACAGGCTTTGCGTAGTTTAGGACGAGATCGCCATGCTTGAGATGTTTGAATAGGAATAATAATAATTATTATTATACCTGCAACCACCATTTGATAATAAAAATTATTATTACCAAATGACACTTGCAACAGGTAGTTTTGTCTGCAACCATGTACAACTAGCTTTTGCTTGTGGCTTTGCTCGCCCAGAAGTCAATATTTTCATCCACTATTTTACCCCCACTGTTTTTGGGGTGGCATTTCCAAAATTTCTTACTTTTCTCACAAAATTTCTTTCTCACTTACATTATATAAAGAACCTATATGCAAAATTTCAGTAATTTAGGTTCAGCTCTATGGGCTGTTCATTGATCTCTGGATATCTTAATCACTCACCTTTCTCTTTGAAATATATAGATATTCCTGTTACTTTATTACAGAAAAAGAAAACAAAGGATGGTTCAAAAAAAAGTGCTACAAGAAATATAACTCCACTAGAAACACCACCACCACCTATATCTGAAGAGGAAGGTCAAGATTTAGTAAATGTAGCAAGTACTAGTGATTCAACAAATTTAGTTACCAAAGATTCTTCAAGTACTAACACAATAGTAGAAAACACAACAAATATAAAACAACAATCAATGTTAGGAATGATACAAAATCAAGAAATTTTAGAAAGTAATTTACAAAGTAGTGAAAAAAAACCCGACACTATTCATGAAGTTTCAATATCAAATGTAGACACTAGTTATGAAATGTTAAACATATCAAATGATT
Source organism: Hyphantria cunea (assembly GCA_003709505.1). Classification (NCBI taxonomy): domain Eukaryota; kingdom Metazoa; phylum Arthropoda; class Insecta; order Lepidoptera; family Erebidae; genus Hyphantria; species Hyphantria cunea. The sequence goes on from PKRV01001434.1 coordinate 385,052, forward strand.
CTAATGTTTCAAATTTAGAAGACAGTTTTGTGGAATTGTCAAAAAAGTTGAAAAGGATGGCAATACCAGCAGGTGTGACAGAAAGAACACCAGAAAAGGAATTTGAAGTTTTAAGTCCTACTGCCTATTTGAAACAAGAATCACCATGTATTTTAGAGGATGTGGTCCCATCAGCTCCATGTTTTGAAGAGATGCCACAAAGTGTAGAATATCAAGAAGAGATATTAGAATGTAAGCCTAAATTGAAAGCACTGCCAATAGAAGATGTTATGAGACTCTATAGTGGAGGGGAGATGGAAGATGTTAGGTCTATGATTGAAAGAGAAGAGGAGATAGTTGAAGCGGGTCCTGTAAGTGGACCTGAACATCCACTTGTTGACTTATTGTCAACTTTTAGGTATGTGTGCGTTTTTCCTTTTTTTTGATAGTAGTAATATCAATAACTAACTGCGACCCCCGATGTTACCTGCTACTGTTGTTTGACCTTTAAAACAAAAACCGCGGGGCAAAGCTAATTTAAAATAAAAGTAGCCCAACTTACTTCTTATGCTATCTCCAAGTGAAAGCTTCGTCAAAATCGATCTAGCTGTTCCAGATTAGCCGGAACAAACATACAGGCAAACAAAAATGTTAAAAATTTATTCTTTAATGTAACTATCGTATATACTTTCTTATGTAGCAGTGACAAACTGTTAATTTGAAATTACATAAACTTCAATTTTATTTATTTATCTTAACTATGTACTTTTTTTAAATATACCAGAGATTACAAAATAATAAAAAAGTAAACCATTGTTACATTGTCTCAGATCATCTTTAATGGCAGTGGAGCGCGAAAGAATATTACTGGCAAATGGTTTCTCTGATGAAGAAAAATATCGAAAATCACTATGGAAAATTGAGAAAAGGCATGCTAATCTAGTAGAAAAGTGTTCCTGTGGCGCTCATGTAGTACTGAAAGCGACATATGAACATGCAGAATTTGCCAAAGAGAAACTTCCAGTTGCTAAAATGAGGCTGGAGAGCTTATTACGGGATGTACAGGATTCATATTGTCATCATCAGCATGCGGCTCTCTTAGCGTATTATCAGGTAAATAAATCTTTGCACTATTTCGTTAAACTGCAAATAAAGGGAAGCAGGCATTTAACAAATTTTCAGTAGTTTTAAAAAAGTTTTCAGTTTCCCGTGTAGTCATGGCATGTCCATATTAAGTTAACCTTCTTTCATTCCAACATTTTAAGGTCTGAGACAAATAGAGATCGAATTTTATAATGTATTTAGGTTTACATATTGTTATGCGTAGGCGCACGTCCTTGAGACACTTTGAGTTACTTAACAGTTTTGTCTGTTTTATCAGAAAACGGTCTGAGTGGCAGAAAAAAACTTTCAAAATTCAAAATCATTTATTCAATTATGACACTAAGTGAATAAATGATTTATGAACGTTAAATTGAAGCTACAGATAAAAATCATAGATCGACACAAACAGACGCCACAGGTGAAAACACCTAATTCACTGTCCGCCTGTATCGATCCATAATCTTCAGTTTCCAAACTCATTGCTAAAAACCAAATAATCTATGAAAATATTTTCTATTACCCAATAGATAGAAAAAAACAATAACAATATTTACATACAAGCGTCAAAAAACTCCTCCGCATCATCGCCTACTGGTAGCATTCCCAAAAGACTGGCAGCATTGCCACGTTGAATGGCAATGCTAATTCTCTGTGCTAGAAAAAGGCCGGTCTTTTGGTCACAAGAAGCGTCCATTAGTTACTTAGCTAGGCTAGTTGTTTAAACATAATTACATAGTATTCTAATTTTATTCTATATTTAAATTATAGATAGAAGAGTTAATATCAGAAACCATCAAAAGCAATAAGCCAATAATTCGCGAAGCTTTGTCATTGGTGTTGGGTGCGTTGAGACTGAGCGCCAGTGCGCTTGACGCGCTGACGTGTGCGCTGCAGCGCTGGGCTGCTGCGCTTGCGACTGCGCTGATCGACCACAGGGATCTGAGGCAGCTGTTATTTATATTACACCATTTGTTCAAGTGAGTTTGGTGATGATGGTTGTTATGTAAGAATGTGTGTTGGTAGTGTTACCGAAATTATGCTTAAGTTTTGTTAACAAATCCAGTGGATAAGAACCCAGACTGCTAATGCAAGAGATCGTGGGTTTGATTTACACCTTGGAGAAATGGTGAAGTGATGAGCATGGTTATTTCTGGGTGTAATTTATCTATACATTTAAAAATGTGTTTTTTTGTTGTAACAATTTTTATGGAGTACGAGTACAGGTTCTGTCTTGTTTGGGGTCAGATGTCAGGGCAGATGGTCGTGTTTAAAATAATAAATATAAATAAATAAATATTTTCAGACATTTTAACACACAACGCCATCTAGTCCCAAACTAAGCAGAGCTTGTACTATGGGTACTAGACAACTGATATAAATACATATATACTTTTTTTTGTAAACACATACATATTATACATAGAAAACACCCAAACTCCGAAACAAAGATTTGCAGATCATACAAACATTTGGTCCGACTCAGAAATCGAACCCGAGACCTCATGCGCAGCAGTCGCTTACGCTACCACTACGCCACCGAGGCAGTTAAAAAAATGTATGTTGGTATGTGTGTGTTAGGACACGCGTGCATGCATGTGAATACTTGACTGTTAAACTATGATGCTTTAAGATGTATGAATTACAGTCCTTGTGTTTTCAAATGACAATTTGCAAAGCCGTTTAGTTAATATATACATAACGTTTTGTTAATATATAATTACATTGATATTTAAAGGCAGTCGCGTTCAGTGCGATGGGCATCCCGCGTGATTCAATTACGTGTAGATATAGAATCTCCGCCGAGAATACTTGCCGTAATCGAGCTACTGCTCTCCAAGCAGCGGGTGGATTCTGCACAGGAGTGTATTGAAGGTTAGTTTCACCGATTTGAATGAATTACGATCTAGAGATAGATTGATCCTTGCAGAAGGATATGGGATGCTTTTTGTCGCGGTAACTTAGCATAAACATATGCGTGTGGTGCCTTAGGCAAAAGCTAGTCTGGTTGGCAGTCCACAACTGTGCGCTTTTCCAGGAACTTTCTGACTCGCACAACACAACTGCGGAATGAATTGTCGCCTGCGGTATTCCCGGACCAATGCGAACCTTCAAACCTTCAAGAAAAGAGCGTACTCCTTCTTAAAAAGTAGGCAACCAACATGTGACGCCTTTGGTGTTGCGAGTGTCCATGGGCGGTGGCAATCACTTACCATCAGGCGATATGTCTGCTCGTTTGCCCCCTATATCATAAAAAAAAGTTTAACTGAATGTTTTTTTAAATTAAAACAGTTCTTCTTTTTCAATTGTTCAAAAGTTTTTTGAGTTTACTTATTCATATATGCTACTGCCTTAATGTCAACTAAATACCTATATAACGAGTGAATTAAAGGTACTGCACTCGATGAGAATTTAACCTAAAATCACTTGATCGTAAGACTCACATCGCAGCTTTTGAACTACTATAATTTTTTTAATTGGTTCTCAACTTTAAAATTAGTGTAAACTGTGGCAGTTAAATAAACTAAATATGCCATTCAGAATTATTTTTATTTCTAGACGCAGATGAAGTTTGGGAGGAGGTGGACAAACACGGCGATGGTAGCGCTGTCAGTGAAGGCATGTTGAGAGAACGAGACTTGCTGTCCTTGTTACATGCACTACCTATAAGAGATCTAGTCGCTAGGATACTCTTATTCACACACAATGTAAGCAGTTTTCCTTTGTGTCATTTGGGAAAAAGTAAAAAAAAACAACAGTTTTTACGTTAATAAACAGATATATACATAAATCGAGAAAGAAAGGTTTGAGTTATTATAATAATAATAATAAGGCTTTTATTCCGAAATTTTACAAATTTTCTTTCTTTTAATTAATATCTTTTATTCCAATCATAATAAATCCCTAAGTTCGATGTGCCTTACGGCATAGGCCTCCTCCAACGTCTTCCAATGTTTCCTATCAGTTGCAATTCTTAGCTAAAGGGGACCTAGAGTTAGTTTTAGACCATCTTCACACTTTGCGACCTCTGCTCCTTGATCCGTCTCTTGGATACCAGACTGTTACATGTTTGCTCCATTTTTCATGTTTACTACGGAGCATGTGTCCAGTCCATCTCCATTTTAGTTGGTCAATATGTGTTAGGATGTTTGTTAGCTTAGTTTTGCGTCTATTGTCTATATTCCTTTCTTTCTCTTAACTTTAGCCCTAGTTACATGTTTGCTCCTTTCCACGGCTCGTTTGAGTTATTGCACGTTTGTAAATAATATCTAAGTGTATAATTTATTATTCTTTCGGTCACGGTTTTCTTTAATTTTTCTATAAGCTATAAAAAGCTAAGCTAAGTATTATATGTGTTCTGAAATAAAAGAAGTCATTGACTATATAGATATGTTACTAAATGTTTTTAGTAACTGAAAATACAATGATTTAAAAAGTAAAATAAGCTCTTTAATGATAATAATACTATTCTTCAAAGGATATCAAACATGCTCGCCCACACGAATGGGTCGACAACAGCGGCGGTCGTAGTGTGCTACGAGCGTGTTACGGAGTGCGTGCTCTGCTACATGTGCTACAACGTGCTACAAAGACGCACACAAACTACGCACGGCTCAGACAAACTCTACGAGATATCGCCGCAAGGGCGCTGCATGGGCTTGGTTATTTACATCTTACAAATAGGTAAGTTATATGTCTTGACAAAAGTTAGTCGTCACCATAATAATAGGGAATGTCCATGTATTTTTTTTATTTCTTTATCTGAATAATTACGTTTCTATAACATAGAAAAAATATAAATAGGCTTGAAAATAGTTAAAATTATATTCAAAATGAAATTTAAAACACTGACTAAATTTGAGCTATTCAAACGCCACCATTTTGCGCGCGCTTTTGACACAGCCAATGACGCCATTGTCATATCGTGTTTGTTTACTATTCAGTGTTTCAATTACTTCATACTTATTTACAGTTTTAATTGCTATAAAAATCATGGAAGAAGTTAATTTTTCTCACAAACCCTTCTAACAAGTTTGATTTTCGACGTCGATAATTTCGATGAAGTGACCATTGACGTCACATTTCATTTCGACCAATATTGACGTGTTTTGTAAGTTTAAATTTCCCTCCCTTAATTTTCACCTTTTGTTTAATATTTTCTGTGATTATATAATCAGTAATAAAAAAATACCTTTTAAGTATATTATAAAAACGATAAAGAATTTAGTAAAATATTTTTGGCAAATAAAAAATTTATGCATATTCTCTGTTAACAATATATAGTTCTATTCCAACAGACCCATGTCCAGTAGTGGACTGTAAAAGGCTATTAATGTGATGATGAAAGGCTGTTGATACAAGCACCTTTTTTAGGACTATTTCTTAGATAATTGCCATATATATCATAATATCCCTTGCATTTAATTAACTATTACTAGAAAAAAATGATTGTAACCACTTAAATCTGTCGTATATTAGAGAATAATTCATGTTAAAGTTTACCATTACACCGATTCATAATTACAATAATTAGCACATGTATAAAACATTAAAAAAAATTTCCTTTTTTTTTTATTTTTTAAATTTTTATTTTTTAAATTCTTATTGTAAAGATTGTATTAATTGTGTGTACTACTAAAAATCATACATAACAATCTAATGTCCATGATGGTTGTCTGGAAGAGATCGCCGTGAGCGATAAGACCGCCAATTGTTGTAGTAATCCTTTTTGTCACTCATTTTATTTAGTATTTTTGTAATATGTACGCAATGAAGATAAATAAATAAAAAAAAAAAATAAAATAAAATATCTTTNTTTAAATTTTTATTTTTTAAATTCTTATTGTAAAGATTGTATTAATTGTGTGTACTACTAAAAATCATACATAACAATCTAATGTCCATGATGGTTGTCTGGAAGAGATCGCCGTGAGCGATAAGACCGCCAATTGTTGTAGTAATCCTTTTTGTCACTCATTTTATTTAGTATTTTTGTAATATGTACGCAATGAAGATAAATAAATAAAAAAAAAAAATAAAATAAAATATCTTTTGTTAAACAGCCAGTACTACGCGACAGAACTTAAAGAGAAGATCACTTCGGAGCTGGAAGCTTCGTTCTTCGAGGGTCTGGAGATGTTCGAGGCACAAGACATCCACCAACTACCTGCCACCCTCCTCTCTGAGGTCGCGGTCAAGCATTACTGCCTCACATACATCGAGCAACTGCATGGTATGTCTTAATATTTGCGGTTTTTATCTACGAATTATGAAAACTGGACCGTATTTAAGATGTGGACTAAGATGCAAAATTAAACTTTAAATTCTGCCTCGTTTTTTTTTAGTTTCTAGTCGTTAAGCGCGTTCTAATATAAAATCAATTTTACAGAAACTTTAATTTAGCCCTAAAAATTTTTCATTGGTACTAATTCTATTGTTCCAAAACTTTACATAACACCATCTAGTCCTAAATTAAGCAGAGTTAGTACTATAGGTTCTAGACAAGTGATATAAATACAATTATACATAATACAAAAAGGGTCAAAACACCGAAACAAATATTTGCATTTTATAAAAACCGACCCAGGAATCGAACCCAAGATTTCACGGACATCATTCGAATACTCTACCACTATGACACCGAGACAGACAACAGCAGTGGCAGATTTGTCGAAAACAAAGCATGATCTTAGATTTTATTATATGCCATGAAGTGTCTACAGAAGATTCAACAGTATTTGTAAATTAATAAGGTACATTATTCTAGAGGCGACTGTGTTGTCATGCGAGGATCGAGTAAGAATAGTGGCCCAAGTCGCGGTGGATTGTGCTTTCGACCACGAACTCGCCAGCATGGTGCTCGAGTTTCTGCTGCAGGTATGTAGTACAGTCCTCAAAATATATGTGGATTTTTATGACAGATGGCTACAAAATCGACGAAGGAACTTTGAACAAACATATTTATTTTGTATCATATATGTTTGTGACAACTTCCACATACAGTACAACAAGGAAACATACTAATTCTGAATCGCGATATAGAAATTTCTGGCGCCGATTAGTATATATACCAACTTCACAACATCAACTATATCGCTAGTATTTTATTTTTTCTTTTATTTATTCTATAGTATTATTATTATTTCATATCATTATTTATTAAATTTGTAATATAATTTGTTTTTTGTTATATACGTAAAAACTATTTTTTTTCTTCTCATTCTTAAATACACTCCACCAGCTTTGAATGAAACCTGTCCATTCAAAGGTTGCCTGGAAGAAATTGCAATGAGTAATAAGGCGGCCCTTTGTACATCACATTTTCATTTTTTTCTTTTTTTATAATTTTTAGAATTATTAAAATATTAAATATATTGTGTGTAAACCTTGGTGTACAAATAAAGTATTATATTATGTATCTATCAACCGTCGGGCCTTGACTCGCTAGGTATGATCACCTCGCCTGATCGGAGGATCTTCTCGTTTCCCCACATGTTCATTCTTTACCTTAGAATATAATATACCTTGTATATATAATATACCTTGGCAAGTTCTGAAATGGCACTACTGCCACAGACAACTGTCACAGAGATCAATCTATATTTAAGGACCATAGAGTTAAATTAAATCATTATAATATGCTACAGCTGCCAAAGCTTTTGTCTCGATGGTAAATTGTTATTGAATAAAATGAAAAATGTTATCTTAACATGGACATGCCGTATAGTTCTGGGATTCTACATCTAACGCTTGTAACAGTGCTTTAAAACTAAGTGTCCTCAATAAACCATAAAGGCAATTGTATCAGCAACTGTTATCTCATATGAAATCTAAAATTAGTAGGGACTAGCTATTGCTTGCGGCTGCTATATGTCGCTTATCGCAGTGATTATTTAAAGTGATATAATTTTTTTATTTGTCTGATTGAAATAAAACTACCACTAAATGTTGGGTGACGTTTACCAAAATACAAAAGATAAAATCACATGGAAATCGGTCCAGTCACTTCTCAGATTTGGCCGTACGAACCGTTTTGAGTTATGTTACTTTATAAAAGGCCTTAGCCTTCAATATCTTTAATATACATACTTCGACTTCTAACAACTTAATTAAATTTAGGGATTCTTTAATTTATTATTATATTGTTACCCACAGACTGGCCTCAGACGTAAGACTGTTAAATGCAAGGCTTCATGTGACGTCACAGCTCGTGAATGTGTGCCCCGAATCATCACCGCACACGCTTACCTTCACTCTATGGCCCTCCATAAGCTTGCTGATATGAATATGGGTAAGATAACATTACTGTGTGAACCCGAATTATTTCAGTATTATTGAATTCGATATTTAGTTACTTTACATTAATCAGTAAAAGGGAGTTCCTCAATGTAGTTATTTGTAAATTAACCATTTATTTGTAAATTGTAATTCTCTCAACATTATCTGCCGTTCAGTTATAAAACTTAGAACCCACTGCTAACGCATGTATTTCTCATTATAATTCCGGGTCTTTTGAGCGGGGCGTGAAAAAGCATCTCAATAGACCGCCATAGTGTGAGGCACCATGCTGCATTGTCCGTATTCTCAATAATGATGTTGACCACCACTATTTTAATGTACCCATGCTTTCCATCAGGTAGAGTTATTTGGCAGTTATAGCTTAAAAAAAGAACTGGTTGTCTGTAAAGCCGTTTCACAAACGATAATTTGTCTATAAGAAAACATTGATGAAAATGATGAACGCTTAGGCCTCACGCGCCTCTCTATAGGTTGTTCCGCGCTCTCGCTCGCACGCTCGGCTCAGGCGGAATGTGTTAACGAGTCATGCTTTTTCGTGCGTGCAGCCGGCGTTCGTCGATTTATTATCAAAAACCTTTCACACCAGACCACATATATTGTACAGTATTATCTTAATCTTAATTAAGCATAATTAGAACTATTAACCTATAAGTTCTTAGAAGATGCATTTAATGTACCTAAAAGGTTTCAAATATATAATATTTTGATTGTACTGAATGGTTAAAATCATTTGTTATTCTTGTCTACAAATATTTACTCAAACAAATTACCAATAAACTTATTATTTTTAATTTATCTTAATTTTTCAGTGGAACTGCTCGACGTATCATGCATGTCGACGATGAACGTACACGTATGGCGGCCGAGTACGGGCGAAGTGCGTGCCGTGCTTGACGACTGGGTGCGTCGCTGTCCTCACTTGTTGCAGCACCTGCTGCTGGCTCTGGACTACACGCCTTATGTGTGAGCTATATCTAAAATATATTCATTTAAGGAATATGAAATTAGTATCTTTGCACTCGACACTTCTTATATGTTCCATCGCCATGGAATATAATTTACATATAATTTTTTGGAATTTTTGATGATAAAATTATTTAAAAGGTTACGATATCAATCACATTAATTGTTCACCAGTTTGCCCATGACCACGAGTGGTATAACCCGTTCGTAACGTCTCATCCTTTGGCTTTGTGAGCTAGCCATGTTGGCTGTTGTCTGTTACAATCAAGTATTCCATCTATTTACTTACCTATACCAAGAAAAACGCTACAGAATCTCTTTGTCAGGGGTGAAGCTCAGGGCAAACGACCTTTAAGGGTCGTGGGAATAATTAAAGCAAAATGTAAAACTGTATATTTTCAATAGAACATTTTTGTAAGCCATTTAAGGCGCGTTTCCACCGAAATTGCCAACAATTTGGCAAGTTTGCAAATGTTTGCAACTCTGAAGAGTGATGTTGATGAAGTTTCCGATTTTGTGAAGAAAATCGCAAACTTTTATTTCCATGGTTTCTACACCGAGTCGCCAACAATTAAAAAATATTTTAATTGACAACAAGCTGTCTCCATGGTAAAACTATCAGTGATGCTATGGGATTACACAGCATCACTGATAGCATTCGATGCATCCTTTTTCATATTTTTATTTACAAATTTTCGTCACATAAGTCCTATAGTACGGTTTGTATGCGATATCAATTAGCTACTCGATTGATTCGCTCGTCCACGTTTTAGACAGAAACACGGTTCCCAACATTTGTTTATAATTTTGTTGCCAACCCAAGAAAATTACAGAAACTTTTGTCACCAACACATGTTGACAACTTTTGTTCGGTGGAGACTCGGCTTTATGCTCTGTATATAAAATGGAGGTTCAAAGCCGACCTGATCCTAGTTGGGGAAGAAAGGCTCGAAGGCACCATGTGTACTTGTTACAGTGGACTTCCTCTAGACGTGCAGCTGACTATAGGCACGTGGTTGTGCTCGTACGTGCGGAGTGGTGTGGCGGAGGGCGGAGCCAGCCCCACTGGCCCGGAGTGGTGCTGGGCGGCCATCAGGCGCCTGCGCCCGCACCGCTCGTCGTGGCAGCTACCCCTGGATGCCCCACCCCCTGAAGATGAACCTACTGACCTGTTCTCTATTGCGTACGCGTTGCTATCCAGTTCGTGGGGACATTGTATACCTGTGGTGAGGTTTTTTTTATTTATTGCGATAGATAATATAAAAATCTATACTCTCGATTTTCGGCACTCGATGGAATTCGTTGCAACATACTGTTATTTCCATATATCCAAAGTTGTTAGCATTTAGATGTAAATATTATATGACCTTTGAAAATGGCTTAAAGCGAAAATGGTCAAGTGTTAACATAATTAAAATAGTGGAATAAGTACAAGTGAGTTTGATTCTTGAATATAAAAATTCATGGTTATATTCAGATCAGCGATCTTTCTCCCTCATGTGAAATTTATTTTACTAGATATGCTCAGAAGGCGTGACGGGATTATGTAAGCTGGCAACACAACGCCCGCGGGACGCAGTTCACTGTCTATCTGGCATCATGCTTGTCATGGCACATTCGCCTGAATCTGTGGCTCTCACACCCAAGTTAGTATACCTTCTAGTATTTTATCGAGTCCGTTTAAATTGCAAGTAACAATAGGTGGCGGTAGTTACTTACTGTAGGGTTCACTTCATGGTTTGTTTGGTGGTTCGATTTTATATACCGTAAAAAGCTTTTTCTTCCTGGCCTTTATTGTTCTCAAGAGTATTTGGGGTCGGCTACTAGTTCAATCGGTTTTACCTGAATATCAATTTTTCCATTGAGCACTGGCATCGGCCCTCCGTAATTCGACTTGCCTATAATGATTGTCATATATATGGCTAATGTATAGTTGTATAGTATGGCTCAACGGATTTTATGAAGCTTATTTTTTTAAACTTCCTCGCACTAAGTGTAAATCCTGTGTCGTGTTAGACTTTATAAACATACATGAAACGGACTTAAAAAACACACAGAATCAGAACAACCATCTTGGATCACACAAATAGTTGTCCTATGCAGGCATCAGAGCCACAACCCTCAGCGCATTAGGAAACAGTAAACTTAACCAATATGCTGTTTGTGGGGACAAAACAAGATGGATAAAGATCTTATGAATAATAATAATGTTTTATTTTTCACCCACAAAATATATATCATAAAGTTAAAGTTATGAAATATATTTGTGTAGGAGTCAAATTAGCACACGATATGTTATGGGTCCTTGGTTCCCCACAAAGTGTTGTCACACTTAAACCCACCTAGAACAGTCAGTAGGAAGCGGCAGAGTGACAGCTTAAATCAATACGCCATCAAAAATGTGTGTTGCGCGTGCGCAGGTTTTCTGAGGCGCTGTCGTCTGTGCTGAGCTGTTCGCCGGGGCTGCTGGCTCGGGCGCTGCGACGCGCCTCCTCCTCCGGCCAGGAACTGCTGCTGCGCCTACTGCTGGCCCAGCTCCAACATCCACAGTTAGTATCGCACATATATAGTGTTTTATCTTTTCCACATTGAATACACAATACTGTAAAATCTATTCTGCAGAATTTGCTATATGAGTAACTATATTTTGTCTTTTGGTGGAGTCCGTATATCAAAACATATGTTTAGTGCCATCTAGCGGTGATAGTTCGAACTATATAGTAACGTTGCGACTTTGAATCCCGCAATTATTATTTTTTGAGCAGAATTGTATGTCGTATACATTTAAAAACTTTAGATGTCGTGCATGTTTACTTGTGTCAAGTTTATATCTTAGCTATTTATAAATTCTGAGTAAATTTTTTGTAACGTTGTTTTATCGAAAGCTGTAAAAAAATGTGATGCGTTTTCATGTACAGTGTTAAAGCAGCAGGCGCGCTGAGCGCATGGCTGCACGCGGTCTGGCGGCCAGGGCTCAGCGCGGCCGCTCTGGCGCTGGCCGACAGCGCCGCCTGCTGCGTACGCCTCTGGCCGCAGCTCGGCGCCTACTGCCGCAGCCTGCTGCAGGTATGCCTCGCACACCATACGCTATGACACCAGCCCCTCTGAACCACGACTGTACGACGGTTTTGAAAATCGACATTAGTGTTGTAACCACAATTCTTTATCCAGATAAAAAGAAAAGACAAGATCGGTTCGTTTCCTTATATTTCTCGTGAGAGAGCCGTGCTTCGGCACCTATGAGTCGGACTCGACCGGAGTGCTAACTACAACCTTATAGAAAATTCGTGTTAATCTTTTCTGTAATAATAGGTTCTGCCTAGTGTGGAATCAGACGGC
>PKRV01001434.1:397739-417591 GCA_003709505.1 Hyphantria cunea
TATTTAATTAAGCTGCCAAAATGACTCTGCCCTGCCTGATGGAAAGCATGAGCAGAATCCAAGAGTGGTGGTCACCATCCTCAATGCGAAAAAGAACAATGCAGCATGGTGACCCACACTATGGCGGCCTGGGGGGAAGGGGGATGGTGAGGGGGATAGGGGGCGTTGGATTGGGGTATGGGCCTCCGGTATCCTCACTCACTCGATGAAACACAGCGTAAGCGCTGTTTCACACCGGTTTTCTGTGAGGCCGTGGTATCACTCCGGTCGAGCCGGTCCATTCATGCCGAAGCGTGGCTCTCCCACGGTAACTTGTGTGAGATTAGCAAAGTTATTATTATCAAAAGTACATTTTATTTCAGGAAGAAAATGAAAATGAACATATAAATCACGCCGTACGTAATGCGAGTACCGCTCCCTTATTGTGCGAGTGCTTACTGCGCGAGTGTCATACCGAGCACGAGACGCTCGTTCACTTCGGGTACTCACGACTTCTCAATGCCCTACATCAGCAGAGAACCGCCGGACATAAGATACATGTTGACAACGCGTTGCAGGTTAGTCACAACCTATTTCTGATATCGCAAAAAATTATCGAAAAATTATTAAAGAGGCGCTCATAGCCCAGTTGCACTCGGTGATTAGAAACAATCATCGAGGGTAAGCAACGATGGCGCGGTCAATACCTGGATGGGTGACCGCTGGTGGCATGTTAGCATGAGCGTCTCCGTGATTCGGAGGTCACGTTAAGCAGTCGGTCCCGGTTGTTATCATACGATAACTGTCGTGAAGCTTAGTTGGAGGCCTTCGGGCGGCTTAAAAACATCCAACGGCAAGATTTACGTAGCCACAACGTATTTTTGCCAGTCCCCAACCCGCACTTGGCCAGCGTGGGGACGTATGGCCTTAACCCTCTCCTGAGAGGAGACCCGAGCCCAGCAGTGGGACATTATGGGTTGTTGTTTTGTTTGTTTTGTTTCAAAAAATTATATTACATAAAATTAACAGTCGTTATCACTATCATCAGCAAATCGCAGACCATTGCACTCCACTTTGATCGATGCTGGACTTCTCCAGTTCAGTCCCTTCCCAAACCTTCAAATCTTGCGCCACTTACTATCACTCCTCTTAGCCCGTGGACGCCCTATACTAATATAAACAGTAAAAACATGCATGTACGTACGTGTACGCACATACGAATATATAGTGACATTTGCAAATAAATAACTGTTAATGGTGTTCAAAACGTATTCCAGCAAATCTCAGCAAATATAAGCTCAGAGGAGCTAGTTATTTACCGAGTGGCGACAGCAGCGTTATCGGCCCCTATGAACCACCCATCGCACTTAACGCTCTGGCGATTGTTGCTTCACCTCTACTTACAACGAGCCCCGGACTTCATGTGAGTGTGTATTTTATTGCCACCTTTTTTAAAAGACAAATCCTAACAACTTGAATAATATTGTTAAGTTTTAGGGTTCGATTGATTTGAGAAAGAGACTTTATTAAAAACATTATTCAAAATAACACAAATAGAATATCAGTCCTTTATTGTCGCCGAGGTCGCTAGGATAATTACTAGGATAATCACTGACATCACTCCAATGTTTATCGCACTATAGCTCAAACTGAACTGAACTGCGACCCGTGAGACTTTCTGTTTATGCCCATATTATTATTATTAGCACATCCTAGAAACTACTCGTACTTACAAGGTCGTTCACTGTACATACCATTGGAAACAATCGATATTTCACTCTATGTATATGGATGTAAGGTTCATTATTCCGTGCCTCAGAAAATCAACGAGAACTTTCAGATATGTACATGTCTATAGCGTTGTTCGCAAATAATCTTTCTTCGTAATAATATTAACTAGAACATAACTCTCTGAGTGAAATGCTAGGAAAAATCTGACGGTTTACATCTTTATAGTTCTGTAAGTGTAATAGTTAGTGAACCTTACTGCCAAGGCAGTATTTGTGGGTTCAATATACACTCTGAACACATAATTGTCTCGTGCACTCGTTGATTATGTACGTGCTCTTCTATCTGCGTGATTGTTAAGTTATTAATAATATTCCTTCGGTATAGGCAGTCTACAGCCCGTCACTCCTATGGCTGTCTATGGTTAAAGCTCATCTGTATTATATAGTTCTCACCTAGAGTCGCTTTAGGAAATAATCCTCGGCGCAAAAAGAGGGGTGTTATAAGTTTGACGTCTATGTCTGTGTGTGTGTGTGTGTTTGTGTGACTGCCGACTGACGGATGAACCGTATTTTTTTTTATTTAAAAGCCAGTTTTCTTGCGGAGTTCGATCATTCCATCAATTTATTTCAATACCAAATTCCATTGAAATAGGTGTAGTAGTTTAGCCGTAAAAACGTAACAAACATAGGTACTGAGTTACTTTCGATTTTTTTAGTAAGTACGAATTATATTATACAAATATTATTTTTACTAGTAATAGCATCGGTAGAGCGTAATTTACTGTATTTTTTATTTATATAGGTTAGCACCACCAGTTGGACCTCTGTTCTTCAGCGGATTAATAAAATCTCGTACATTAGGACACATCAAAAAACGTCTGCAGAAAACCATAAACTACCATCACACTGAAGCTGAATCATTAAAAAATAATAAATCGATTGAAACGAACCAGGCACAATCGACTAAAAGCGTTAGTGAGAGTAGTCCAGTTTTAGTCGATGATAATCTGTTGCCTGTACTGACGATAGCCGATTTAGCAGGCGAATCGAGTAGCTCTAGTGACTCGGAGGAGAGAAACGAGAGCGTCAGTAGCAGAGAAGAAAGTCCGATCAAGTCGAGTGATGCGAAGAAAAATGTGTTCAGCTTGATATCTTATCACACGGCTGCCGAAAAGTAAGTTTAGTTTTTTTTCGAATTAGGAACACTGTCTTTCTGCAATTAGACTAAATTGTTGGTGATTAGATTTTGTTTATTTTTAATTGTTCAATATCATAACTCATGAGGTGAAACATAGCTAATTTTTTTTTTATCCTGTATATCTGTAGATCCAGAAGTTGTAGTGTAGTTTGCTAGTTATATATTGTTAGCCAGCTGCGCCCCTCAGTGTGTACCGCGTTCGTTGTTGTTAAGGTAAAACGAAGTTAACCGAAAATAAAAGTAGCATAAATTACTTTTTATATCATCAACTCTGTACCAATGAATGTCTTATCCAAATAAATCCAGCCGTTCCAGAGATTTCCCGGAACAAACAGATAGAAAAAAATAAAAAATGTTTTTTGAAGTAAGTACCGTAGATACTTTGATATTCAGTGAAGAACTATAATTTGAAATTACAAACAGACACTTCAATATTATTTATTTGTATAGATAATATTGGTGGGATAAACTGGTTAGCTCTGTGGTGTTCCTTGGGAGAGGCCTATGTTGATGATGATAGAACATAATATTGTCTAAGGTTTCAATTAAATACTGTAGTGATTGAAATGCACTCTTTACCATAGTAAGTGTATTTGAATAGAAATAATAATAAATAAATAAATATTTCGGACATCTAACACACAACGCTATCTAGTCCCAAACTCAGCAGAGCTTGTATTATAGGTACTAGATAACTGATATTAATACATAAATACTTTTTTTTGTAAATACATAGGTACATATTACACATAGAAAACACCCAAACTCCGAAACAAATATTTGCAGATCATACAAACATTTGGTCCGGCCCAGGATTCGAAACCGATACCTCATGGGCAGCAGTCGCGTACGCTACCACTGCGCCACCGAAACAGTCAAATAAGATAAGATAAGATAAGATCATTTACAGTAATGTAACTTATCTTAAAAGTAAGACTTTTCATGTTTCCCTAATCATATATTTCCAGGATGCTTAGCGAATATTTGTGTTGGTTGGAGGAAGGTGATAAAGTTCGTGCCATGCCTCACCACGCCGACATCGCTAGATATATACCAGAACACGTGAGTGTAAAACAAACTATATTTCATAGAAATTTCACGTGAAATCTCGTACAGAACCGGTTGATTATACACCAACGTGGAATGTTAAGGCAGATCGTTAAATATTCTGCAATAATGATAAAAATAATCTTTTAAACACCACCATTTAGTTACATCAACTAAGCAGAGCTTATACTATGAAAACTAGATTGACTTATTGAATATTTTTTTAAAAATAAAAACCATAGCCCAGTTGCACTCGGTGATTAGAAACAATCATCGAGGGTAAGCAACGATGGCGCGGTCAGTACCTGGATGGGTAACCGCTGGTGGCATGTTACCATGAACGTCTCCGTGATTCGGAGGACACGTTAAGCAGTCGGTCCCGGTTCTTATCATACGATAACAGTCGTGAAGCTTAGTTGGAGGCCTTCGGGCGGCTTAAAAACATCCAACGGCAAGATTTACGCAGCCACAACGTATTCTTGCCAGTCCCCAACCCGCACTTGGCCAGCGTGGGGACGTATGGCCTTAACCCTCTCCTGAGAGGAGACCCGAGCCCAGCAGTGGGACATTATGGGTTGTTGTTTTAAAAACCATACTAGTTTTTTAACCCCGCCTGCGTGTATACCGGTTACCATAGTAAAGTCTGTCTTGTCTCTATGCCAAATTTCATTACGTAAAATCGGTACAGCAGTTTAAACCTGAAAATGTAACAGATCGACAGACAGAGTTACTTTCGAACTTATAATATTAGATTACATTAAACATGGAAAACACCCAAACTCTTAATTAAAAAAACAGATCACCTTTTTAATCAAGCCGAAAATCAATCCTATCTTAATGATAAAAATAATGAAATATTTTGGAATATTGAATTAATTCCACAGGTGTTACCCCCTTTTTTTTTTGACGTGGTGGAATGCCTTTACGCACTTCGCTCCCCACCCCCCGCGGGCACGGGGGGTTCGCTTTGTGTGGGACTCCTGACTAACACCAGCCAGACTACCCACTAAACCACCACGGTGTGCCACTCTGCGCCTGAGACGGGAGGGATCCGGGAACCGCTTTCTTACGCCATCCGGACCCCATTATATAACTAAAACCACTCAGACAGCGACAACACCCCACGCTCCCCCGTGAAGGGGAGTGAACGATCATCGAAGGCTCTTAGTAGGTCTACTAAGGCCCGCCTCACGCTCAGGGTGTGGCGCCACGTCTCCTCATCGTGGCTTGCGAGGACTCACATAGTGTGAAAGTCTCGGGAAGAGCTTACTATAGAAATGATCCTATGAAGTAAGGTCTTCCACACAGGTGTTACCCTGGGACAACTGTAACACTATGTTTAATTCCATTGTGTACTTGTATGCCCAGGCCCTCGAAGAAGCTTGGAGGCTGTCAGTGTCACGGCCAGTGCCCTCAGAAGATTTAGACAGCTTTCCCCTACCGACACCGAAACCGCCACCTGAATCAAAAGCACCAGACACTCCATTCCATAGAGCAGTTGATACCATATTGAAGATCAAGGATCGATCACGGAAGAGGTAAAAGTACCCTTACCATTTTAAAGCATTTTAAGTATTTTTCGGTAAAATCTATCAATAAATAATATAAATAAATAAATATTTCGGACATCTAACACACAACGTCATCTAATCCCAAACTAAGCAGAGCTTGTATTATGGGTACTGGACAACTGATATGAATACATATAATTTTTTTTGTTAATTCATACATATTATATATAGAAAACACCGAAACTCCGAAACAAATATTTGCAGATCATACAAAAATTTGGTCCGATCCAGGATTCGAACCCGAGACCTCATGGACAGCAGTCGCGTCCGCTACCACTGCGCCACCTAGGCAGTCAAATATCATATAAACCTCGTGTCATATTGTTGCACCGTAACTATCTAAAGGATATCACGATTTTTTAAAAAGTGTGTTTTGCTTGAGCAGGAAAACTATACTAACTCGTCTAGACAGTAGTATGGTAGGCCAAAACCCTCTTTTCTAAGGTGAGATCTATATATCCTTTAGGTAACTATTAAAGGCTGTCGATATAGTCCAAACTTAGTTTTTAAGCTCAGTAACTTATATGGTAAAAAAAGCCTTTTGGGACTAACAATAGCAGTGAAAACACAGTAATATATAGCTAGCCGGAAGCGTGCGATGACAACGACTCGAGTTTCAAGCTTGTTATTGACCAAAAGCCCACATATATACACAGTCTACATATAGTTCATGGAAAGCGTTCGGTGTTAATAATTCGAGTTCCATGATTTTTTTTCACCTAAAAAGTGTTCAACGCGTCTAAATAACAGTGGGAAACCGAAGCGTGGGATAAATAGGCCGGCTCGACCACGGACTCGCAGAATACCGATGTGAAACTGCGCTTGCGCTGTGGTTCACAGAATGAGTGAGGATACCGGAAGCCCATCCCCCAAAGGCCGACAACGCACTTGTGACGCTTCTGGTAATATCTTACCATCAGACGATACATCTGTGTTTGCCCCTATTCCATAGAAATAAAAGTTTTCCTTCAAAATCTTGTTATACAGGTATAAGAAGACCGAGATCAAGTCTCCCGTAGAGGACGTGGACTACAGGGACGCACGTTCTCTGGTTTCACTCGTTGATAGACATCTCAAAGACATAGAAACTCTTGCGCAGTAAGTAATCCATAATTCAGTAAATATATTTCAAAAAACATTTTGTATCTGATTGCAACGATTGAGGTAAAGTGATTAATTTTTTCGGTCAGGGAGTGGTGCGATGAAGTGTCCCGCATATCAGCGCTAGACGTCAGACTGTGGGAGCTGGTGGCCAGCCTCCGAGTGTCCCGGCCTATACCAGTGGTGCGCAAACAATGCGCTAACAATTGCGCCCCGATTGCCTTTGCTATACCGGTACATTTTCTTCTTCTTCTTCTTCTTTTGATGAATGGCAATCAGCCGGATCAGCTATTTCTGCCAATGTCAAGTATTTCAAGTCTTCAATTCTAAGTCTTCGAGTCTTCAAGTCTTCGTCGTGATGGAATTAATGATAAAAA
This sequence comes from Hyphantria cunea, assembly GCA_003709505.1. Taxonomy (NCBI): domain Eukaryota; kingdom Metazoa; phylum Arthropoda; class Insecta; order Lepidoptera; family Erebidae; genus Hyphantria; species Hyphantria cunea. The sequence continues at coordinate 404,743 of PKRV01001434.1, forward strand.
ATATAAAAAATGTGGATGACATGAAATGGGGACCGTCTTTCGCAAAAACAAAAAACGATCTCCATTCCTACATTTTCTTATTTATTTACACCTAGTAACATTGACATCTTATCACGTTAAATTCAGATAGACCTTTTTTTGTGTGGGAACCCCGCGGGCCGTCGGCAATGGGTTAGTGGTACCATAGAATAGAACAAAATGTCACCTGTAATATTTCCAAACCGAATCGACCCTAAATAAATCATATCATATTACTGTATAGTTCAGAGGAATATTATTGCTCGTCTTAAAAGCGCTCCTAGAAAATAATATGATTTTTTCGTATTTGGTACTTTAGTACACAAGCTGTTTTTCAATATGACCCCCCAATACTCAAAACCAAATACAAATACAAGAAATATATTAAAACCGACATTAGAATGTTACCTTTTGACCTGTATCTCGAGAGGTAATCAACGCAATATATGTCTTTCAAAGAATGTTAATATCGAGATCTAGCTATATGCACCAACGCCATCTATCGAGATCGACAAGAAAAAAAGCATTTTTAACAAATAGGACACATTCTTGCCCTGTTTTCATTTTAATACTTAGATATATTATACCACGTTGGTAGGCCCGTGAGTGGTGTATATCAGTGGACGCAGACCGCGGAATCAAGGAGAACAGAAATAGCGCCAGGACCAGGTTTCGACGCTTGGCCCGGGCCCGTCCCAATGCTGCCCGCACTGCAGCCGCACTTCATACGATTGCCAGGTTGGTATGACTTGACTTAAGATCCTATTTTCCCCAGATGGGTCAGATAGCGTGCGCAGCAATACGCCATTGCTCCACAGTTTTCCGACCTTCTTCGCCACGTCTGCAACTGTGCGTCGCTAGGTCTGTTTGGGACGGCATCGTTAAGTTTTCCTTGCGGATTTCGGGTCGTACATGAGTTTTATATCCTAATGAAAGGCCGGCAACGCACTTGTGACGCTTTTGTTGTTGTACGAGCTAATCTCTGGAACGGCTGAACCTCCTTTGACGGGAATTACATTGGCAGAAAACTGATGATATAAGGAGTAACTTAAGGCAATTTTTTTTTAAACTAGCTGACAGCATCATTATCCGCAGTCCTTAGCTAGTCAGTCATATTGTATAGAGAGCGCGATTTATTCCTCTGCCTACCCCACTTCGGTAATATAGTCGTGATTGTATGTATTTCGACTGGCAGATGCACCCGTACTAGCGAGGCGGGTGTACGCGTGGTGGAGCGCGCGTGGCGCTGCGCCGGCGCATCTCAGTGCAGTGATTGCGCGCCCGCCCGCTCCGTACTCAGCGCGCTCGTCTCGCACCTGTGCGAGGTACGTACGCTATAACAGCCACTACCTTCATAACTATGTGTGATCAGTGTGGTGTGGTGACAGAGAACCGTCACCTAGATTTTCGTAGCTAGATTTTCAGTTACCAGAATTTCTATTTAAAACTCTTGTAATAATAATTAATAATAATAAATATTTCGGACATTTTAACACAACGCCATCTAGTCCCGAACTAAGCAGAGCTTTTACGATGGGTACTAGACAACTGATATTAATACATATACCTATACTTTTTTTTTGTAAATACATACATATTATACATAGAAAACACCCAAACTCCGAAACAAATATTTGCAGATCATACAAACATTTGGTCCGACTCAGGAATCGAACCCGAGACCTCTAGCACAGCAGTCGCTTACGCTACCATTGCGCCACTGAGGCAGTCTAAATCAAAATTTAAACTTTGTATGCCTGTTGTTATTAAACATGTACTTATTTACTGTAACAAATAAAAACTTTTTACATTACAATACGACACGGTTCGGCTTCGCACGAATTTCTTTGAAATTGTCGGATATCCTGTACTATATTACGCAACATTGTTTGAATGATATTGTAGTTACACAAGATGTCTTAATGTTGGAAATGAGCTAATTAGCTATTTCAGAAACTTCTATAGATAATTTATAGCTGGTATTTATAGTTTGTATTTTATCGCGATAAAAAGTAGCCTTATATTCTTCCTCGAGAATCTAAGTGTCTTCACGCCAAATTTAATCGTAATCGGTGTAGTGGTTCAGCCAAGAAATCGTAACAGACAGACAGAGATAATTACGAATTAGTAACACTATTTAGGTTCAAAGACAAATTAAATTGCTCCATAACTCTCTATACGTGGTATTTTCACATAGAGGTGGATATGCGGCAACGGGGCGACGTGCTCGCAACTGGTGAGGTCGTGGGGCAGGAGCAGCAGCAGCGCGCTGCAGCAGGCGCTGTGCGGGGCCCTGCTGTGTCCCCGGCGCCTGGCGCCGCCCGACTGGCCCGCAGTCTACGTGGCCCTGCTGGACGCACAACTACCTTCTCATACGGTCTTCAGCTATCTGTCGAAGGTATGTTAGAACTTTGAAGGAAAACTAGAAAGTCGGGCAATCTTCACCAGATTGTGTACAAACATTACAGATTGGCGCTCATAGCCCAGTTGCACTCGGTGATTAGAAACAATCATCGAGGGTAAGCAACGATGGCGCGGTCAGTACCTGGATGGGTGACCGCTGGTGGCATGTTACCATGAGCGTCTCCGTGATTCGGAGGTCACGTTAAACAGTCGGTCCCGGTTGTTATCATACGATGACAGTCGTGAAGCTTAGTTGGAGGCCTTCGGGCGGCTTAAAAACATCCAACGGCAAGATTTACGTAGCCACAACGTATTCTTGCCAGTCCCCAACCCGCACTTGGCCAGCGTGGGGACGTATGGCCTTAACCCTCTCCTGAGAGGAGACCCGAGCCCAGCAGTGGGACATTATGGGTTGCTGTTTGCTGTTTACAGATTAGCAAATTTTTAAAGAAAGTAGCAGTAAGAACCGTGATTTTCAGAAACACAGGTCTTTCCTAGATCAGGCAGATCACTATATTGAAATGTTGTCCTAACAAAACAATGAGTTTAAGAATAGGCATGATGACAGTAACCAAGAACAACTAAAATTATGTATTTATCTGATGAAATGGGGTCCATAGAGTATAAAAATTGTATATATTTTCATATTTAGAGCGAGACTAATAGTTAATTAACAAAAATAAAACTACAAAATACAACAATCCTTTATGTTAAGTTGAACACCAATCGGATTTGCGTCACTTATGTATAAAACTCACTTTGCTCACTCGCTGGCGTATATGTCGGGTATCGCGGTGATTCTTTGAACTGATTTAACTTTTACTTGTCAACCGATGGAAATAAAATATACACTGAGTGTAAAGTGAAGTTTTCCGTAATTAATAAGAGAAAACCACATCCAAATTGGTCTGCCACTTCTGAGATTAACACACACAGAAAAAATAACGCAAAAATTAAAAAAAAATGTTTTAAGTTTTGTTACAACCATAGGTTTTTTTCAATGTACAGATTTCGACCTCTTGCAATTGTGTATGTGTAAATGTGTATATCACAGCCAAACACCGAACAATTGATACTTTCCTGCATACCCTACGAAACAAGTTTTCGCAACTAAAATAGTTTTTCATCATTTCTTTTACAGTTTGAAATGGCCCGTTGGGCAGAGTCAGCAGACTTGACACAACGTCGTGACGTCCTCGACTCATTACTCGGCGCCGTCCAGCGTTACGGCTCCGCCCCGGCGAAGGAGCATCACATGCTGATAGAGATACTGGGAGTTCACACAGCTCTGGTCATGACCTCACAGCTCCTGTCGACCCACGTGAAGGACTGCGCTCGCATGTCTCTAGAGAACAAACTCCCGCACACACACTGGACGCATGTTGTGAGAGCTGTTGACGCTATAGCCACTGAAGTGCCTTTTGATCAGGTAGGAAACCACACACGAAAGCACTTTGTGACTGCACCTCTTCGTTTTCTACTACTGGCTAAAATCCTACTTGGGACAACACTTTATGAGATTTACGAATTGTTGTTCCGAGTTAGGTGTTCTCTGTGGCCGTTTCATACCTATACCTTTCTGGCCAGAGTGGTATAGTACTCTAACAACTTCTTTTTTTATGGAATAGCGGGCATACGAGCAGACGTATTGCCTGATGGTAAGAGATTAACGCCGTCCATGGACATGAATGAATGCGGGGGGCGAGGTACTGGTGCTCGGGGGTTGATATTTTACGTATTTCTTACAACATACAGAGCAATAAATAACCGAGGGAGCAAAACATTTTATTGCTTTTTTTTGGTTATTTATGTATAAAAAGCCGTAGAACAAATGTTGTTCGGATTGATGCAGTGAAGCTGCCTGCAAGAGTTGATGCGCTAATTTTTTTTAACTCTGTACAAATTAATACTGTATTGGTGTGAAATGAAATGGTATAATAAATAAATAATATAAAATATGTCTCGATGCAGATTGGTCATTTGATGAGAGAGCTAGGAGTGATGTTCTGGGAAGCACGTACTGGTGTTAAAGGATCTGGTGTGCTACCACATCTTAGTGCCTACGCACCATACGTAGCGCGCCTGCTACATTCGCTACAGCGCGCCTTCGTAGCAGTCGCGACCAGACTCAGCTACGAACCTGAGAGAGGTATGCATCAAAGTCTACCATATTTCCTATGAATTTTAGTTTGATTTACTGACTGCTATTAACTTTATAAAAAACCGAAACATATTTCCCGCTCTGAATAATGAGAAAATATTTATTCTTATATAAGAACCTTACATTTCACCGTCTGATCCCAAGCTAGTCAGAACTTATGGTAACCAGATAACCAATAAATAAAACTTGGTATATTTCTAAATACCCACAATCATATATAAGTTAAACCCAGAAATAGAAGAAATGATCGTATTCTGCAAACAATTGTTTGTTCTCGGTGGGGATCGAACCGACTACCTCTGGCACGTTTGTCAATCACCGATCACTAAACCACCAAGCCTTTCAACTAACTTTTACTATTAGAAAAACTTGGTGATCTTAAAGCAAGCAGCTTTGTAAAACGTAACTCATTCTACTACACTTAACGCCATCTGTGATCGCAATCCTAAATCAAATTTAGGAACTATTTGTTTGTACACTTATTGTTTACATGTCTTCTTAGTGGCGTGGTACTCCTGGTCAGCTCTTCAGGAGTCATGGGGCGCGTGGGTCTCACCGCACCCGGGGTCCCTGCCTCTTCTGCCATCTACCGTTGAAGATGAACAGTATACTACCATGGTCCGACATTTTGTGGATAACGTGCACCAAATCATGCTGGACTGTCCTGGTGAGCACATTTATATTATAAAGTGAATTTGAGTCATAGTTTGTGAAATATTCTTGGATTCTTTCAACGGGGCAAAAAAAAGTTCCGCTGGGCCGGCATATTTTGACCAACACTCTTGGATTCAACCCATTTTGTGCACCAGGATGACTAGAGTAATTTTGTTCAGCCTCTATTAAGAAATAAACTCAAATTTCGCCCGTCAAAACTTTTAATCTATCGCCAAATTTTACCCAAACTAGCTCATTTTGTTGTAATTGGATAGTAAGAAATAAAGTCCATGTGGTGACGGTCACTACACCTAACCATCTCATAGATGTCTTAAAAGGCGACTAAGAGAGTAAACCACTCAAGACAACAGCACTAGCCACTACACAGAAAAAGAAAACTTGAAGCAAACCTTAAACCACCCTGTCTGGCCTGCGTGGTATAGTATGAATATTTCTTTTCTGATCAGAGGCATAGGTCCAGCAGTGGCAAGATGCTTTAAGTATATTGTAAAGACAATAAGGAATCTTGAAAAAAGTATTTGCGATAAATAAAAATTTTATGCATATTCCCTATTAACGCGGTTGGTGATGTAACACACATTTGCCAATAGTGAATATGCATGTTTATTTTTATTTCTTAATCGGATCATTTACATCTCTAATTCAAAGAAAAAAATATAAATAGGCTTGAAAATAGTCAAACTAATTTTCAAAGTTAAATTTAAAACACTGATTAAATTTGAGCTATTCAAACTCCGCCATTTTGCACTTTTGACACAGCCAATGACGTCATTGTCGTTTTGTGTTTGTTTACTATTTAGTGTTTCAGTTACTTAATACTTATTAACAATTTTAATCATGGAAGAATAATTTTTCCGACAAACACTACTAACATAATTTGAATTCCGACTCCGATAATTTCGATAAGCATTTTGTAAGTTCGAATTTCCCACCCTTAATTGCACACATGATTAAATATTTTCTGGGTTTAAATAGTCATTAAATAAAAAAGATGCTTTAAGTATATTGTAAAGACAATAAAGAATCTTGAAAAAAGTATTTGCGACAGATAAAAATTTTATGCATATTAACGCGCGTAACTGTTGGTGACGTAACACACGTTTATCCAAATCTCTGAAGATTTTAATCTACCAATTTACCTTATTTTAGGTACGGAAATTCACCTTTTACAGCAAATATTCGAATGGTGTGTTCAAACGTATGTAACAGTGCAGACAGTCCCTGTCGTAACGGCTATGCCGGGTTTAAATATGCCGAGTGTGACGCAGGAGAGTCGCGTCCAAGCGTCTGCACTTCTCGTAGAACTTGATAAGCTACCTTGGAGGGAGCACCAGTGGTTCTATGGAAAGAGCCTGCAAATCGCTGTACAGGTATAGTTACTAGCTTATAGCCATAAACGCACATATACACACTCCCCGTACACCAGTTACACATTTACCTAGACAAATTTGTTACTTTTTATCATCTGTCAAATCGATAACATTGTATGAAAAATGTACTAAATACAAACTTGTGACGTCACTGTTTTACTACTACTAAATTGAGCAATGTGTTTCAATGTTTATTTGATTAAAATTCTTTTAAGTGAAATAGACATCTGTATTTATTTGCGATACAGTTATCTATCCTATAATATTATATTTTTCTTTCTTTTAATCTTCATATTTGATATTTAAACTTAAGTTAAAAGTATCACTTGAAATAATATATGCAATACAGAGTGGAAGTAACACAGTTATAGCATTCAACGACTGCCTCTTATACTTTGTATGTCATCATTTTTGAGATTGTATTTTACTAAATTATGTCCTACGTGTATTTTTACTTTTTTAAATTATATTAAGTTAAGAGAAATGTAAATTTTGAGTATAAATAAAATAAATTAAACACTGGTTCCTTAAGCAGATTTTATATATATGTATGGGCCTGACAAAGTTACTGACAGATGAAAAACATGAGCAGAATCCAAGTGGGGGTCACCATATTCACTACGGATGCAGACAATGCAGCATGAAGACCCACATCATAGCGGCATAGTGATTATTCTACATCATGTATTTTAGTAAAAAATCCAAATGTTTCAATCCAGATGTCGTCAAGTTCTGACCGTGATCTGAGGTCGTGGTGCTGTAGAGCGTGGAGTGGCACAACAGCCGAGACCCTCGTGCATGATGCCTCCGACCAGCTCGTACCGCGACTCGCCTTGCTGCTCTATCTGTTCACCGGCACGCTGTTGCCGCATTCGGAACAGGTATTCATTTAACGCTAGTTTAATTTACGTTTAATGAGAGTCTGCCTCGATGCGACTCCTGTGCTGAGTTCTTCAGAGTTTCGATTTTTGGGACGAACTAAATGTTTATATGATCTGAGAATAGTAGTTTCAAAGTTCTTATAAATTGATGAACGCCGGCTGCTCGCACGAAAAAGCATTACTCGTTGATACGTTCCGCCTGAGCCGAGCGTGCGAGCGAGAGGGCGGAACAAGCGATAGAGAGGCCTAAGCGTTCATCATTTTTATCAATGTTTTCTTATGATGTTAAATACGTAAAATTATCGTCCGTAAAACGACTTTACAGACAACCAATTTTTTATGTACAATACCTATGTATTTTTATCAAAACCAGGATTATTAAAATAAAAAAGGAACTTAAATGACAATCAACTGCACAGCTTTTAATGTTTAAACACTCACGCAAAATTACAACAATGACTTTAAAACAATAATTACTCCTAAATATTAAATTTATAACACGATATGACAAAGTGATGTGAGTGTCCGTCCGTCCCAAAGGCCGAATGAGAAGTGACCGTTGCCTAGGCCGTCACCCCACCTCGTGCGAGTGCGGTGTGAGTAGGACAGAGCTATAGTCACGCGATCACTTCTCAATCACGCCACCACTGACGCCACTCGGACACGCCCATCTCCCTGATCTTTTCCATCTAATAGTATATATTTATATAAAAAAGTATTTTAGATAAAGTACTTTATCAATCAACCTACCTTTCATAGTGCAAATTCTGCTTAATATGAAATTAGTGGTCGTTGTGTCCATATTATTATAATTTAGATAGTTTAAACGGTACTAATTATATCATGTATCATTTATCCGTGGGAGAGCCACGCCTCGGCATGAATGGGCCGGCTCGACCGGAGTGATACCACGGCCTCACAGAAAACCGGTGTGAAACAGCGCTTACGCTGTGTTTCATTGAGTGAGTGAGGAAACCGGAGGCCCATACCCCAATCCAATGCCCCCCTATCCCCCTCACCATCCCCCTTCCCCCCAGGCCGCCATAGTGTGGGTCACCGTGCTGCATTGTTCTTTTTCGCATTGAGGATGGTGACCACCACTCTTGGATTCTGCTCATGCTTTCCATCAGGCAGGGCAGAGTCATTTTGGCAGCTTAAATATAAAAAAAAAAAATCATCACTTGCCTAATTTGAGAAAAGACGTGTCGCTGATGTAATACAATGAATTTAATGTAAATAATGGGTACACAAGTTAGTTTATCCCAGGAAATATTACATATAGAACAATTGAAAATACTGCCTAAACACACATTCTATAACAATGCGTGGTGACGCAAAGCTATGCCAAGAGTGTTTTATCAACAGCTAATAATGTGACATATGCATATACGGCCTAATCTCGATCAAATAAATATAAGTGGATTTTCTGGTACAGCTCTTGGACGATGCGTGCAAGTTGCCGTGGCATCGCCTGCCCGAGCTGGCCTTGGACGAGGCCTTGGAGCGGTTCTACCGAGTACATCACAACGTGGCGCAGCCCTATCATGACCTGCCGCAGTTTAAGTAATTATTACGATTTACTTACTTACTTACTACGTATCACCTGATAGATAGTAAGTGATTACCGCAGCCTATGGATATCAACAACACCAGAGGCATCACAATTGTGTTACCGGCCTTTGGGGGATGGGGAGGGAGATGCGCAGGCGCTGTTTCACACCGGTTTTCTGTGAAGCCACGGTATCACTCCGGTCGAGCTGGCCTATTCGTGCCGACGCGTGGCTCCCTTCTTAATGAATGATGATTGATACAATATAGCCGATATATAGATTCTTAAATAATGTAAATTATTGTTTAGTGACGAGGTAATCGTTCCAACCGCTATGTCATCCACAGTCGAGCCATATATGACTGCCTCGAAGGCACAATAGTATGCGACTGCTGTGCTTTAAGTATTAGGTTCGATGCTCGGGTCGGATGTTTGTATGATCTGTCACCATTTGATTCGGGGTTCGGGTGTTTTTTATGTATATGTATATAAATTTTTCCAAAAAAGAGCATTTGTATAATTATATCAGTTGTTTAGTACCCATAGTACAAGTTCTGATTAGATCGGGATTAGATGGCGTTGTGTGTTAGATGTTTGAAATATTTATTATCCGACTGAAAACTTGTTGAATTAGTTTTACATCCATCTTCTTAGCCTTTATTATTCTCAAGATTTGGGGTCGGCTTAGTCGGCAGTTTCTACACGGGGCGACTGGCATCGGACCTTCGCAACCCTGAGGGTGAACTGACACAAACATTTTTGTTGGCAGGTTGATTCTCCTGTCGTGTGAGTTGTCCGTCCCGCACAGCCCGTGGCCGCTGCAGCTGAGTGCCGCGTCCCGCGGCAAGCGCGCGCTGGGCGCGTCGCAGTGGGTGCGCGCCGCCACCGCGCCCGCGCTGCTGCCGCACGTGCGCGCGCACTCGCAGCGCCTGCTGGCCGCCGTCACGGCGCTAGGTACGTGGTGTAGCTCGCGAGCGGCCGCGCCGCCTCGTGGCGCCTCGTGCCGCCTCGTGCCGCCTCGTGCCGCCTCGTGCCGCCTCGTGCCGCCGACACAGCGGGCGTCACAAGCGCGTTACCGACTTTTTAAGAAGGAATACGCTATTTTCTTTAATATTTGATGGTCGTATTGGTCAGGGAATACAGCAGGCGACAATACATTCCACAGTTTTGTTGTGCGTATTACTCTATTGGCTTAGAAGTTCTTGTTTTAGAGTCGAAAATATATATGATCTCGAAACAATTGGCTCTTCCTCCCTATACCGATCGGTGAAAACTTTTTCAGGAAAAGCATCTCACTAGGTCGCCATACTATCGGTCACCATGCTACATTGTCTGGTAAGGTGTCCACCACACTTGTTTTCTACTTACGCTTTCCATTGAACAAAGTTGTTATTTAAATAAATGTTTATATAAAAAAATCGAAATGACTTTAGTTTCATGGTCAGTTATTCAATTGTCTTTTATTTAGATATATCATAAAAGAACCACCTATCTACTGTCATAAATAAAAAAAATGTTACAGATATACGTGTTTCGCTTTTGAATATTTTAAAATTATTTTGAATTTATATGCATGTTATCGAAAATAAAATAAAAAGATCTCGTTTAAAATTTTAATTTTAATATAACTACATTTTTAAAACTTTAACGGTAAAGTTAACTTCAGAGAGCCATGTTTCGACATCAATCAGCCGGCTCGATCGGGGTGATACCGTGGCCTCACAGAAAACCGGTGTGAAACATCGCTTGCGCTGTGAGTGGGTGAGAATGTCGGTGCCCATTTTTTTTTTACGTGTGGAAACCCCCTCGGGCCTTCACCCCACCGGGTTTTGCGGCGGGGCGGTGTGTCGGAATCGAACCGACTAAAACCACATGGTGTGCCACTCTACGCCTGAGACGGGAGAGATCCGGGAACCGCTTTCTTACGCCATCCGGACCCCTCCCAGCGCCTGCCCGCACTGAAGCGGGCTCCGTCGTCTGATGGTAAAACTCAATTTAGGCGACGTACGGCACACGCGTAATGTCGCCCCCTCGCGGGTAGCCTGTGAAAGCCCCTGGGGGGGAAAACCCGTCCCCCCCATCCGCGGCCACACTCAGGGCGGCATGAGGCGCTGGTAGGTGCGCCTCCGCCGCCCGGTTCGCCATCGGGAGGATGTTGGTGCCCATAACCCAACCCCTACCTCCATTCCCTCCCTATCCTCCAAAGGCCTGTAACGCACTTGTAACGCCATTTTTGTAATATATGACCATGGAAGGCGGTAATCGGTTACCATCAGGCGATACGTCTACTAGTTTCCCCCCTATTCAATAAAAAAGGAAACAAAACTATTATAAATTATATATATATTGTATAAATTATGTTGCAGAGACGCACCTGAGCAGTTCAGAGGGAGAACTAGAAGAGCTGCTGTGTCGCGCCGCAGTCATCATGTGCATTGAGCCGGCGGCCTCTGTAGCGCTACCTGTAAGTTTATCATATTATACTCGACTTTTGTTTTATTATACTTTTGTAATATAATACCAGAACGAGCGCGCGACTCCGCCCGGTTCTTGACGGTTATTGCAGCAAAGATTAGTCTATGTCCTATCTCAAGAATCAAAGTATATACATGACAAATTTCATTAAAATCGGTGCAGCGGTTTGCCGTCAAATCTCAACAGACAGAGTAACTTTTGCATTTATAATATAAGTATGGATTATAAAGCTGAACAGTTTGTTTGTTTACGCGTTAATCTTAGGAAGTACGTTCCGATTTGAAAATTCTTTCATTATTAGATAGTCCAGTTATATATCATCACGCTACGACTACAAGGAGCAGAGTATGAGAAATGTTGCAAAAAAAATGGAAAAGACTTATTCCTATTGAGAGCTTCCATTGCGTGCGCTGCGTAAACGGTTAAAAGTTTTACAAGAACCAATTTATGAAAATATTGTTCAGCTTTAAATCACACTTTAATCGCGTGTTTAAGTCCCTAAAAAACCCGACAAGCATATGTTTATCTTTACCACTTACACCTTACTATAACTTTTTTATGTTATACAAATTTGTTCACTCTACTAATACTACTATTGTGTGTTATAATATCAATAGGAGACGCAGACCAGGTTGTGTGGGCAACTTGTATTAAATATTTCGGACATGTAACATATCGCCATCTAACTTAAAAATAAGCATGTATCATAACAACTAGAGTGCCTGATAGTAATCATTTTTTTTTTGTTAATGCAACCATTATATAAAAATTTAAATCATCCAGACTCTCAACCTTCAGGAATTGAACCTGAAACATTAAGCACAACGATTCTATTCTCTTCTAGAGTTCTTATTACATGCAGACCTATAAGCACAGGTGTTTTTGGAAATAAATAAATAATAATATGATTTTTGTTCGTAGGTGTGGGTGAGCTGGTTGGGCAGTGTGACTCCCCGCCTGGTGCTGGCCGCGGCTTCAGCTACCGCCTCCATCACGGCCTTCGAGTACTTCGCCACGCTCAGCGACACTGTCGCCAAGGTCGCCATGGCGGGTAAACGTACGTTCGAACTAGTTGCATCTTTACTCAACTCAACATTCATCTCAATGTTCATCCTATGAGTGTCGTAAGCCTGTGGCGACTTCCACATACAGCGTCAACAAAAAACATATGACAGTGCCATCTACCGAACATACATACATTGAACTACGGAGTAACGTAGTGTAACAAGTTACTGATCCTGCTTTTTGTTTTTTTTTGTTTTCAGATCTATTTTATTCTTTAAAAAAATGACCATTGTTTATATATATATATATATA
>PKRV01001434.1:417753-454392 GCA_003709505.1 Hyphantria cunea
CCTCTATATATATATATATATATATATATATATATATATATATCCTAGCGTACCGCTCCAGCAGGATCTTAGCACGATAATAATTCAAACTTTCCAATTTCCTCTACAATTAAATGCGTGTGTTTATACATATGTACTTTATACGATTAAAATGATATCTTCCTAGTTTTATATCCACTTTCGCGTAAACCCATCTAAATAGAGGTTTGTGCAAAAACATCCGCAGAGGGCTGTATCCCATGGGCTGAGCTGTCACGTCGCTGGTCGCAGTCGCCGTGGCGCTCGGCGAGCGTGTTAGCGTCGCGCGCGCTCGTGCACGCCGCCTACGCGTGCGTCATCGCGCACGAACACGCCCCCGCACAAATACTTGCCACTCTCCAGGCTTTTCTCACCGCTAGTATACCATTGTGAGTTGCTATCTATTCATTTATCGTAGACTATATAAGTTACTCTAGCTGTTGATGATTTGCGTGATTGTTTTATATTTCTAATTTTGAATATGACGAGCTTCTTTATACAACTGTTTACCGTTTTAGAGGTGAATAATTAAAAAAGGCTTTCTTCTTGTTTACAATAAAAAAAAATCAAATAACTTTAAGCTTATGGCATTAGCAGTTTAGGTTCTGTCTAGATGTTTCAGAGGTCAGTCAGGGCAAGTAATTCCGTATGTGTATATTACTGGAGTATTTTTAGGTTTTGTTTGTCCATTCTAAAAAGTTTAGCTCCAGAAAGCCTAGTGTGTATTTATTTCACAACTAAACGTTAGCTGCAACCTCTTTTCTAATGAGCCACTATTTTTAAGTACTATTAGTTTAAGAGAAATTTTAAAATTATTTATTGAATAAATTACTATTGACTGTCGTGGCGAACTCATTCCGCATTACGATAAGTTGAACGCAATCACCGTTGAGAGCAAATCAGAACTAATTATTAAATTCAGAAAACTAGATTTTAATAGAAACACAATAAACATAAATTCCCATTTGTTAACAGCGTAGAGAATGAGCCGATGGTAGCAGTGTGGATCTGCTACGTGGCCCGCGTGACCCTCCAACACGCTCAGCAGGAGCTGGTGGAAGGAGCACGAGCACTGCTGGCGCGCTGGGCCGAGCCTGAGAGGCGGTCACTCCTCAGCCGCGTCATGCACTCGCCTACGGACCAACCCACTCCACGGTCAGTACACAAAGCACGCCGTAACACAGCATAGTCATCATCCTCAAACATTGGAAACAGGCGCTCTGATCCCAAACTTGGCAAAGTCTATTCTATTTTAAACAGACTGCTAATAAACATATTTTACTTATATATATTTTAAAATAAAAATACACATTTTATAGATAAAATACACCTCCATTTCAATGTCAAAATAAAATCCTACTTATATTTTTTTATATTAATTAATAAGTTAAATCTTTTCAGACACGGCGCCCTCTGCCGTTACGCACAATGGTTACTGAGCCTGGACGAAACCTCGCGGCGAGCGTTCGAAGCCGCTTTCTCAACAGCACTGGGCTCCACCAGCGACCTGAACACGTGGCTCATCGCCCCACAACCGAACAAACTAGTCATCTTAGCTATCAGACTGTATCCTAAACATGACAATTATTTTCAATATGAGTTGCAACATGTATAGAGTTAATAGGAGTGTACAGCATTTGGCAAGAAATAATACACATCGACTTCTAGAAAGAGACATTCGTCTAATTTCGCTTTTGTAGAGCACTATCCCTCTTGCACACTACATGTATAACGTTTTCTCAGTCGTACGACAAATGCGATGTAGTTACGGACTGTCAGTATTTCGTGCGAAAGGGACAACGCTCTACAAAGCCGAAATAAGCCGAATGTCTCTTTTTAGAGGTCGATGTGTAGTATTGCCAAGTACTGTGTATGTATGTATTTAAGGGAATGAACTCATACTACGACACCCAATTGGAGGATGGGTCTTCTAAATATAATTTTATTTTTATTCTAATTTAAACTTTTAGATCGAGGAAATTAGAAAGGAAAAAGGCAGAGAGCCTTTGTATATATTACCAGTGAAAATCCATAGATAATGCTGTGGCGACAATCAAATACGGCAACAAAAACATGCCACACTGCCATCTACCGAGGATACACTGAACTACTTAGTAACTGTACCGAAACAAATCGCGCTAGTACTGTGTGCCCGCGTTGTATATAACCCGTTCGGAACGTCGAAGGTGTTGTAATCTTTTAAATAATTTTGTCACGAATAAGTCCCGCTGTATAACAAAAGCAATGTGTAAAAAAAGTAAACAAAAAAAATACAAATAGGGGACTCTCGGTGAAAACCACATGAGTTATCAAGTAATGTCGCAAGATGGGTATGATTTTTAATCTTTAAAATTATCTTTACAAAGATGCCTTACGCTAAATGTTACTTGGTTAGGGAGAAGAGACACCGAATTATTGTGATATCAAAAAAAAATATTATTATTTCTCTTACTAGTCAGGTTGACTGACACATTATAAAAACAAAATATCAAGTAATTAGTATACGGATAAGATTTTAAATCGATTGTAAATATTATGTAGTCGATTAGAGCTTTTTTTTAGTAATTGGATTATTAACGTTTAAGACTGAATTACTGCCGTAGTAGTAAAAAGCTACTTGAACAGAAAAAGTTTTTACATTGCCACAGATGTACATAATAAAAAACACAAAACGTCATAAAGACAAACAATATTGTTCTGGGATGAAAAAAAAATATCAATGGAAATTTCGATAGTAAACAATGTAACTGTAAAATATTTTAATTAAATCGTTTATACTAAAATACTATATATAATGCGGTATGCGGCAATGACTGAAAATGCTTGCTTCAACTCTAATACAGTGGCTAAAATTAAAAAAAAAATACATTTTAGTCCTAAGTTTTTAGGATGAAAATGGAACTCTATGTGAGTACGTACTAAAATAAATATGAGTATTGTATAGTTTAGTGTGTTTTAGTCGATTATTAATTACGATTTTACTAATTATTCTATCTTGATATCAAACTAAACAAATATACAGTTTTATTAACGACATATGGGGAAACAATCACGACCAGTGGTTGTACCATTTGTAAATACAGGAAATTCCTCAATAGGTACTGAAATGTTTAGTGCATACCACACGTGGTCAAAACCGTACATCATTATAATGATTTACGGTAAATAAAAATTTTAAGATCGTAATTCACGAAAATTTTTACTGTGATCTTTGTTATTTTTAATTCTACCTAGTAGTTTAGTGTTTTTAATCAACGTGCATGGACACGAACTGCCGAAGATCAGCATGGTTGACGTTTCTTGGCGCCTTCGTTTAATGGTGGTCGACAAGTCGCCAATAGGCTCATGATAATGATTTAAATCAATTTCTGGAGACTCAAAAATCTGTGTAATGTAGTTTGTGATTGTATTTTTTAATGATAAGCAAATCATATGTAAAGTTTATAATCTGTTGCTCAATTGATGTTTGTTATTTTGCGAATAAATAAACAGCATGAACTATTTTTTGTAGTTTTATTTATTAAGTATCGAGCGGTTGGTGTCAGCGAAAACGGATATATAAATTGACTTTTACTTTCAGACTACACGGTTGGCCTGTTGGTTTTACCTTTCGCCATGCCACTTCCTACTGCACCAAGTGTTGTGGGTTCAAATTCTGCAATAGGCGTGTTCGTTTGCCCCCTATTCCTTAAAAAAAAGGGACAACACTATGATCTATAAATTGTTGTTCTGAGTCTGGATGTTCTTTATATCCGTTTGATGTATGTTTGTAAAGTCCCCCGCGACACAGGATGTATATTCCTCATGTGGGAGTCTTGAAGAACTTAATGAGGGTTTGTTCTAATAAAAACTTTGAATAATGAATTTTTTTTGAAACAGTTTTTAATTATTTCCCCATATATGTGGAATATTTTATTGTAATGCGTTCATAGCCCAGTTGTACTCGGTGATTAAAAACAATCACCGAGGGTAAGCAACAACGGCGCGGTCAGTACCTGGATGGGTGACCGCTGGTGGCATGTTACTATGAGCGTCTCCGTGATTCGGAGGTCACGTTAAACAGTCGGTCCCTGTAGAATAACAGTCGTGAAACTTAGTTGGAGGTCTTTGGGCGGCTAGAAAAATATCCAACGGTAAGATTACGTAGCCACAACGTAGTCTTGCCAGTCTTCAACCTGCACTTGGCCAGCGTGGGGACGTATGGCCTTAACTCTCTTCTGAGAGGAGACCCGAGCCCAGCAGTGGGACAATATGGGTTATTGATGATTCTTATTGTGACTGAATTGACTACAAGTCAAGAATACAAATTCGTCATCATTCAATTCGTTCGAATCGAAACATTCACTTCGTACATCATCATCAGCTATCATATCATACGGCACGTCTTACTGATGGATTATGGGTTTCTCTGGTGAGAGAAAACATCTCAGAATAAAATCACTGTAAAGAGAGGGAAATCTTGAAACAACCCCATTTTTTCCACCCTCTAGCGAGCGAGGTATAGCAGGTCACATCTTCCTTTCTAGGTAGAGCATTATGTCTATGCAGCAAACTGTTAAATGCTGCTAATATGTTGTAATAATAAATATTTTGGACATCTAACACACAACGCCATCTAGTCCAAACTAAGCAGAACTTGTATTATGGGTCTAGATAACTGATATAATTACATATATACTTTTTTGTAAACATACCTATATATCATACACAGAAAACACCCTAACTCCGAAACAAATATTTAAAGATCTTACAAACATTTGATCCGACCCGGAAATCGAACCCGAGACCTCAAGCACAGTAGTCGCATACACGGTGCAGTGCAGTACAGTGCTTTTTTAAAAATATATGTTATTTACTTAATTTCGATAGCCTCACGGTGGTAGCGTTACGACTGTTATACTTGAGCTCCGGGGTTCGATTCCCCGGTCGGACCAACTGTTTCAATGAACTGCAAATAATATTTACAAAAAAGTATTCACATAAATATGTATATATCTAAATAAATATGTAACTGTCTAAGCTCTACTTATTTTGGGACTAGATGGCGTTGTGTTTCATATGTCCGAAATATTATTATTAATTTCGACTTGGTGAATTAAAATCAACATGTTGCTTACCTGAATTAGTGTCAATCCGATTCTGTAAGGCAGGCCTTATCAATAGTGATATAGATATTGTCACATCAAGATATAGGTACGTAACGTTTAGTTTGTTTGTAACTAATACGGAAATGAGACGACACGATGAGACGACGTACTAATCTCTCAATTGTAAGATGTAGGTAATATTGACAAAAACTATAGGTATTTATTTTATCTGGCAACAGATTTTTTGTTTGTCCTGAGGTACGTATACAAGCGTATGTGTGAAGTATTTACAGCATTCTTAATTGTGTTTTCCTAGCCGATTTCGGCCATGGCGGCCAGTCTCAACGGAGACCAGCCAGCTACGCAGGACTCATAATCCAATGGACGGTTGTCTAACACGACGGGAGACGGGAGAGATCAGACGTAGGACCGACGCCTTTACGCGCTCACCAAGGCACGTCATAGTTGGTAAGTTAAGTTTAAAGTTAGTTTGAATGATGAGTGTAGAGTTTAAAAAAGTATCACTCTTATCCTTTCAGTTTTTAGGGTTCCGTGCCTGAGGAAAAAACGAAACCCTTATCTTAAAGAATCACATTGTTATCCGTCTGTCTGTCAAGACTTTTTCTCAGGAAGGCGTGGAGTATCGAACTAGAATTCATACCAAATCTACTGCCTACTGTCTGTTCTGTGAATTCTTATAGCACAGATAAAGGAAACTTTGCGAAAAACATAAATTTTGAGTACGTCATAAAATAAAAATATTTTTTGTCCATAAAAATATTTATTTTTGTACAAATACCATGACTTTTACTTATACAGGTTAGTACGGAAACCACGGTGCGCGAGTAAGACTCGCATTTGTCTGGTTTTTTTCATACTAAGTCGGTTTGTTAAAATAAATTTAAAAACATACTATATTTTACAATTCTAGTAACACGCATTCAACACTGCAAATGGATATGCCCCAAACCCTGGCACAATTCAACAGTCTGTTGTTTATGGCTATTTTATTTTTAGTACTTATTCTTTCTCTCTCTCTTAATTTTCTTCAACTGGTTATGCTACATACTGGTATTCCTTTCCCTCTAACCTTCAACGAAATGTGCTGATTCTTTATAATGATATGGCACTAAATATAAATACTACTTTTCACACTGGAAGATGTCTACAGACTCATTCAAAACACACTCAAGCGTTTGGCTTAATAGTACCTTTACAAAGGTTAGAAAAGATTTTTTATGTAATTGGCGATAGACGGGCTGACGTATCGCCGGATGGTAAGCAATTACCGCCGCCCATGGACACACGCAACATCGGAGGCGTCATAAGTGCGTTACCGGCCTTTGAGGGATGGGGGAGGGGTTATGGTGTGGGCCTCCGGTATCCTCACTCACTCGGTGAAACACAGCGCAGTTTCACGTCGGTTTTCTATGAGGCCGTGGTATCACTTCAGTCGAGCTGGCCCATTCATGCCGAAGCGTGGCTCTCCTCACGGTATAATTATACTTTATAAAAACATTGAAGTAATAATACTAATTCCGCATCATTCTGCATCCCTTAAAATCTTTTTCCATGGTAATGTATGACAAGACCTAATACAGCTGATGCGGTGGCCACAGCACTAGCCTGTTGTGTGGTAAGGGCGCTTCCCCAGAGCCATCCTGGAGGCAGCCAGCTAACCGCATGTACGGTGTCCAGCAGGAACTTTGTCGTAGTGAGCGAAGCTTGTGTGAATCGCGCCGACGCGCATTTTGTGCGATTTGGTGACTTTAGGGCTTCAGAACATGTGTGAAGACCTCGGATAGATCTATAAAAAAAAATTGTACGAATATATCAATGCATGGCGAGATAATTTTTATTTTATTATACTTAAGCACCATCCAGCGAAGACAAGCTTAACTACATAGTAATTACTGATACTGTATCGCGCAATTAAAGTTTATGTGTAGATCAGTATGGATCATCATCAAACATCTCAACAACAACTAGACCCTTGTATAATCAAATGGCCGTGTTTGTTACTATCACTAAGCCCTTCGACACAGAGAAATAATTTATCCATTAACAAATAACTGCTTCGGTAGCGCAGTGGCAACATACGAGTATGCGATTGCTGTGCTTCTGTGCTTGATGTCTCGGGCCTCCGGTATTTTCACTCACTCGGTGAAACACAGCGCAAGCTCTATTTCACATCGTTTTTCTGTGAGGCTTAGTATCACTCCGTTCGAGCCGGCCCATTCGTGCCGAAGCGTGATCTTGACGGTTGTATGTGCTTGACGGAAGTCGGTCATAAGTTAGAACTAGTAGGTATAACAAACCTAATGAATCCCAGGAACGCCGACAGTGACCAGAACAATTTGTGTGCAGTCTTTATGTTGAACTCTGTTTCCTTGGAGACGGTGAGTATACCCGTGTCAATTAGCCACGACAACTTTTCAGCCTGAAGGTACAATAGGGTACTGGCACCTGCTGCCACGCCTACGGGACCCCAAGGCAGGCCGTCCTATAACATTCAGGTTTTTTTGCTATTTTCCTATTGATGCTTCATGGAAACCTTACCTTAAATATGCCGAAATCTAAATATTGTGCAGTTTTATTATTATTAGGTCTTCATTTAATTCACAAAAAAATCTAATAGAATAATTTAAGAAAAAAAAATCTTTCCTTTTACATTTTCGCCTTGCATCGGACCAACTAAGAGTTTCCATATGGAATGGATAACAGTGAAATTTGATGGGCTGATGGTGAACTAAGATTTCATCTAATATATAAAATTCTCGTATCATAGAGTTTGTAGTTAAACTCCTCTGTAACGGGTTGACCGATTCTCCTGAAATTTTGTGTGCATATCGGGTAGGTCTGAGAATTGGACAATTTCTACTTTTCATCCCCCTAAATGTTAAGTGTAGTCCACCTATTTTTTTTTTTATAGCAAAACTACGTTTGCCGGTCAGCTAGTATAACTGTACAGAAACTTTTAGTTCACCACGTCCAAATAGGAAGAAAAATGTATCGGCCTCCCGAGTCATAATCTCATATATTGTCGCCGACTTTTTGAAACAAATGTCGATCGAATAAGAACATTATCAACATCCAATACGTCCCCACGCTGGCCTAGCGCGAACAATAAGAACATGAGTAATTTATAATAAGTACCTGGATACCCCATCCGTACTTTGCCGCTGTTTTAAGTGCTAGTGCGTCGTCATACAATCTCATGGAAGCGCGAGCTGCGGCAAGACGCGCACTCGCAGCTAACAATTCTTTGCGGTTAGCTGTCGCACCCCAGAACTTAAGACCATAGCTGATAAGGTTGACTACCTGAAAAGAAATGATACACTTTAACGTTTATAGCTTTTAAATTTTTTAATGTTCTTACACATGTTATACAAGTTCGTCAGATCCCAAACTAGGTAAAGTACGTTAAGGAGGTAGTCGAGCCACGCTGATTTCACCACGAACGGGCCAGCCCGACCGGAGCGGCACTACCCTCTCCGAAGATCAACGTAAAATGACAGCATGAGTCGTTTTTTTTTGTGAAGCAGTTGGTGAAGCAGTTTAATTCATTAGAATTGGAAAAGATTTTATTTTATGCCGAATACTTTATTACTTCTATTAATATTATTATGTTTATATACAAACAACAAGCTTTGCCAAATTCTTAGATATAATTATCCAAGTAAACATTATACGGCTTAATTTCAATATAAAACGGAAAATATATATTTAATGTTATATGTAGAGTGGAAACTCAGTCATAATTATTTTTGTATATTTTTCAACTCCTCGAAAAAGACTCCTCCATAATAATTTTCGTAAAAAGGGGTACAAAGGTATGCTTTACGTATACATACATATATGAATATATTTTATTCTAAACAGTAGCCTGATATAATCAATTACAAATGTAGGATAAATTTATAAAATAAAACATTTTATTTATTTAACTGTAATTCCTATAAATAAATAAATTATAAATATAAAAAATAAATAAATAAATATTTCAGACATCTAACACACAACGCCATCTAGTCCCAAACTAAGCAGAGCTTGTGTTATGGGTACTAGACAACAGATATAAATACATATATACTTTTTTTTTGTAAAAACACCCAAACTCCGAAACAAAATTTACAGATCATACAAACATTTGGTCCGACTCGGGAACCGAACCCGAGACCTCAAGCACAGCACTACGCCACCACTTTAAACAAATCACAAAAATACACCCCAAAACAAACTAAACCAAAAAGACTGTCACAGAGAGTTACTTCTCCCATAATTATAATTTCAAAGTTTATCTAACCATTTAATACGAACATGTATATAATATAATACCAAGGATAAATTGACTATTTTTTTATACATAAATCTACATTTGCTGATCAAAACACCATAAAAGTAATGTGTAAAACGGACTACAATGGGCTATCCTACCTTATCTCTGTTGGCATGCGTGTGCAGCAAATCCGCGAGTTCTTCGACCACCTCCATGGTGCTGTCTCCTCCGCGGTCAGTACCACAATGAGCGACACCACTCACGTGCTACTAGACGATAAGATATGTCCGCACTTGATCATCCAAAAACTGTTAGTGAATGTTTTATGGAAGCTATATCGTGAGAACTCGCGATACGGATAAGATAGCGAATAACATTTTTAATTGTTTTGTTTCTGTGTTGGTATACAGTAAAGGTGATTTCCCAAAGATAGTTAAATTTTAAAATTATATTTTAACTAAAAATAAGAGAGGATTAGCTTAGAGTTATCTTTTGTACTCAAATTCGCATCTATTTAATTAAATATTTCGTGAGTGTAGTTAGAACTGACTAACGGCAGTTTTGAATAAGCTATTTCTAGTTTTAGCTATAGATAGATAATTGAAAACGGTCGAATTTACCTCGAAATGAGTATCGTTTTCTTTATTGTTAACTACGCTTGTAATCACAATGTAACAAAAATAATTCTGCATATTATTTATCGTGGGAGAGTCACGATTCGGCATGCACGGGTCTGTTAGACCGAAGTGATACCACGGCCTCATAGAAAACCAGTGTGAAACAGCGTCTGCGTTGTTGGGACGGAGGCCCTTTTTTTTTTTTTTGACGTGGTGGAATGCCTTTACGCCCTTCGCTCCCCCCCTGCGGGTACAGGGGGTTCGCTTTGTGTGGGACTCCTGACTGACACCAGCCAGACTACCCACTAAACCACCACGGTGTGCCACTCTGCGCCTGAGACGGGAGGGATCCGGGAACCGCTTTCTTACGCCATCCGTACCCACTTGGGTATAAGCCTCCCCAACTAAAAAAATGGCCCATACCAACCAACCTTTCCCCCCATTCCCCTAAGGCCGGCAACGTACTCGTGACGCCTCTTATGTTGCAGGTGTCCGGCGGCGACAATCGCTTACCGTCAAGCGATGTCTGACCGTTTTCCTCATACATAAAAAATATCAATTAAAGTATTGAATTAATCATATTAAAACAATATAAAAATGGGCTATCTCCAGTTTTAACTAGAGATAAGTTATAAAAACGGCCTTAAGGACATAAGCTCAAAGATAAAGAGGGTGGAAAACTCACATCACCTTTTTTAAGGAAGATTTTGGCCTACTGTAGCACGTTGACTAGACGGGACAGACGGACACACTTTTTGCAGTGCTGTGACCTGCGTAATTTGTTCCCCTAGTCGGCTCAGACCGTATTCTTAATCTGTCACCACACGGAATGAAGAGAACTCAAGGGGCGCCAAGAACGCCTAGCACAGAACAATAATAATAAAAGGAAAAACAGTTAAATTTTCATTTAATTTTTATTTACCCTGTAAAACAAATGAATGATTACTTATTAAGAAACCTCTATACTTTATGCAACCATTAATTGCATATTTTTCTTAAACCTCTATAGAGTGTAGTGAATACGTTCTTAATAAATAGCCCTTCATACGCCTTATTATTGTAAGTCTATGATACATATAATACAAACACAGGTACATGTATTTAAACCACAGGGATAATAAATGCAGTATTGCAGTTATTAGACTGCAATATTGCATTTATTATCCCTTCTTATCTTTTCAAGAATAAATAGATTTATAGTCTCATAAAATATATTATAAATTTATGGTTACGTCATGTCATATCCACTACGTAAAACATTTTTAGTTTACACTAAAAATTTCGTCATATTTAGTCTTCAATACAATTACATTTTGACGCAATAATCCTTTATGGAGCTTAAAATATATTGTGTTGTATAACTAAGTAACTCATATTTTCATTGGGATCTACTTATATATTTATTAATAAAACTGTGATTTGTACGTTACTTAATAAAAAAGCGTACATACAAATTAAATGCTATGCCATATTTTTAGAACTTTAAATAATGCAAATTTATGTGCACCTTGTTCTATGTAGACGTTCTTTTATGTCCATCAAACAGTGAGCGCTAACTAATTTTCAATTACGTATCTTTTAAACAACCTCTAATTACAGCAATAAACTATAAATAAGTAATGAAACTAAACATTGAAATATAACTCTCCTTGGGGTTTTTTCCATGGTCAGACTAGGATGGAAGGGGCAGGTAAAATTATAGAGTCGAAGAGGCCGGGGGTATGAACTCTGATTGTAAATGCTTAATTTCTTATATTAATAATTTTGCTCTTAATTAATATGAGAAAATGATTACTTTTAGTGTTCTGTACGGAAGTTTTTTTTTAATGTCAGCGAGTTTAATTTACACGATAGTAACTTATTTTAGTAAAATATGCGAAAAAATGCATCAGCGTAATAAGACTTGTATAAGAGTACGTTCGAATACCTACGTATTAGTAGGTACGTGTCTGGTGCCATGTATCGATACGTAATATCAGATACAGAGGATAGTCTCGTAACACCGGTGATTTCTGCTCAATTTTGCCGATTTAGAAAACCGCAGACCCCTGATTAAACATACTTTGGCAGTAAATAGATAGTATGTAGTCGTCGGTAGTGTAGTAGTTGTTGTAAAAAGCCTTTTAACTCTCTACATACAGTACAACAGAAGTATTTTTCGGTATAAGTCTGCTGACGGCAGAGACGTAATTCATTTTATCTATACCTAGCTTACTGCCAACATAAAAACACCCTGTGTCATAGTAACCATATCATCTAATCGAGGTTATGTTGTAACTGAATTTTAGAATACAACTCCTTTTTCAAAAAAAGAACATTGTCAGGCACGCACCTTTCACTTCCACCACATAGAAGTGTTATTCGAATTCACGTCGTATCCCGCCATTTTTTTCGCTATGTAGCTATTTCAGAACTTTTTAAAGAGGATTCATATCATAGATAAAGTTTTGTATGCAACTGTACATAATTAGATATTAAAAATAATCATGTGATAATATTCTCACACTCGGCTTCCCCTCCTGAAATTTTTTGTCTCGATAAACACACATTCGTGTTTTAATACCCCTTAATATACAAAAGTTGCATGAATAACTATAATAGTGCATCATATCCATATTCAATTTTTCAAAAGCGAACGGACAGGCACTGTGTGTAAAATGCTTTTTTTATATTTTGCCCTTGTTGCCAACATTACGTTCTCTTACATGTATAAACATTTTATTACAAGCTTCTCAATTAAATTTTTAATAAAAAAAATTATTGGCTTATATAATATCTACATATGTACATATTTGAGCGATTGACTTGTCAAAACTTTTTGAAAAGCTACTTATTTTAACATCCTTTTCTTTGCGAAATACATAGTAAGTCCTATGACGGAAGATGTTGTAGCAATACAGGCAACTTTAGTTGCTCCGATTTTTTCGCCCCACAACCAGCCGTTCGGCAGACAGCTCACTGCATGGACGATGTCCAAGCAAAGTTTCCCGGCAACTACGGTTTGTAAGGTCAATCTTACATCTAAATTCTTCTTGGCAATAGCGCTTCCATCTTCTGAAGTGTTTTGGAGGCAGTCTCGGCTCCACCATAACTGGCGAATAGAGCGTGATGTTCTGAGGAGAAAAAGAAATTGTAAATCATTTGCCATTAAACAGAGAAAAC
Source organism: Hyphantria cunea (assembly GCA_003709505.1). NCBI lineage: Eukaryota > Metazoa > Arthropoda > Insecta > Lepidoptera > Erebidae > Hyphantria > Hyphantria cunea. The sequence continues at coordinate 430,917 of PKRV01001434.1, forward strand.
TTAGGCTTATATATTTTTACATAGCACGCATATATGTTTTTATATAGTACGCTTATATATTTTTATATTATATAATAATAATTATCTTGAAATACACGTATTTAAAGGGGCTCATGCCCAACTGGTGACCGAGATGATTAAAACATTGTAAAGTTAAGCAATCTTAACCTGGTAAATCTATGGATGGCTGACCATTCGTAACATACTTCAAGATAACTAACAATACGCCAGTCCAACATATATATCAGAAATTATATAATATTATCGTATAAAAGTGACGTCATTTATCTTGGCGTCCAAAGGTTTAATCCGCTGATATTGTTCTGTTATCGCATTATTTTGATGACACTTCAATAGATTGTCTATCAATGATTGGAACTGTTTACTACGTTGGAACAGATATAATTTCAGATGTTATTAGGATAGATGTTGTCGGCAGTCTACCAATGGTAGGATAGAAATATTAAAATATGGTTAAACTATATGACAGAAAGATACTTTCTAACCGTGAGCAGAGCGGTCAAGTACCTACTATTCTGGCAATAGCACCATTCTTTTTGCCGATGTTTAAACTTCTTAAAATTCTTGTGGAGAAAATTGAGAGAGATAAAAAGTTAGAATTAAATAACGAATTGCTCCAAATACAATTATATTCAAAACTGTAGTTTAAGAACGTAATTTGAAGTGTCTTGAATCACTGTTACTGTCACAAGGTGGGAGAGTCACGCTTCGGTAGACCGGAGTGATATCTCACAGAAAATCGGTGTGAAATAGCGCTGTGTTTCACCGAGTGAGTAAGGATACCGGAGGCCCATATCCCAACCCCTCCCCCATCCCCATCTCCCTCCCCATACCCCAAAGGCCGGCAACGCACTTGTGCACTGGTTTTGCAGATGTATATCGGCGGCTGTAATCGCTTACCACCAGACGACATGTCTGTTCGTTTGCCTGCGATACCATAAAAAACAAGGCCTATAAAATTCAGAAAAACTCAAAAATACAGTAATTCTGATCTTAAAGTGCATCTCTGCAGATACAAGGATCATAGTTTAAAGTTAAACAGACCCTTACCTTCACAGGAATTAGACTTTCAAATGCAAACCAATTTATTGGGATGCAGAGCAGTACCACAGACGATTGGGTTCAGCCGAAAAACAAACTCTTGAATCAATAGTCGAGGAAACCGAACTATTGGTCCAAAAGCTCGTTAAAGAGCTAAGTGTGAATGTCGCTAAGGCTTTTGGTTAGGACTTGTTAACAACGGCATTATAGAGAAACAGCGAGGGAAGCATGAAGACGCTTACGATTAACAGCGTACTGTTTGATTCTAATGATGCAACTGAAAAGCAGCACGTCTTCGTACATGACTGTTACTTGTATCTTTTATATTTACGCATCGAGTGGGTGAAACAAAGAATAGATACAAATACATAACCCAATGGACAATTAAGAACCTCCTATATATATACCAAATTGAGTTGGTAACCAACCAAACGATCTAGTATCGAGTCCAGAAGCTCACAATAGCAACCAATGATAGTGCCGTGTCATGTCAAAACATCGGTTACATTTTCGAGAAGTTCTTGGTGTAAAACGAACATTTTGACATCGATAAAATTTACACAAAAATATTGTGTAAGATATAACTTAACGGTAGATCGACTCTTCAAAACTATCGCCATAATCTTGATATGCACTTAATGTATTGTTCGTATGATAATGGAAAATGGATGTCTTCCTTATCGCTTCAACCGTGCGTTAAAATGATAGCTAATCTATAAGCACAAAACTAGATAGCTACACTACAAGAATTTTGGTTTTTTGAAGATGAGTCCTAGTAAACTATATTAATAGCTACCAATTCTAAATAGGCAATAACAAGAATAAACAATTACTTTCCTATTATTTTAGGTCCATATACACATAATGCAAAGCTTATTATAAAAATGATTCGAAATCCGACTTCGAAAGAAGGAAGGTTGTTTTTCGATTTTATTTATATGTATTTGGCACGCCCTAGAGCCTAAACGGCTAGTCGTATTTTTCTGTGAGTAATCTCAACAGATTCGTCTTAGCCGTGCGAGTGACACTGGATACATCATAAATGAAAAAAAACTAAATTAAGGATTTTTTAAAGCCAAAAAGTAATCTCAAAAAAAATGTTTTCAAATACATCGAGTGTGGTATCAAAATGAAGAATTTTAACGGTGATTACGAATATGTATAACTTGATGTGATATTAACTCAGTCGGGTTTAATTTTTAATAATTCATTACTTGTTTTATATTTGTTCGGGTTACATATACGGGCCGCGGGCACAGATAGTTGCAAAATATACTTACTGTAGTAGCGAAATAACGAGACTGGCTGCCCAAAGCACTGTGCTGACGGTGTCAAGGATTTGACCGTTACGGTCAGTTAGTTTCAGCACTCCTAATTCATATAACCAGCATGCCTTCTCGACCGGTAAAAACGCTTGATCCACAACATTGGCAATTACGCCTAACGCCGCTGCTGTCCTCGAAGATTCCTGCAAAACAATTTAACAACCCTCTTTTAAATGGAAAGTGCCAAATACCGGTCATAAATATCGACAACTCATCTCACGAGTGCGTTACCGGTCTTTGCAGATTGATTATTATGATAACCGCAAACGTGTTCTGCTATCACATAAAGTTGAATACTGTTTGATGTGTGCGTGAGAGATGAACAATGCATTTTGGTCACATTCTGTATTAGATTTTTACGAAAGGGTATACCAAAGGTCTACAGAAATATTTATTTAAACTTAATGCACTTTTATACATCAGTGGACTTAATGCTCGAGGCATTCTCTTCCAGTCAACCTTAAGGTGGTGTAGAATTCTCGTAAGATAGGTGGTGCACAGAGGTTGAATCATAAAAATAAGTACAAAGACAACACGCAAAAAAAAACTTATATTATACACGAGCTATTGTCAGCGGCTTCGCTCTCGTAGGCGTAGAAAATTTCATCCTCTATTTTACCCCTTTAGGGGGGGGCATTTCCAACGGTTTTTGGAAATCCTGATTTCGAGTTGGTGCGCATTTCAGAGCAGTACCGCTTGGATAAAGAACGAAGAGTTCACGAAGACGAAGTTGTGGGACATAAGAGAAGTAGTCTTTTTCTGAACGAAGATTTCGGTTGTGATTTGAGGATAGATGACGGAAGTATGGAGCGAGATAAGTTGGAGCAAATGGTGAGATGAGAAATGAGTATAGGGTAGTAAGTGCTCGCTAATTGCGGCGAAGGCGAATAGGTAAAACCCTTGTAATTGTAAACGTAAATCAGATACATTGTCGTACTTCCAAAGTTAAAAAGTATATCAAATGCAATTATTAAGAAGACGATCTAGTTTATTGAGGAGTTCTTCATTGAGGTCGAAATAACATACATATCCATAGTCATTGGGATTATTGAGGTAGAGTAGGTCAAAATTTTCTTTCTAAGATGAAGCCTTTGTCCAGCAATTGACTATTAAAATTGATAACAGATGATGATAACATTATAAAATAAGATATAATACTCACATGCCTCCCTAAGCCATAATTGTACGTATGCCGTATCATGGGTATGTCGTCAAACAATCGCAGAAGCATCCTGGCATGTGAAAGCTGTGATCCCGCTTTCTGCCATGGTTTCTCATCTTTAGCACATCCATATAGTTTGCATGCGTAGCAAGCTAAACGGACTACCTGTAAATATGGAAAAAAATGATTTCTATACATTTTTGTAACAGTTATATTAGTTTTATTATTAGAGTTATTTTCAAAGCATCATAGCTGTTACTATTTAGGGTTCCGTACCCAAAGGGTAAAACGGGATCCTGTTACTAAGACTTCGCATTGCGTCACCAGGCTGTATCTCATGAACTGTGATAGATAGACAGTTGAAATTTTCAGAGACGATGAATTTCTGTTGCCGCTAAGACAATAAATAATAAAAAATAGAATAAAACATGTATATTTAAGCAGGCCCGGACTCTCATACAACAAACGACTTTTTTACGTGTTTTTGCTCAATATTGACAATGGCAACAGGTTGACACTTGATAAGTACAGATAATGGTACGGAACCCCGAATTCGGCTGGCACTTTACTACTTTATTTTTCCTATTAACTTTTAAATATTTCAAGGTAAGATTATATTTCCTGTTTGCATATTATAGACTGTTGCTATATTATTGTGAATAGATTAGCAAAAGAGTATATAAATGTAGCATTAAGGCAAGTTCATTTTGAGACATTCACATGACATTTACTATTTAATCAAGTATTATAAATAAATTAATATTTCGGACATCCAGCACACAACGCCATCTAGTCCCAAACTAAGCAGAGCTTTTATTATGAGTACTAGACAACTGATATGAATACAGAAATACTTTTTCTTTTGTAAATTCATACATACTATAAATTGAAAACACCCAAACTCCGAAACAAATAGTTGTACATCATACAAACATTTGGTCCGACCCAGACCTTGTGGACAGCGTTCGTGTACGCTACCACTGCACTACTGAGGCAGTCAATTATTTTGTTTCATACTATTAAAAATTTATTTCAAAAAGTTATTAAAATTTTACTGGTTTTTTACCCCACTATGGCAAGTCAAAATTAAAGGTTTTGCAGTCTACATATATTTGTATGTGCCACTGTAGTGTCTAAACTACTTAACTGATTTTAATGGCATCCCCGAGGTGTAACAAATATTATTGCGGTTGAAGTCGGTAATAGTTTTATAAACTTTTTCTTGTGGAGAATGTATTCTTGTAAGAAGCACTTACTATGATTATTTTAATATCTTACTATAATGAATATAATTATATCTCATTCAATTACAAACTATAATTATCATTAAAATAAACAGCTTAAACTTTGAATGAAGTAACTATATTATGAATTTATAATTTTTTAATAAATGTACATATCCATGGCATTTATATTTGCAATGTTTACATACAGTTATTTGATGACTAAAACATTATTTTACATATATTTTAAACAATGGAGTGGTAGATATTACTTAACTTTTTATATATATTTTAGATATAGTAATTGTGGGTAGCAACATTTGCTTGTTCTATGGAAGGCGGAATGACACTTTGGATTTAAAAATATACTCATAGATAAGAAAAATTTAGTGTGTTTGACACAAAATAAGAATAGCAAGATTAATTAAGAATAGTTATTTTTCCACTATATTATTTTGTTAAACTTAATTACATTATTTTTGTTTTAATCACAATGGTAGGGTAACATATAGTTTGGTCACTGTGGGTATTTTGAATTTAAAAATATACAAAGAGTAGTGTTTATAATAAAAGCATAGAAAGAAATGATAAGAATAGTTATTTCTCCACAGTTTCTTTTTAAAATTAATCACGATTTTTGTTTTAATCACAGTGGTTAGGTAACATGTAGGTAGGCTACCGGTGGGTATTTTGAATTTAAAAATATACCTAAAGAAGAAGAATGTAGACAGTGCTTGACAAAAAAAAGCATTGCAAGAATAGTTATTTTACCACAAAGTTTTTTTAAGCTTAATTACGATTTTGCATTAATAACAATGGTTAGGTAACATGTAGCTAGGCCCCATCAGTAGGTATTTTATGACTTAATACATTCCAAAGACTTCACCTGAGTATAATTCAAAAATTTAAAGCTGTCTGATCGAAATAGGCGACAAAAATTATCGTCAGGTTATTGACTGGTAAAACCAATGCCAACGACAAATATCAGGGCCACATAGCTTCCGCGTGCCTTACCTTATCTCTACCATTGTAGGTTTCCAGCAACTCACAGATGTCTTCAACTATCGAAGACATTTCAAACGAGTAAATAAACACTTTGCAAAATGCAGCACTTTGTAACAGAAAATTACTTTCAAATGCTCCCTAAGGGAACTAACGTGTTCCCTTAATACGAAGGCGTGCGATTTCGCAGATATGCGCTAAGTAACTAGTACTAGCTAAAACATTTGTTTGACTTATTTCACAACCTTGGGCGAGGTTGCTTTCGAAACAGCAAAAAGTCAAAACTAAATCTGCAACTGCACAGCTGACGATGACGTGTGAATCTGACATCTATAGTGATGTACTTTATTATTTATTAACTACGTTGATATACTAGTTCCCCAAGAAAATAAATTAAGATTAAGGGGACCCGGTGGTCTAGCGGCCTAAAATTTAGCCTATTTTTAAAAATTTTTTTTTGGTATGACAGAAATGACTAAGGGTTTTAAATTTTTTAGGCTTATTTTATTACTTATTAACAATCCAAAAATGATGGTAAACACAAAAAATTTTTTTTTTTAATTCCAAAAGTGGCGCTGAAGTTCCCCTCTCAAAAAAAGGACCTGGCTGCTGAAGGAGGTATTATCTCTCCCTTTGATCTGAAATTAAAAAATAAGACGGATTATTAATCAGTATAAGTATAGGTATGGCGGGGACTAGAATAAAAAAAAAAAAATTGACAAAATGGCGCGTAATTCAAAGTACGGGTCTGAAAACGACTCTTTTTTTGCAATGTTTTTTTAATAAAAAAAATAGAAATACTCAACAAAAAATATTTTTTTCTAGTCCCGGCGAGAGCCAGTACTATTTAGAATGACCTGTTAAAATTTCAGACGAATCGGTTACAATTTTAAGTAACTATATTCTCAAGAAATTGTATTGAAATATTCACTTACGATAATTCGGCGATAAAGGATTCCCTCTGTTCTCTCATAAAGGATTCCCTGTGTTCTCTCATAGTCTTCATTTTCTTGACTCTTGGATTTTTTACGAGCAGTTCTTGCCTCTTTGGAGTCACTTGTGCTTTGACGATCAGCCTTATAGATACTTCGCTCATCACGATCTCGGGCTAGAATCTAGCTAGAATCNAACGTTTGACTATATCGTGAATGTCGCAGGAAGTCCTTGGATGCAGGAAGCACAGGACTGGTTGTTGCGGAGAAACGTTGGGAGACTTATGTCTTTCAATGACTCAGTCCAGTAGTTTAATTTACGTCTATCGAATTTTATGATATCAGGGCATCAAAAACGTACACATTGATTAAATTACATTTAATTGAATCAAAACCTAAGTGTTAATTGGGCACTTTATTTCAAATATAATATCTGAGTGAGAATGTGTAGGTACATAAAATAAGAGTAAACAGGAATAATTGGCAGATTAGATAAAGTTCTGGTAAAGATTGATTTAAGATTGAAAGCAATATTTGAGCTGGTTAGATTTAACATGTCCATTTAGAACAGTCATCTGTATCCATTGGTAATTTATGATATGGCTCAATTGTGTTAAATAGTCCAGCTAGATATCACTCCTTTTTATTCCTGTAGTATTAATAGTTCTAGAAGACATTACTATTGTAACTGTTTATAAAGATTGTCTTAAAACACCATTTTGAAAGTTTAATTATATAAATACAACTTTAAAATAACTTAAATTAATTGCTCAAATATTATGATGTTAGGAATAATGCAAAAGAGGTTTTTTAAAAACATTTTCTTAAAAAAACTTATAAGTTGACATAGTATTTTCATGAAATGACAGACAGAATCCAAATAAACACTGTCAAATGTCATTCTTCGTAGATAATCATTAATATGACGATATAATATATATATCATTAATATGATAATCATTAATTAATTATTATATTATATTATTTAATCATTTATATTCTATTTCTCACGGGGAGCCGAAGAGAAACATTAATTAGAATAATATGGCTATACCGTCTATTGAGAGTGTGTACATTCATCCGAGTATAGTTGTAGGTGTTAAAATGTACAAATCCACAGATAAAGGCCCATTTTTGTTCATGTTTCGCGGATGGAACCAGATCTATCTTTTGGCTCCACCATTCGCCCTCTAAAATTCGGTCAATTTCTATTCACAAACAAAGTGTCTAAAATCACAACGAACGGCGTAAAAAAAGTAGGTAGAAATAAAATTTCTATTAAATTTTTATCAGCTGATGACTTTGGAATTGACAAGCTCTCACTAGAAGCGAATAGTCTTCTTCTCAATAAAATTTCCTCCAATTATAATAATTGGCGCCAAATTTTTACTGACGCTTCCATATTCTCAGCTAATAGCCCAGTGGGTGCTGCTGTTTGGATTCCTTCTAGTAGCATAATTTTGAATTTTAAATTGCCTGCTTCATCGTCTGTCTTCATAGGTGAGTCTATAGCTATCTTAGAAGCTATTTCCTTTATAAAGTCCCATAATTTAAACAATAGCTTAATTTTTTCGGATTCCAAATTTCCAAAATTCCGATTCTTCCGCAAAAAAAGCTGCTTATACCGGTTCTCAGGATCATGCAGTAATATACTCCTATGATATCTGTTCGTCCCTTAAATCCTGGTTGTCCGAGTCCTGGTCTAGATTGTGGCTCGTGTCGAGAACTGTCAAGGGCCAATTTTATGGAGATATTCAACCAGAAATTCCTATCAAGCCCTGGTTTGCTAAATTTAAAAAGTTGAATAAGAACATTACTTCCACAATTTGTCGGTTAAGACTGAACCACTTATGTACTCCTGTATTTTTGGCTAAACTCAGAATTAGGGATGGGTCTCTCTGTGAATGTGGACTCGATGAGGGATCCGCAAATCACATATTTTTTAAATGCTCCAAGACTAGCGTGCAATGGAGAGGTATATGCTCGGCGTTTCTCTAAGGGATCGCATTAGAAACGAGGTGATCCGACAAAGAACCAGGGTCATCGACGTAGCCCACAGGATTAGCAAGCTGAAGTGGCAGTGGGCTGGCCACATTTGCCGAAGAACCGATAACCGTAGGGGTAAATGAGTTCTAGAGTGGAGACCGCGTCTCGGCAAACGTAGTGTAGGACGTCCACAAGCCAGGTGGAGCGATGATTTGCGCAAGACGGCTGGCAGGAGCTGGATGCGAGAAGCCATAGATCGAACTAAGTGGCGTGAAATTGGAGAGGCCTATGTCCAGCAGTGGACTGCGATAGGCTGATGATGATGATGATGAAGACTAGATTTCCTATTTATGAATTTATTCCTGCTCATATTCCTCTCCCCACGTCCCTTAAATTACTCTTTACGCGGGTTTTCACTCCTTTTGTATATATACTAGGCAAGTGTATAATTGTAAACAAAATTAAACTATAATTTCAATTTCTTTTCACCTGTTTTCCACATCAAAATTATTTATACATTTAGCACCATGGTTTTTTATGTCATTTATATGTATAAATATTAATAGTTTTATTATGTGTACTGTTAATTGTATTTATTAATGCCTGTAAAAGTCAACAAATCAGTATTTTATTATTGTCACTAATCAAAATTAAATTATTATTCCGGCTCTACCGAAGCTCTACAACAAATCCTTTGGAGATCGTTATTTGTTTTTGCGAAAGACGGTCCCCATTTCATGTCATCCACATTTTTTATATTTTTTATCATTAATTCCATCACGACGAAGACTTGAAGACTCGAAGACTTAGAATTGAAGACTTGAAATACTTGACATTGGCAGAAATAGCTGATCCGGCTGATTGCCATTCATCAAAAGAAGAAGAACAAATCCTTTGACAGTTTGTCTTTCAAAAACATGACATTAAATCAAAAGTTGAAGTTGAAGTTTATGTTCAGGTACTTTTTTGTTTTTGCGAAAGAGGGTCCCCATTTCATGTCGTCCATATTTTTTATCATTAATTCCATCACGACGAAGACTTGAAGACTCGAAGACTTTAAACACTTGACATTGGCAGAAATAGCTGATCCGGCTGGTTGCCATCTCATCAAAAGAAAAAAAAAAATTTTGTTGAGCATTTGTTATGAAAACGAACACAATGAAGACCTTCTCGATAAGCGATATACCAGAATTTTCACAAAAGGAACGTATCGTTGTGGTCGGTGTTATTGGCAAGACCCCATATCGCTATCCTAACAAAACTACTCCCCTTATATCTTCGGCACAGTCCGAAAAAGTAAGTTTTTATTTACTAGGTTATCATTTTCCTATCCCACTTTATTAGGCACTAGTCCCACTGTTGGGCGACCAATATTTTCACGAAAGATTAAATTATTCTTTATTTATTTATTTAGTAATCATTTAAATTGAACTTAAAGTGTCCTTAAAAAGTCCAAGGGTTTTATTGCACTTTGCATGTGTATACCTAATATGCAATTCAAGCTATCTGATCTCAAAGTAGGCTGATACTATACTAACTACACTAGTAAACTTACTTTAATATTTTTATATAAATACATACATTAGATAAATTAAATTCAGACACGGCTGTGTAAACTATTACAAAAAACATTTAATTTACACTAACTCCTGAGTCACAAGTACTTAGCTTAGAAAGTTAGGGTTAGTTTTATTGTGTAGGTCACACAATTACCTTTAACCTTGTAACCTTCAGTTCTAAGGCAATTGTAAAAGGTAATTTATAGAAATAAATATTATTATATTATATTATTTCTAAACTCAAATTGATCATCCATACTAATAACATAAATTAAAAGTATTTCTGTAATCTGTATGTGTAAGTCTGTCAGTGTTAGTGTTTTTGTACTTTAATTCTTAAGTTCTTAAGAATTAAAGTATCTCCATAGGCTACTCTTAGCATACATGGAGGTGGAGCTTCTAAATATATGTCAACAAAGTTTATGTAAGATTAGCAAGCCAACATTCACATACAAAACATGTCTGTACTATTTACTTATTCTATTTTGTCTGTGTGGTGATGGATTAAGAATACGGAGGGTCACGATCCCTACTCATCCCATGGTTGTTGTAAGAGCTGACTGAGGGAGAAATCACTGCAAAGAGAAGGATAACTTGAAACAAACCCTATACCTTCCTGTAACTCCCGCATGCAAAAGTAGTCCAAATCCTAATTTCTAAGGAAAGGTGTATATCTAACTGTAAAGTCTTAAGGGCTGTTGATGATGACGATGGCTATTTATATATGACTTACTAGGCCTGCATGGTTGGCCTAGTGGTTTAAGCAGTTCTAGGAGGGGTCCGGATGGCGTAAGAAAGCAGTTCCCGGATCCCTCCCGTCTCAGACGCATAATGGCTCACCATGTGGTTTTAATCGGTTCGATTCCGATACACCGTCCTGCCGCTTACCCCTGTGGGGTGAAGGACTATTGGGGCACGTGATTCCACTTGTAAAAAAAAAAAAGTGGTTAATACAGTTGTCATGCTGCTTTCTACTGCATCAAGTGTTGTGGGTTCAAACTCGACATGGGACAGCACTTTTTGTGATCCACAAATTGTTATTCGGAATCTATCTGGGTGTTCTTTGTGTTTCATGTATGTTTGTAAAGTCCCATACAACACTAAATTCATAATGCGGGAGTTGCTTTGGTATATATTAAAAAAGTACTTAATATAGGTATAACTTTAATTTCAGAATGGCATTGACTGCTTTTGGGATGAAAGCCGTGGTATACTGTACTTGCATGCAGTCACCTACCTGGATACCAAGCGCTTAACTGCTCTTGCAGCGAACCTTACTGATGACTATAAAGGTTCAGAAAAGGAGGCTGATGCAGCAAACTGGCTAGTTGTGTCAGGAGAGCTGGCTGCAGAGTCTTGTAGAACTATAGCTCTGCTGTTCCACTTGTGTCACATTGTGGTGCTTTCATCACCAACATCGGTGTTCGACCTTGGATATCTACAGCTTTTCAAAGCTCTCGATGCTTACAGGTAAGTTTATTATTTGTTTTTAACTTCATATACATATTGGATATAGTTAAATCAAGTTCCCATTACTATGACTCATTATATTTCAATATCTCTATAAAAATCTGTGAAGACACTGGAACAATTTCAACAATTCTTTTAGTGTTAGATAGCCATTGAAGAAAGTGACCAGTATCAAAGAAAAATGATTAAAAAAACCAGCCAAGTGCGAGTCAAATGGAAGTGTTCAGTACCATTATCTATACATTTGAAGAATCTACCTGTTGCAGTTATTATATCGAGCAAAAAAATCTCGTTTGTATTATGGGAGCCTCCGTAAATAATTATTTTATTTGGGGTATGGGCTATGGGTCTCCAGTAGCCTCACTCGCTTGGTATCACTCCGGTCGAGCCGGCCCATTCATGCCGAACTGAGTAATTTTGATATCAAAGTTTTCCTCTAAAATTACAGAACAGAATTAATCGCCCGTTCCACAGCTGCACTAGTAAATATCAAAGCGCCGGGCGCGTGGGAGACACACGGCCGATGCTGCTGCCCCCGACTTCTGTTTCATTTCCGCCGCGCTCCCACTCCGTTGAGGAAAGCCCCAGCAGCACTCAAGCGGTTGGAACACGCTGTTGAAGATCAACTCTACTTTATACTGCGGAAGGCCAGGATTATTACTAATGTTTGGTAAGGTCATTTGACAGTTCAAATCAAATAGACGTTCTACACGACTTTAATAAAAGGAGGAGGTTCACAGTTCATTGGAATCTTTTTTTCATGTATGTTATGACATACGCGTGGGCGGAACTGCGGGCAAAAGATCAAAGAAACCATACAAAAAAAAGCCTGCATAGTTTCATCAATAACATTTTCACCTTTCAGCGCAAAATCCTTATTTGCCATCCCGAAGAATGAAGAGTTCGTATACATAAGCAGTGATGAAGAAAGTACCAGTGCTCGGGAAGTGAGTGCACTGGTCCGCGGTCTGGCCGCAAGATGCGCAGGAGTCGTTGAGATGTGTTCTGACCGCCCGACCTTCAGAAACTTCCTACAGACGCACATTGACTTGGCGTTTGGGGAAGGGTTTGATGACAATGTTGGGAAGTACGCCATGAGCACATCGTTCTTTGAGGTGTGTATGTTTTGCATATATACAAGACTAACTGTTGTATGTGCACATTTTTCATTGATAATCTGCTGGTACTGGTCGTAGCCTTCCTCGATAGATCGACTATCAAACACTGAAAGTATTTTTAAATCGGACCCTACTGGTCCAGTTATGACATTTTCAGCGTTGAAACAAACCAACAAACAAACTCTTCAGCCTTATAATATTAATATAGATTCGATTAATCTCACAAACAATATTTTATAGATGTAACTTGAAGATTACAAGGATTCAGGATATTTTAGGAGCCTTCTGATGATAAGTGATTCAGGAAGCATATTCTAATGTTTATTGTGGACTCATAAGTGGTATGACTCTCCGAAAAGTAGTGATTTAAACCCCACTCCATGTTGACTGGGGTTGGTGGTTTCTAATCACAATAATATATATATATATATATATATATAAGTCGTGTTAGTTATGCTATTTCTCAAGAACGGCTTAACAGATTTGGCTGGCAATTAGTGAAGAGATAGCTTAGAACCTGGAGACATACTTTATACACAGGTTTTTTTTTCTTTCCGCCGCAGCATTAACCGTGGTTGTTGTTGTAACCTTTAATAGTTTACTACACCAGCAGTAAACTACCTTTCTCAAGATTATTTTATTATTTTTTGTCGTTCGTCGTTTTTTTTTTGTATTTTTATTAAGATTTATTATTTTATGTCAATAAAGATTATTATTATTAAGAGCGGTATAGGTCCGACCTAGCCCGCTCTTGAGAAAGGAGGTTTTGAGCTTTCAACCACACTTACTAGACAGTAGACCACTATGCAATGTTTTATTAACTTGTACCTTTTACTGCAGCTACCGAGCGCGTCATCGTGGCGTTCTGCAGCAACAGCGTTGGCGCCTGTGTACTTAGAACCTTCCCCTCGAACTGATGAAGACCAGCCCTCGGCACTCTACGATGCCCTCGCAACTGATGTGAGATTCTCTCAGGCCAGGTGTGCTAAGGTATTTCTACAAAAACACATTTATCAATTCAATTCTTGTGTCCTTGTAAAACTGTTTTTTTTTCCACTCCCAAGAATGTTTGCACTATATTGACTGTGATTCTGTTTAATATTAATCGTAGATTTAAATGATCACCAGGTATTGCCAATAGCTCAAGCATCGTACGCTGAAGGTTTACCGGCACATTATTCCAGTCAACATCATGCACATAAGGTAAGATGATAAACAATCCATGTTGTGTTGTTCAACTATTTAAAATTCGAAAGTAACTCTGTCTGTCACGCTTTCACCGTTAAACCGTTGAAGCAATTTGAAAGAATTTCCGTATAAATTGGGCCTTGGAATATTTTATCAAACTGCCTAGTTAGTGGGCGTTTAGTTCACTGCTATTGGTTGCAAACCTCGAAGATATCGAACAACTGTTACCATATTTTTTGTCATAGAGGATAAAATATTGAAAACGGTCATTAGACAACAGTGTGATCGTGATATTTCCTATTTCATGCGTTTAGAATATTTTACGAAAAGATATTATTTGGACATGGATGTTTTTTTTTAAATACAACTCGTATTAGAACCCTACTAAACGCGCACAAAGAACATTCAGACTCGGAAATATAATTTATGTATCACACAATGCGTTGTTTCATGTGGGATTTGAACCCACTTGACTCGGTGCGATAGAAAGCGTGGCCTTTTAAAGCAGTAGGCTAGTATGGAACGTGTAATAGCGCTCGTGGCGGCCCAGGTGGGCGTGGCGCTGGGCGTGCTGGACAGCATGGCGCGCGGGCCGCTGGCGCGCGGAGCCGGGGCGCGCCTGCGCGCTGCCTGCGCCGCCGTGTGGCGCACGCGCAGCCTGTGCGAGGCGCCCTCGCTCACCGCGCACGCCTGCATCGAGCCCGAACAGTCAGTGCCACCCTCCTCTCTTTTGTATTGCTGACTTACTCTACTCTGCCCGATAGAGAGCGTGAGCGGAATCCATGAATAATAACCATCGTACTCATTGTCAATGCATAAAACCAAATTAATAAAAGTTGAGCGGGCCCAACGATCAATCCTCAAGATCATGCTAAGGAAACCGTTTTGTTACCCAACAACAAATTTATACAAGGATGCCAAAGTCATGACAGTTCGTCAAATATTTGTTTTAAGTAGTATTGTTCGTATACATAAATTGACTCATTATGATCCACATATCGCGTACTCATCCCGAAGAAGAAATCGAATATGTGACACTGTTCAACATAAAACTGCCTTTCTCAGACGACAACATCTCTTTCTTGCACCATACCTATATAATAAACTCAACCCAATTTTAATTTTTTTCTCAAAAACTACTTTTAAGTGCAAATCTATTATACAAAATTATTTACTCAGTCTATCATATGCAGACACAGAATCGCTCATCACTATCACAACGTGAGGCAAAGTTTAAAAAAAAAGAACACTTACACTACGCTCATACACACACACACACATACACGAATATATATATATACACACACACACACACACACACACACACACACACACACACACACACACACACACACACACACACATGCACGCGCGCACCACATACACACTCATACACACACATATACATAGTAACGCAACACAATATATCGACCCTGCAAACCGAGCTGGTGTGAATCCTGGAGTCCTGAAATACAGGTTTTGGCCTAGTTTAGGCTCCAGTCCACCCCAAGCTACAAATATTGTATCTGTACTAACTTCAATGATTATTGTACAATGAGTTCTTTGTGGTGGAAATAAACGTATTTTTATTTATTTATTTATTATTTAATGCAGTCGATGCAGCATGGTGTCCTACACTACGGCGGCCTATTGAGATGTTTCTGAATCATTAAGCCTCCAGTCAGACTACAGCACGTATACTGTAACTTTATGTTGGTCTTTTGTGAGAAGATACCGACTCGGTCGATTAAGCCCAACAGTGCTGAAACCAATACGACTCTATCTATAACACCGGTGATAGCACTTATGTGATCGCCTATACTCAATTCCCCCTATAGATCACTCTTTATATAAAATCTAACAATATTTATGAACTAAAGCAAGATCACCCAACTCAGATTTATTAGTTAATATAATAAACACTACCCCTACTTATCCTATGTCGTAAACGATGCCCAAGGAAACAAACTGCAGAGCAAGATCACTTCAAAGAGATGAAAAACTAAATACACATCAAACTTTCTAGCCAGCATGATATAGTTGACTAAAATTTCCATTTTAAGAAGAGATAGTGCAGACATGGACTATTAAAATCTGTCGACTCAGCATGACCACTACAGCTCATAATACACATTAGTTTATTTCTGTCTAAATTTAAAAAAATATATATATCTATACAAAAGTAGGCAACCATAAAAATCATCTACTGTTAACCTGATTTTATAAAGGTTTATGCAAAAAATATATATCACAGTTAATACTATAAATGAGCATGAAAATGGTAAAAACGAGTTACTACACTATCGTGAGAGCCATGCTTCGCCATGAATGAGCGAGTGTGATACCACGGCCTCACAGAAAACCGGTGTGAAACAGTGCTTGCGCTGTGTTTCACTGAGTAACTGAGCGTGCCATTTCCGTTCCATTTGCCTATTTCCCCCCTTTCCCCAAATGTGAAGGACTTGTGACGCCTCTGGTGTTGTGGGTGTCCATGGGCGACAGTAATCGCTTACCATCAGGCGATAAGCCTACTCGTTTGCTCCCTATTCCATAGAAGAAAACCAAAACTAAGTTTAAAAATATAATTTTAATTATATAATATCAAATTTCCATTTTGTCTTTAGATTTCATGCTAACTAAACACAAAAACAACAATTTAATTTCCAGTGACAGTAGCAAGGAGCACTCGTCAGGGGTCCGTTACGTGTCGGCGTGCAACTGTGGTCGGTTCAAGTATTCCCGCGAGGACCCCTACACGGTCCGCAAGGCCAACAACACCTTCTATGCCCTGGCGGCTGAGGAGTGCGGAGTCTGTCCCACGCTTCAGACCATCGAGTTTCCTGTGTTTCAACCTTCGATACCAACTTACAAGTAAGGAATTAATTTAACTTACTAAAATAAAAGTTAAGTGTGTGTCGTACCACACAATTTGTAGGGTTTCTTAGATTAGTAACAATACTGATGTTCTCCTAGCCGATTTCATCCACGGCGGCCAGTCTCAAAGTGTACAGGTGTGTGCGCAAACACAGGTGCACTCTCTGTTCCCTCTCTCTCATAACCCGAGCGGACGGTTAACCGACACGACCGGGGAGAGATCAGGCGCAGGAGTGACAGATTTACGTGCTCAACTCAACTTTAACAGTGCTACTAGTGTTTTAAACAGCTTATTATTTCCGAAGCGTGAAATAAATTTGGACTCTTTATGTTACATAAAAGATAAACTTTTGCGATTAACCGCGACATTTTAGTTTTATACTATACTGGCTACGTTTCACGGTGTTACCTCCAGCCATTCCAGAGATAAGTCTAAGCAAAAATACAGACAGACCAAAATTGATTTTTTGATGTATGTACCATTCATATGCATTTAGAAAAAAAACTGTTAATTTGAAATTAAAAATAAACAGACACTTAAATCAATTAATTAATTTGAATAAATAAATAAATAAATATGTTCAGACATTTTAACACACAACGCCATCTAGTCCCAAACTAAGCATAGCTTGTACTAGACAACTGATATTAATACTTATATACTTTTTTTTGTAAATACATACATATTATACATAGAAAACACCCAAACTCCGAAACAAATATTTGCAGATCATACAAACATTTGGTCCGACTCAGGAATCGAACCCGAGACCTCTTGCACAGCAGTCGCATTCGCTACCACTACGCCACAGAGGCAGTCATAGATTTTGATGTTTAACCGTCATGTATTAAAATTGAACTACAATAGTAAGTTACCAACTGACTGGAATCCCAACCATAACTATACGTCATTGGCTAATGTTAATTAGTTTATTTTAAATGTTTTTTTTTTATATTTGTTGCGCTATGAAAAATTGATAGTTCATCGTAAGCAACGAACTACCTAATCGACTATCAATTCTATCCCTCAGAATACTTTCGTTTTTAAAGAAGGCAATGGCCTGCAGTCCATTCGAGTTAAGAAAATAGTGACGCAATAATCAAGCCCCGCCCCCTGACCAATCATGTTCCAAGAAAAAATGGTTTCGTATAAAAGCTACAAGTTTCTTATTTGAATTTCAGAGCTGCTGCTTTGAAGGGCGCCCCTCCCGAAGAAGCGTCAGAATCAACTCGTCACGTTTCTCCCGCCGGGTCACCAGGTTCAGCAGGGTCGGTAGCCTCTGAGGCAGGCGCCTGGTCAGCACCTGATGCTTTATCTCCTGGTTCCATGAAAGACGAAGATGATGACGATGATGAGTCACAAACGTCAGATAAATACGTAGTGCCAATTCGAGGAGACTCTGCTACAGGTGAGTGACTTACTTACATAATACGATTTAATATTATAATATAAATGCTACTTAAAATACTTGTCAATAGAGTGAGGATACCGGGGGCCCATAACGCAACCCCTTCCACCTTCCCGCTAAAACAACAACAACAACCCATAACGTCCCACTGCTGGGCTCGGGTCTCCTCTCAGGAGAGGGTTAAGGCCATACATCCCCACGCTGGCCAAGTGCGGGTTGGGGACTGGCAAGACAACGTTGTGGCTACGTAATCTTACCGTCGGATGTTTTCAAGCCGCCCAAAGGCCTCCAACTAAGCTTCACGACTGTTATCCTATGAAAACAACCGGGACCGACTGCTTAACATGACCTCCGAATCACGGAGACGCTCATGATAACATGCCACTAGCGGTCACCCATCCAGGTACTGACCGCGCCGTCGTTGCTTACCCACGGTGATTGTTTCTAAACACAGAGTGCAACTGGGCTATGAGCCCTTCTCGCTACCCATCCCCTTAAGGCCGGCAACACATTTGTTATGCCTCTGGTGTTGCGGGTGTCCATGGGTGACGGTAATATAATAATAATAATAATAATGCATTTATTTCTCTCATCACATAGGAAGGTAGAGACAATATATACAAAACATCACAAAAACACGTCCCCTTGTGAGAGACTGGAGTCTATACTAGGGTCACCTCCACGCTCCATCCCGAATATATAGAATTTCACACAAAAGCATTGAATAAAACCAGTAAAATACTTGTAATCACTGGTAATCACTTACCATCAGCCGATTCGTCTACTCGTTTGCCCCCTATACAATAAAAATAATTGATGATGCATATTAATAAAAGTATTAAATCAATAAAAATATATAGACATTACTACTAGAAAGATTATAAAACTGGCCATTATTAATTTCAATTTCAGATAAACTAATAAGCCGTCAACCGTCTACGACGGAGTACCTCCCCGGTATGTTACACACGGCCAGTCCTGCGGGCCTGCTGCCTGCCTTCTCTTCGTGGAGTATCGTGTGCCTGGGGGCTTCGTCCTTGTACTCCCACAGCCTCGGTCTACCCGAGCACCTTCAGCCTGGGTTCCTGCCCCACACCAACTACCTCTTGCCATGGGATTGTGTCGTTCGGTAAGTCGATAACTAAATAAAGTATTATTAACTTTAGGAAAAAAGCATCGTTAATATCTTCCGAGATTTACTTTCAGTTGGCATGTTTGTAAGTCGACGATTTTGGATCAAATCTAGATCAGTAGTCAGACTTACATTCTAATATGTTTGATTACAAAATTCACATTAGTAATATTTAAAGTTATTATTTATGTAGCAGCATTAAGATGAAAAATATAAAAAAACATGATAAACTAACTAGCAAAAACATAACAAAAACAACTCGTCCGTCACTACAAGGTTACGAATACGATACAAAATAATACAGGTAACGAGGGCCATGCTGATTTCAGCAGCTTGGGCGGGCTTTACCAGGGCGGTATTACACTCGCACAGAAGATTAACTTAAATTGACAACGTTCGTGCTGTCGTGTTTCGTTGGTGAGTGCGAGAACGGAGGCCCGATGATGCAGAAGCATTACTAAGCTGCCGTGATGTAGGCCACCATGCTACATTGTTGCATTATCAGCACGAGCAATGAGTATTTTCCGTGGGAGAGCTACGCTTCGGCATGAATGGGCCGGCTCGACCGGAGTAATACCACGGCCTCACAGAAAACCGGTGTGAAACAGCGCTTACGCTGTGTTTCATCGAGTGAGTGAGGATACCGGAGGCCCATACCCCAATCCAATGCCCTCTATCCCCCTCACCATCCCCCTTCCCCCCCAGGCCGCCATAGTGTGGGTCACCGTGCTGCATTGTTCTTTTTCGCATTGAGGATGGTGACCACCACTCTTGGATTCTGCTCATGCTTTCCATCAGGCAGGGCAGAGTCATTTTGGCAGCTTAAATATATATGTAAAAAAAAAAAAGCATGGTGACCAACGCTCTTGGATTCTGCTTATGCTTTCTATCAGGTAGAGTAAGGTCATTTTAGCAGGGCCAAATATTAAAAAGATACAGACTTTAAATTTGTCAAGAGCGTAGAAATCTTTCTAATTTAAATCTTTAATACAATGTTTATATAAATTGTTGTAAAACATAAAACACATGAAGATAAAAGTACTTATAAATGAAAAACTTATTGTTTTACTATCGGGGCAAATCGGGCATATAATCCCCGTTCCCATGTTTTTTATTAAATTATTCTAAGTCCTTAACTAAACATGCAACAACTTACAAACTAATATTTAAAATTATTCTAAGTCCAAAATTTTTTCACAAAAGTTCTGTGTTAAATTTTTCAAGTAAATAGGGTTCAAAATTGGCCTAGTGGTTGGAGTGGTCGCCACACCGCTTCCTACTGTGCCAAGTGTTGTGGGTTCAAATCCTACATGGGACAACACTTTGTGTGATCCATAAATTGTTGTTCTAAGTCTGGGTGTACTTTGTGTCCGTTTCATGTATGTTTGTAAAGATCCCCGCGACACAGGAATGTATATTCCTAAAGCGGGAGTTGTCTTTTTAAAAAGAAAGAAAGAAAGAAAAATTGTTTCTTTAATCACTTTTGATGATCTCGAACAAATATTAATTCGGTTCAAAGATATTTATTTCTCATTAAGACAATCGTCACTTACATGAGAACAATATTGAACAAAATAACATATTTTACATTTTTCCAAAAAAAAAGTATTTATGTATTCATATCAGTTGTCTAGTACCCATAATACAAGCTCTGCTTGGTTTGGGACTAGATGGCGTTGGGTGTTAGATGTCCGAAATATTTATTATTATTTTTTACATCAACTCGATGCAGGTGCAGTAAAAATAATTAAAATAATACTAATACGGTTAGGAGCGAGCTCTCCGCATTCCTGTGCTAAGGCTGTAATCCAAGTGAAAATATTGTAATAAAAACAAAAAATATTTTAGAGTTTCATTATTATGTATTTAAGTTAATAATTTATTTTGAAATATTTTCAAAGAACTCGCTTCTTTTACATCTGCTGGAAGTTAATTGTAAATCTGTGCTCCCCTAAACGTTATGTTGCGTTTTCCATAGTTGGTTCTTACGTTAGGCAATACTTACAAAATTAAATTGTACTCACAAATTGCACTTCACACTCACATCTCCAATTGATCGCACTGCTGCTCCCCTCTGTGGTGAATCTAAGAAAGTTTTTACTCGCGCCATCTGTGATGTCACTATCGAATTCGATGCTCTTTTGGTAATGTCTCCGTGACGTCACCTTGTTGCACTGCCGCTGTCTCCTAGCTGTCTTCACTGCTTCCAACAAACTGTCTGCCCCGGACGTAGCCGGTACAGGGTTTCCTCGCACCTTGTCGCAACAATCCACTACGAGTAAGGGAGGCAGTCCAAGTTTGGACGGCTGTACCCAAAAATAGTCCGATTCGATGGACCAATCGTAATTACCAAGAGTTGCTTTGTATTTAATGGGAACAACACATTTGCCCTGGGGGGTAACTAAGTAGAGTAAATAAAATTATAATTTGTCACTTGTTCTAAAATATTGTATTGTTTCCCTGAGCTGGTTCTCAAAGAAAAGATTACACTGGCTTCTTATAACACTGGGCTGAAGACAATAATATCGCGGTTCAGAAAGAATGCACAACGCCCTGTATCGACAGTTAAAGAAAACTATTATGTATTCATTGTGCGGTTCAACATCACAAGTATAAGAAAAAGAATAACTTAGATTTTCCCTTAAGAAAAAAATGCAAAGAATTCACAAAGAGAGACTACTAATAACAACGATTTCACACTCTTTTTTATATGGCCCTGCCAAGTGACTCAACTCTGGTATAAAGCATGTATAGAATCCAAAAGTAGCGGTCTCCATACTCATTGCGAATGCAGGCAATGCAACATGGTGACCCACACCAGGACGGTCAATTGAGAATCTTCTGTATCATTAAGCATAACTTTTTGAAGTTATAACTTGTTATGGGAGGGTAAACCGGTTCATTATGTAACTGTCTAGCTTCCCTTTCTTTTACGCATACGGCAGCGGTAGGCAGGCTCGTCCTCTCTCACTCTAACCCACTGCACTAGCCGTATTTAAGACAGATAAAATATATTTTGTAATCAATAAAAGATTTTATTAATAAATCAACTTTCCTTATATTACATATTGGTATACATAAAATTTAAGTAATAACCCAAGCTTTTCTCAATTGAAACAATTTCAATATTAAATAGTTCAACTTGTATTTAACACTTCTGTCGGGCGTCCCTATATGATCACGTTTGGTTTTAAATGGAAATATACAAAGCAAAGCAGGCTCGCTGATGCTGTGGTGTGTTCCAGCATGGAGTCAGTGAGCGCGTGGCGAGTACTGCAGGCCAGCGCGCGCGGGCGGGGCAAGGCGCAGATGCACCCCCACCTCACCGTCAAGATCTTCATCGGCATGGAGTACGAGTGCCCGCGCGGACACAGGTCAGGCACACAGACACGCACTCACTATCAAAACCACTCGATATTCCACATATATATCAAAACGACACACACACTTTCTCTTAATCATGTTTTACTCTCCATCCAATGGTTGTCAGTAAGAGATTGCCTCCTGGCGTTAAGGCCGCCAATTGTACTTCTCTAATTTTATATTAACCTTAAAATAATCTGGTGTACAATAAAGATATCTATTATTATTTTTATTACAAAAAAATATCACGGAAAATTTAATTATTGCAGCTTTCATTTCATTTCTATTACAAATTTCAATATTGCTCAATTGAGTAGTCTAAAATGGTGACGTCACAAGTTTGTATTTAGTACATTCAAAAAGTTATCGTTTTGACAGATGATAAAAAGTTACTAATTTGACTAAGACATCATCTACCCTATTATAACAATAACTCTATTGTACACTAGGTGTTAAGTGCCGTAATAGCACTTTTTCACTCAATGTGTTGTGATCACTGGGGGATTAATTTACCGCTAATAAAACCACTGTGAACTGATAAGTGTCGTCTTTAAATACAGGCGGGTTGACTTTGTCTCTGAGCCCGATAACGTTACTGTATCGCGATTCAGAAAACGGTACAGCGCCATCTAGTTTAATGAAAGACAACATAACTTTGCTCCACTTTCTTT
>PKRV01001434.1:454401-486080 GCA_003709505.1 Hyphantria cunea
TCTTTTAAAAAGACAACTCCCGCATTAGGAAATATACATTCCTGTGTCGCGGGGATCTTTACAAACATACATGAAACGGACACAAAGTACACCCAGACTTAGAACAACAATTTATGGATCACACAAAGTGTTGTCCCATGTAGGATTTGAACCCACAACACTTGGCATAGTAGGAAGCGGTGTGGCGACCACTCCAACCACTAGGCCAACCGTGTAGTCTTTCGTTTTGTTTTTGTTTTTTTTTTTCGTCTTTGTATTTGTTTTCGTCATGAACACCGGGTAATAATAAAAAAAAACTACGTATATAGGTACAAGTGGTGGCCTTATAGCTTAACACCAATCTCTTATGGGCAATTATGGGATGAAAAGAAAACATAAGGTAGTGTCTATTTTATTAAAAATTAGTGTATCTGGTGCAGTTTAACAATCCGGCATTAAAAATAAAATTTAAATGCGATTAAAAGGTTTTATTACCTATAATGAAAGTAAAGACATTCTTATTTCGTGTTGTGAAAGATTAAGAATACTTATTATTATCATCCTTATTTATCCTTTGGGTGGAACAGCTGAGACAACGGCACTGCGTAAACAAAGAATACTTGAAATAAATCCTTAGTATAATAAGCCTCAATTAATATGCACAATTATAATTATATTTTCCAAGGAAAGTCATAGACTACTGAAGGCTGTTGATGTAATTGAAAGAATACTTTAAAAAAAAAAAATTGTTGCACATAAAAGCAAAATGTGTACGGTAACAAAAATAAGAGGCCGAGTATCACTCCTTGAAGTACACCTTAGTTTGTTTAAGTAATTTCCAAGCAATATTTACAATTTTAAATGCGTTCAATTTCTCAATTGCTTAAAAACATATCTATAATCGATACAATAATACTTCTTATGATTCCCTTAATTTTTTTTTTAATTTAGAATAAATAGATCATGATATATTTAATCAAAAGCAAAAGGAAAGTCAACAGCTTTTATAGAAAAAATAAGACTATTTAGATTTAGATAGATGGTCGGTATTTATTATATTGAATAAAACAATGATAACTTATACTTTCGATTGTTGGCCCTTAAATAGAACTTGTTGAAATCCGACGAAATGGTGCCACAGTGCGAAACCGGTCAGGACTAAAGTCAATAAAATAGTGGAATAAATACAAGTGAGTTTAATTCTAGAATGTATAGCAATAATAATTCAGCTGCCGCGGTGGCGCAAGGATAGCGTATTCGACTGCTGTGTTTGAGGTCTCGGGTTCAATACTTGGGTCGGACCAAATGCTTGTATGATATGCAGATATTTGTTTACGAGTTTAGGTGTTTTCTATGTATGAATTGTATGTATTTACAAAAAAAAAGTAAATAT
This sequence comes from Hyphantria cunea, assembly GCA_003709505.1. NCBI lineage: Eukaryota > Metazoa > Arthropoda > Insecta > Lepidoptera > Erebidae > Hyphantria > Hyphantria cunea. The sequence continues at coordinate 455,774 of PKRV01001434.1, forward strand.
GTATTTATATCTGTCATCTAGTACTCATAACAAAAGCTCGGTTTGGGACTAGATGGCGTCGTGCGTTAGATGGCCGAAATATGAAATATTATAACTGTTTATGATCGTGTAAAACCCGTCAGGTTCATGATGCAGTCCCCGGACACGGTGGTGAACGGCGGGGGCGGCGGGTGCGGGCGCGAGGCGGGCGGCCCGGGCGCGCGGCTGGCGGCCAGCGACATGCCGCTGCTGGCGCCGTGCCTGTGCCGCGCGCAGCCCGCGCTCAGCGCGCAGCTCATGCGCGTGCACGTCATCACGCCCAAGGCGCCCGTGCACGTCACGCTCGATCCCAAGGTCACCACGCACTACTTCCACTACTCAAGTTTTGATAGTGTTCCTCGTTTTACCCGCGTCTATGTCGGTTATCGGTTCAGCGGTTAAGCCGTGAAAGCGTAACATACGAAAATACTGAGTTGCTTTCGAAAATATTTTGTGATATTACTATATTTTCCGTTACAAAAGACGGCACCTGCATTAGGAATAAATCTTGTGTGACGAACGACTCTATAGACAAACATAAAAGGACACAAAGAACACCCAAACTCAGAACAACAATTTATGGATCACAGAAAGAGTCATATGTGCCTTACTATACGGCCGACGTATATTGGCGAGTCTGAACATAGGCTCTGCGAACTTTAGCGCATGTACACTCGAATTAACGCGTGCCTGAAGGTTTTGTTAAATCGATATTTATCCAAATCAATTAAAATTAAGTCATAAAAATATATTTATTTTTAATTTTATAAAGATGTTTTAAATTTGTTCAAACAGTTGTTATTCAAGCAGAAGTTAATAGATAACTGATATTTAAGTAAATCTTGAAAGTTCAACTTGGAAAGTATCGAAATCTCGTTTATTAATTAAAAACCTCACTAATATTTGTAAATCTATTTCGTCTAATATACCTAAACAAAAATCAGCAACTTCTAAATAAAACTAATCGATTACGATATTTGATTGAATAAAGCGTCGAGTCTAGGCGTCGTCTCCGTCGCATCATTCCCCCATTTTGTTCCTAAATAAAAGTTATTGCGCAACCTTCTGCGCGAAGTTCGGACTCGTCAAGTTACGTTAGCCGTAGTGTAGGAAACGATGCGACAACCTTACAAATGAAACTAAGCAATCCGTATAATCAAGGTACTATATCACACTGCCACACACCACTCAAGATATAACACGGATTAAGAACACGTAGGGCCATCACCCCCATTCACCCGTGAGTATCGTAAGATCCAACTTAAGATGCAAATTTTGCAGGACAACAACATTGTAAAAAGAACAACTTGACAAAATCAATCGCAAACAAAAAAATATTTTCTATGGATAAGCCTGTATCCAGTAGTTGTCTGCTAAACGCTATTGATACTTGCAAATTGAAAATATATTGTGTTTACAGGTTCAACCAGTACCAGGGGGGCCGATCTTCATCCCGCAGCCGGTCGGCTCACCCCCAATCAAACTCTCGGCATCAGCATACTGGATATTGCGTCTGCCGTACATGTACAGCGACGAACGTGGGTGCCTGCCACGCCCGAGGCCTCCGGCCGCCCCTGGCGCGTTGCTCGCACCACTCTTCGGTCTGCAGGACTAGGTGACAGCTGGAAATATCTCACTGATCCTTAATGATGGGCTGCAGCCACCGCTTGCAGTTGCTGAATTTGATCTTGTCATGGATCTTTTCAGACAATGGCGGTTCTGAAATATTGAACGTAAGGAAATATTACCAAGGACATCTATGAAGCTTAATGCGTTCAATGTTGATGCCAAATGTTGTACAAAAAAAGCGAGAGTTAAAAAAGTACTGTTATATTCCCCTCTCGGGATTAGAATGGCAAAAACACGGCAAAATTTCAAATATCTTTTGCGGCAACATTTTCTAAACACACTGTCAGATTCACTTTAATTTTATATTCTCCCATTCTCAATTTTATATTATGTATATTTATATATGTATAATTGTAAAAATATGTATTTTAACGCTTATTTATTATATTAGTATTACTTATTGTATATTTATATATATTTCCTTTTTAAATTACAGTTACTTCTGTGCATCTACCATGGCTAACTCTGCATCGCCCTAAGGTCGACTGGCAGAAAATGCCTACGGCATTAAGTCCGCCTTTGCCAATTTTGTGCATAAAGATTTAAATAAAAAAAAAATAAAAATAAAATATATCCAATATGTCATCGAACGATACGGAACGATAAAACATCTTCAGCTAGATTATAAATGATTAAGACGATATATTCGATTATTTTATTTCAATTTGACTGCCTCGGTGGCCCAGTGGTAGCGTATGCAACCGCTGTGCTTGACGTCCCGGGTCGGATCAAATGTTTGTATGATTTGCAAATATTTTTTTTAATATTTTGATCGTCAGGGTGACGTATAACTGAAAAATGAAACTACGATCGCCATGTTTTTATTTGTAAAATTGTGGTTTAGATTATCTCAAAATACTTTGGACACGTGCTCGCCACTTTCTTAGTCTTCTTTTATCGACGTGGAATGACATTAATGATGTTACGGATGTGTCGTAGTCTTTATACAAATAAGTAGTGGTCGCCCAGTGGCGAAATTCAATTATAATTATTTTTTTTTGCCTCTAGGCTCTTTATATAAACTTTAATTGTGCCAAATTTCATTTATTGCTTTGCATATTTGTTGTAAAAAGGATTGCCAAGTTTTTGTCTAGTCTTACATTACTTGATAATTACTGTGGAATATTGTATCCATATCTTAAAAATGTATTTTATTTCAGAAAAATGACAATAATAAGGAATGTGCATAAAATTTTTATTTGGCTCAAATATTTCTTTTAGATTCTTTATTGTGTTTATATACAAGGGAAGTTCAAACTTACAAAACGCTTACTGTTGGTCGAAATGAAATGTGACGTCAATGGTCACCTCATCGAAATTATCGGAGTCGAAATTCAAACTTTATTAGTAGCGTTGGACAATGGCGTATTTGGCTGAGTAAAAGCGCGCGCAAAATGGCCGCGTTTGAATAGCTCAAATTTGGACAGTGTTTTAAATTTCACTTTGCAAATTAGTTTGACTATTTTCAAGCCTATTTATATTTTTTTCTATGATATGTTGATCAGATTAAGAAATTAAAAAAAAGCATATTATTACTATTCTATAGTTATGTAGTTTTTTTGTTTGAATTTTTTTTTTTTATATTTATGCTGCCAAAATGACTGCCCTGCCTGATGGAAAGCATGAGCAGAATCCAAGAGTGGTGGTCACCATCATCAATGCGAAAAAGAACAATGCAGCATGGTGACCCACACTATGGCGGCCTGGGGGTAGGGGGGGGGGATAGGGGGCGTTGGATTGGGGTATGGGCCTCCAGTATCCTCACTCACTCGATGAAACACAGCGTAAGCGCTGTTTCACACCGGTTTTCTGTGAGGCCGTGGTATCACTCCGGTCGAGCCGGCCCATACATGCCGAAGCGTGGCTCTCCTATGCCTTGTAGGATGGAATGGTGAAAGGATGTTTTTATCTTGACCTCAATATTATATGTAATATCATCTTAATAAATATGTGAGTAAAGCATAGTGTTTTATTATAGTTATAAGTTTCTAATATCCACCACACAGAGAATTCTAGTGTAGGGAATAGTGTATACACAATTGTAAATTTTGAATTAATATATTTATTGGAATCATCTTTAATTTTAACCTTATTTGTACTTAAATATTAAAAAAATTTCGTCTTCTGGTCTGCGAAATAGATCAAACCTCAGAACAATGAACTGACATTAACAACCGCGAGGAAAGCGGGGCGAAGCTAGTCTACAAAAATAGCCTAAGTTTACTCATTATATCACCAGTCATCTGATAGTCGAAAGTCCCGTCAAAAGATGTTCAGCAATTACAGAGATTAGGCGGACAAACATAAAAATTATTTGTGCACATTAAAGTACTTTCGCTTATTATTAAACATATTTATATATACAAGATGTTTCTCTCTCTCTCTCTCCCTCTCTCTCCCTCTCTCTCTCTCTCTGAAACTTATGGACTTTTTTAAATATTGTTTTGTGAAACTAACCGTTTATTTAGCACACGCAATGGAAGCTCTACAAAAGGAATAATTTTTTCTTCGGTTTTGCAACACTTTGTTGGTGTTTCGTTCCTTTTGGTAATAACGTGATAATATATAGCCTTTAGCCTTTCTCGATAACTGGGCTATATAACACTGAAACAATTTTTCAAACAAGACCTTCCTGAGATTAACGTTTTCAATCAAACAAACAAGAAAACTTCATTATTATAATACTAGTATTACGCTACACAAGAAAGTCAATTTAATATACTAGCTTTTGCTTCCGGCTCTGCCCGTACGTATGTCAGTTAGCGTGACAAAAAGTATAGCCTATGTCCTCCAGGGTTAAATCTTTCTTTATACCGAATTTCATTCAAATCGGTTTAGCCGTGAAAGTTTAATTTATAGGCAGAGTTACTTCAGTATTATTTGTATAAAACTGAATTTACAGTTTTCAGGAGATACGTTCGGCAAAACAACTGCTATAAATACATACTTTTATATTTTTGTAATGAAGGGCATAGAGAATTCACAGACAACTTTGTTTTTTATTTTCTTATATTTCTTTAAAGACCACTTCCTTATGATGAGTCAATTCTGAGACATACAGACAGGCTTTATTTACGTGAAACGGACACAAAGAACACCCAGGCCCATAACAATCATTTGTGTTATCAGGTGTGGGGTTTGAACCCACAACTCTCAACGCTGAAGGAAACGGCGTGCACTATTCATGCACTCATTCATAATTATAATAATATCTTGACATACCTACATGACAGTCTGAGGCTAATTTATGTACCGGATGTGCTATTGCAAACAAACTCCTGTTAATACATGCACATTTCTCAGTATGAACACATATTTTAGATAAATTGACTGCCTCATTAGTGCAATCGTAGCGATTGCTTATGTATCGGGTTCGATTCCCAAGTAAACCGTTTTTATTTATAATCCAAAATAATTTGTTTCAGAGTTTCTGTGAAAACACAAACATACACAGAAATGTGTATAATAACCATGTACGTAGTTACAAAATTATATATTATTTTTTTATTAGTCAATTTAACGTCCATTTAAGGAATAAGTTCTGTTTAATTTGAAGCTATTTAGCGTTGTGTCTGATATTCGAAAATATTATGACTACTATTACAAAAAAAATCCTACTCTATACTAGCTATTTTACGGGGACAAAAAGCATACTTGTAGATTACATTTATCTTAAATTAGTTAAAATAAAATAACGCTTATTAAATTTAAAAAAAAAATAAGTAATGAAATCTGTTTTGATATAATGACATTTTAATTACAACTCATATTATTATTATTACAACGTATATTTTAAATTAAGAAACGTAGAATAATTCCTTATTGAACATAAAAGTTACAATTTCGAGTCTTTTAATTATATTAAAGTGGTTGTCCCAAACAAATATTTTGATCCTCAATCGTTAATTTACTTTTACCCATAAATATCGGCTTATAAATATTAAAGTGTTTCACATTATTTTTAAACGAACATGCGCAATTTGACTCAAACCACGTGCCCTCTGCCGCCATTATGCTCGCACACCCTTCTTCTAATTTCAAATGTTTAAATCTTTACAATTGAAAGAGTTGTTACTTGTTATTAGAATAGCATGATTATTATTTCAAATGTTTTACTGTATTCAATTGCAATTTTAGTAAATATTTCAACTAAAAGTATTGCGTGGTGGGCGTGGCTTGTTCGGGAGTGTGGGTGTGTAGGGTGGGGGTAGCGAGGGCTTCGTACTTCGAGGCGCACATTCTGATAGTCAGTCGTGTGTGCGCCACCGCCGCGCAAGTATCTTGGTCTGCCTCTTCGTTTGACCCGGTATAGAAATACTATCGGAACTTCGGAAAACTTTTCAGCGGCACAGATGCCGCTTCTACATCAGGTATTTTTTTTATTTTTCTTTTTCCTTTTAGTATAGAAATTTAATTATTTGTAGTAAATTTATTTAGCCTGAATTTCGTGTCTACCTCGTCTGTATTTTTAGCTATCGTATTTCAATAATTACGCATATATTATAGTAACTATGTAAATGGAAGGAAATAAATTCTAGCCTTTAGTTTCTACCGTCACGAAGAAATTTGTCACTTTTTAAATTGTAGATAATCCTTGTGGTTCGTGGTTCTATTAAATATCTGGAAATTTTTGTTGTAATTTATTTTAAATTGACCATCCATTACATTGCATAAAACGGTATCATTCCTAGAACATTCTATTTTACCCTACATTTAAAGTGTGTACATTTTGGATTTTTTTATAACTTTTCGACGGTTAGCCGTTCGCATTGCTTAAAACTGAAGAACTGAAGTCCTGCTTTATTTATAGATATCGGTTAATATCTATTAAACCATATATCTGTTGCTGTAGGATAACGGCCGCAGTGGCAGCGGCTCTACAGAGAATCGTCACTCTATAGCAGAGTTTTTGGGTCTGGACACGCGTCTAGGAGAACCTGCTACTACACCCGCCGTCCATCATCGCAACAGTGTAAGTACCTACTTATTTTATATTTATTTTACCGTAACATAACTTGGTAAAATCGTTCTGCTTTCCATTCTTGATTTTCAACGTATTTTATTCTAATTTCAAACGTATTGTGTGCTAACGAGCCATTGTTATATTTCTCAAACCTACAAAATATTGGTTCGCGCTTCAAGACTTCAAAAACCTTTATATTTAGAGCTAGTTCAATTACAATATCAAACAATAAAAAAGTAGCGGTTGGTGTTTGAAACCTTTCAGCGTGCCCCAAGTGCCATGTTGGGCGCCAGTTAACAATTTTAAATCATTTCTTATATTCATACAGAGCCAAATACTTAAATCAAATTTTGAGTACAAAGCACTGTAGAGACTTTATTGTCTGTTCATAATGTACGGTACGACATCCTGTTTGATGCCAGTTAATGTTAGCCGAGATTGGTGCCAACAGTGGCTCGTTTTAATGGGTGCACGGTGCCAAATAATGCAGCCTGGATAGCTTGGGGTTGTCCTTCAAGAGCGAGTTCAGTTTCAACCCATCTTATCGCTAATACCCCATTGAATGATCCTACTTATGTGAACTGTCTACCCTCAAATGTGATTTTAAACATTCCCGTATCGATTTTGCTACTGGTATTGTACTTGACAATTTTGATGCAAAACTATTTTGATTTAGGTATTTACGGAAATAGATGGTGAGCGAACACTGTTCAGTAATAGGCTTAAGTGAAAGCCACCGGATATTTCTTGTTTTATATTTAGCTCTAGTGAAAACTGTTTTAGCTAAGTGGTTCTAAAAGCGTCGGTATTTTAATATTGCGAATTTAATTATGCTTTATTTGCGGCTTATTATAATCGGCTATTTCTTTTGGGTCAATTGGGTCACACTACTATATTAAAGTTTGTAATGAATTCTATTGTGTATTACTACAACGGTATATGAGAAATCTTTATTTTTCAATAAAAAATCGTTTTACCTAGTTTTACACCAGACACTACCCTGCACTTTATCTTAATCGTGTTTTTCTCTCCATCCAACGGTACATCTCTAACTTTGTTAGCCTTGCTATGAATCTGGTGTACAATAATGAGATCTATTATTATTATTTATTACTTTTGTGGAGATAACTTCTTTTATCGAGATATAGTAGTCCTCTTCGTGAAAAGGCCTACGTCCAGCAGTGGTCCGTTAAAGGTTATCTTTTCTTAATATACATCTAGAGCAAGTTTTTTCGAACTAGGAACATGCATTTTTTCTGAAAAAAGTTGCCATGTTTATTTTACTTTGGAAAGATTTTGCTAACGATTTTTAAAAAAATCGGAAATTAGGATCCCCAATAGAAACTAAGATGTTTTAATGCTTTTAAATTCCAAATCGGTTGGCCATTTTCAGTTATGAAGGTAGAGTGAAATATTACATTTAGAAATACCGGGTCAAGTAATTTGTATTTATAGTTTAGCTCCACTAGATCTCTACTGAACTATTGAATTCGGTAATTTTTTTTCAAGAAATTCCGTTAAACTGCGAAACTTTGAAGTTGTAGTCCAGATTTTATTCGTTATAAGGAAAAACGCGCACTGAAAACGCGAAAAAAAACTTTTTTTAAATTACTGAACTGTCTAGTCTTTTGTACACTAAAACACTATCAAAGCTTCAAATATAACCCTTTTGATTCTAACATCGGCCAATAAGTACCATACAATCGTCCACAAAAATTAATATAAATTGTTCTGCCAAGTCTCGGCGTCACAACATACTCCTTATTGCAAGTAAGTTAGCAATCGGCCTCTTGGCAATCGTCTGGCGGCGTTTCAGCGTATTGGCATGCATCTGGCAATATAATATTATTTGTGTAGGCTTTGCCAAGGCCCCGCGCGTTTAATCGGCCGCCTCCGCGTGCTCGCGACCCGGAAAACTGTCTTTGATACATACACGGTTTTTCATGCTTGTTACTTTTCGATTGAAGTACCTTCAGAAAAGTTTCGATTCAGATAAGTTTCGATTCAGATGTATCTACCTAGATGTATCTATATATATGGAAATCTCTAATCAGATGGAGTAGTTCAGAATTTCTTTTTAATTTTAACGAAATAAGTATCTTTGATGATAAAATAAAATATTATTTTCTACCGTCAATGTTTAAAAAGTATCGGAATATAATCTGGTGGCTCTATCTATCCAATATATTGTTTGTTTAATTAAACCGTATACATAATTTCATTAAAAACGTCCATTTTGGAAAATTATTGTCCAGTTTAGTCTAGACATTTTAATATCATCGTTTCGCCATTGACAAAACTAATTTCAAATGCTCGTTGAATGAATTCGTAATGTAGATGGTGCAAGTTAGATACAACACATCCGCGTACAAATCTTATTTTATAGCCGTTGCTTTCTCATATTTATTCGTTTACGGGGCATAAAGTACAAATACTTTATTGTGAGATAGATTATGAACATTGCTTTAAAGCTAAAGGAATTATAGTCACCAGTTGAAGTTACTGACGCAAATATCGATCTGTAAATATCGTAATATTCTTTTTATACTAAAACTAGGGAGGCGCTCATAGCCCAGTTGCACTTCGGTGATTAGAAACAATCACCGAGGGTAAGCAACAATGGCGCGGTCAGTACCTGGATGGGTGACCGCTAGTGGCATGTTACCATGAGCGTCTCAGAGGTCACGTTAAGCAGTCGGTCCCGGTTATCATACGATAACAGTCGTGAAGCTTAGTTGGAGGCCTTCGGGCGGCTTAAAAACATCCAACGGCAAGATTTACGTAGCAACAACGTATTCTTGCCAGTCCCCAACCCGCACTTGGCCAGCGTGGGGATGTATGGCCTTAACCCTCTCCTGAGAGGAGACCCGAGCCCAGCAGTGGGACATTATGGGTTGTTGTTAATAAAACTAGAGTTCCGCGTTGCGCCTGCCTACTCACATAAAGTGATGGATCCATACGGAAGGGATAGCATTCTGAAGAAATCCATGTTAAGTGAAATTCGCTTGAAACGAAATTCATAAAATACGTAAAATGTACTACAAATTTAATCTTTTTCTTATACGGTTACAACAAGTACTTTATTCTTTCGACAAATAGTGATCTAACGTTGACATCGCTGTACTCGATCTTGTCTGACGATTCTTTTTGTATATAGGCGAAGTATTTTTTAAAATTTTTTTTAATCAATCGATGCTTTCATTTTAAGTGAAGTCAATTAGTGTAATTCAAAAGAACGAGTAATTTTTTTTTATTGAACTCCCGTGTTTTTAAAACAAAATTTAAGTTATTTATTTATTTGTAATCACCATCAAATATTTTTGATATTAATAATAATATAATAATAATACCACACTCCATGTATTTTGAAAACATAATTTGTTTTAGATTACTTTTGCACTTTCACGACTAACACAAATCTGTTGACACCACTCGCATAAACATACGATACGCCGTTTAGGTTCGTAAGGCGTGCCAAAGAAATGTTCATACATGCATACACTAGAAAAACATAACCCCCTTCTTTCGCAGTCGGTTTAAACACGATATCGATAGTGAGTCGCGTAAAGCGAGGATTTATGTAGATTTCTATTGCAGCGTAGCGAAACAGTTAATAATAAAAACCGAGTCCAGATGTGGCGGGTTATAAGTTGCAACAAATTGCTCGGCAAGGCATACGTACCAGATAAATCAGGTGCATAAATTAATTGGGTACATAAATTGAGTAAAGTTCGCTATACTCGTTCGGAAAAATGGCTAATCTACCACATTAGTTCGCAGGAAAGTTTTTTTACTACTTTATTCATGTAAACTGAAGCTAAATTTAATTATTAATAATTTCTCTCAATGATGCGGGAAATATTGCTTGAAATTATAAGCGATTTAATTAAAATTCTCAATTAAATTGATCCGAATTTCTTGTATCATGGTTCTCGGTTAACTTAGCCGTATGCCTCTCGTAACCTTATTTCCGGATGTTGGCTTCCAGTTTATTTTAATTACTATTATACTGTATTAGTCTAAGTAATTAATGCGCCCGCTGAGAATTGCATAGCGTATATATTGACAGGAATTTACATGAAAATTTAAAAACGTATCCTACTACCTAAAACTTTTGTAAAACTTTGAATAGCCTACGTCACCCGGGACATTAATTATAACAAATCTTTTAATACCGCAGTTAAAATCGCTTCAGTAGTTTAGGCGCCACAGAGGAAAGTGCCAAAACTAATACCCTTCATTTTTAGACTTCTCCGTGGTCGGGTAAAAGTATAGTATGATTTACGACCTACACCCAATATTGCTCTTTACTTTTGCTTTCCTATTCGGGTTCGCTGTTATTTGACTTTATAGGAAACCTCCCTCGGTAACACCTGCACGAATGTACTGGTTCCTTGCGCTAAGACTATTGCAGCTACATGTCCAGTTGTTACCCGAAATTCCGTAAATTAATTGTCGGTTATCCTACAAGTTATTGATAGTTTGATATACAGGAGTGTGGAGGCGATAATGAATGGCGTTGGGAAGAGCCGGGCAGCCCGGAAGCGGCGCAAACGCCACGTGGGCTGGTCCCTTCCACATGCTTCCCACCTAGGCACCCAAATGCTTTTACTAGTTTCAGGTAAGTTGGTAAATTTAATTTAGTTTTTAAGAAATAAAATTAAATATATGTACAAGACTTAATTTTGTTTACACGCACACAACACGCACTTGTCTTTTCAGTTTTAAGTGTCCATTAACGTAGGCAGTCCTTTACCATCGTGTAGCCATACCCATACCAAAAAAAACTCAATAAATTTTTATGTAGATTTCGTATTGTCTAAACGGGAAACATTCGTTACAGAGTCAAAAAATACTAAACTTTCTTAACCTAATCTTTAAACGGCATGGATTTAAATTTAAGCCATATAATTATTCTAGACTTTTCTCGCGGCTACGCCCGCTTGAATCTTCCTCAAGAATCAAATGGTCTACGTTGTAAATTTTTGCCGAATCTATTCAGCGGTTAAGGCATTGAATGACGAAGAAGACTTTAGAATTTATAATATAAGCATACGGATACAGATAAATAGCTGTACTCTACATATTAACGTTTTAACACCTGCTTTTAAACAGTTAAGGTCTCGACTCCATTAAACTCTTACATCAACATTAAATTTTAAACAACATTCGTGCCTTGAAAGCTTCATTTTTCTTTTCCCGTCGCAACATTACTTCTAATTATAAAGTTGTGCGTACATTACTAAGCCGTGAACAATAGTGCGACATATATTTAATGTCGGTATAAGTAGTGGTCCTTGTATTCTAATGTAGTTACCAATTAGCACTAGGTACCTCTGTTTCGTTGCAGTGAGAGCGCCCAGCCGGGTATGCTTTGGTCCGAAGAGTCGACCTCGGGTCGGGGGATTACGGACCTTGTTGCGTCTTTAGTAAGTACTTTAATCGTTTATTTTAGTTTGTAATTATAGTTGTAACGGTCTGAAGTTTGTTCAGAGTTTAGGCAATATTATATTAAATAGAAAAGATGGGAACTGTTCGATCGTCGCGTAGTTTCCGATTGTTGGTGCCAATAAAGTCGATTTACACGTTTGGATAAAATTGTAGAGAGTAGAGCATATTAAGGATATAACGGTTTTGCTCTTACCTATATATTCCGAGGATGTTTGATTGTGATTACACACTATGAATGTCCATACTGGTGCAACCAATTTAAGATAATAAGCGCCGTGCATTCTGTACCCCTGTACAGAATTGTCGTGTATGTTGCAGTCATTCATTAATTGTTTAGTATCACCAACATAACCAAGTCATTTTTCAATTACCAGTACGGAACTAGTTGTCGTCTTTATTCAAATCATATTGTTGTAAAGATGATTGTAAGATATACAAACTAAACATAAATGCATAAATGGATAATGATTAGACCACAAAACGTGCAGAAAATATATTTATAAAGCTACTTAGGTGTCTTTTTTATCAATTTATTTTATGTCTGATATACATATGAGCGCTAGGAACAGTTTCGTGACACTAATTGTTTAATTCGAATCTTGAAAATTGGTTACATTTTCTCCAAATATTAATTAATAACTTGCGGGGCTAAACTTGCTATGCGGTATAAGCCCGTATTACAACGAGTATGTTTCAGAAGGCCCTGGCGATGCCGTCCAGTTCGGTGGCGGCGCGGGCCGGCCGCGACGATACGCTCTGGCACGGAGAACGTCGCCCGCCTTCTGACCGCGCGTCTCTTATACCCAGGAGAGCCTCCTTTTGTGAGTTTTATATTCAATTGAAGTTTCATACCATCAATACGAAGCCCTTGGTGTCCAGTACTTCAAGATCTTGCCAAAATTGGGATTTTTGCACATAAACCGTTTAGATTTTTGCAGCTTTTTATGAAAATTAGGTTTTCCTAGTCTTTGGCCCTACCAAAATAAGATACTCTGCCTGATGGAAGGCATAACTCGCACTTTAGTTAGCTGCCTGATGGAAGGCATAACTCGCACTTTAGTTAGTGGCCTTGTGATGCCTCTTTATCAATGGGCCTTCGGTCTCGCACTCGTCAACAAAAAAATTACGGCACGAACGCTGTTGTTTTATGTCGATTTTCTGTGAGAGTAAGACTGCCCCGGTCGAGACGGCCTGTTCGTGTTGAAAGCAGCGTCACTCTATCTGTTAACCTAATCGTGTACGCCTTTTATTTTATATAGGTGGGGTTGTATCAAGTGGTCGCAATGGCGCCGAGGTTCTGCGCTGGGGAGGCAAGTTGCCGCCCCGATGTTCCGACCCGAGCGGAGGCTTTTCAGCGAAGGTGTTTCTAGGGGGGTTGCCCTGGGATATCACAGAGCATGCACTTATGCATACCCTCAAACATTTTCAGCCAGTGCGGTGAGTAGACCGTTACTATTGTATTTATAGATATTCTAATACTTTATGACGCATTTTGATACGCATTCATGACGTTTGTGGAACAGAATAGAGTATGAACTCGGTGAAGATCGTTACAGCAAACGATGTTCTTTCCTGTAACAATTTTTTATCAATGTGAATTGACCTAAAATACAGGTAACTTATAAATTCCCACAGACACTAGTATCGCAAAATGTGATGTTTGAAATAAACATATTGGAGTCAAATATTATTTTAAGGCACATTTTTATGAATAAATAAATATTCAACAATTTAGCCATAAAAGTGTCGGTGTGAAATAAGGTCGTTTCCGTGGCAGAGTGGAGTGGCCGGGGCGGGAGGGCGGCGGCGGGGGGGGCGCGCCGCGCGGCTACGCGTACGTGACGTTCGAGAGCGAGCGCCGCGTGCGCGCGCTGCTGGCCGCCTCGCGCCGCGACGGCCACGACTGGTTCTACCGGATCGGCTCGCGCAAGATGCGCAGCAAGGAGGTCTGTACATATTCCTGCCGTTGAAGCTTACACGCGATGACCTGGTAAAAGCCATAAGATGCAGATGGCTTAGAACCGGTTGTTGTATATAAACTTTAAGGCGAAGCTTACAATATTGGTTTACCACCCGTCAAACATAGCATCTTCCCGTTATATACTTTTTCGTTTTTAAGTTTCCGTTTTTAAACTATGTAACTTGTATATGAAAAATGAATCTATAACTTGTTCTCCTTACATGATATTTTTTAAAGTTTAGCTAGTTATTAGTATAGTTCTTAAAAGTTGAAAGATCTTGTTGGTACAGATATACCGCAAGCGACGATTCATTTCAGTTTTGTTACGTAAGACGGAAAGTTTCTAGAAGAGACATGAATAAGTTTTAACACAACATACTGATTAAATTAACATCTCGTAGCTTAATGTCGGTATATTATTGAAAGAAATAAAAGTAATGTAGGAATGCAGTAAGTGTGTGGTATGTCGCAGGTGCAAGTGATCCCGTGGGCGCTGTCGGACTCGAACTGGGTGGTGGGCGGGTCGGTGCGGCTGGAGCCGTCGCGCACGGTGTTCGTGGGCGCCCTGCACGGCATGCTCAGCGCCTCCGCGCTCGCCACCATCATGAACGACCTCTTCTCCGGGGTCGTCTATGCCGGTCAGCACCCACTACACCCACATACTTACTCTACGATTATATCCATCTAGCGCTCTTTCAATTCTGATAGGTAATCATTACTATCCAACATTAGCTGAAAAATCGCTATCCGCAAAAAAAATTTACAAAACTTGTCCACACGAAAACTAACTACGTGATGCAGGATCTGTATTTACTATACGGTTCGGTGTACTTTTACTAGATGGCGCTGTAAGGATAAATGTGAATAAATCTTAGTGTTTCGTAATTATTTTAAATTGGAAATTAAACGGTTGATTAAACGTTTCGCAGGTATCGACACGGATAAGTACAAGTACCCGATCGGGTCGGGGCGCGTGACGTTCAACAACGTGCGCTCGTACGTTCGCGCCATCTCCGCCGCATACGTAGAGATACACACCGACAAGTTCACCAAGAAGGTACCACCCATTTATTTACTAATGGGATCCTATTTTAGCTACTTACTATACTTTTATATTTATCAACAGATGTCGCTAAACAAATATAATAACTGTAGTAAAAAAACCCTAATTCATGTATAAGCGTCCATTCCACGTACTTGAAATTACTTTACATTTTTAGGTGCAAGTCAATCCGTACCTAGAGGATTCCATGTGCTCGGTGTGTAACCTGCAACAAGGGCCCTATTTCTGTCGCGAACCAACATGTTTCGGGTATGAAGATTCTGATATTATATTTACATAATATTAAGCAATTTTTTAAATTGGATTATTTTTATATACAAAATATTATCTGGACCTTTTAAAATGATTGTTTATTTAGTTATAAACTGTCTTGTTTGTGCAGTTATTTCTGCCGCTCGTGCTGGTCTTGGCAGCACGGGGGGGCCAGCGCGGGGTCGTCGGGGACGGGGTCGGGGGGCGTGGGGGTCGCGGCGCACGTGCCGCTCACGCGCAACTCCACGCGCAACGAGCCGCCGCACGCCGAGCCGCTCCACCATCACGCCAACATCTTCAACGGGATGTTCCCGCACCCTAATGACGGTAACTATTTCTAACCGGCCCCCTTAACCGAAAGGACCATTCTACATCAGCTGACGCTCCTATGCTCTAGTGTTATTGGCTATTTTGTCAAATTGGCTAGAGGATTGATTCTGTATTTCATCATTCATCGTTTATGATACAAATATGAAAAATGATACACACCCTAACGATATTTTTTTTTCATTTGAGAGAATTTGACAACTATATATTTCATTTCCTAAAACAATTCGTAAACAAACTATATTCAGTACGATATTCGAAGCGAAGACACCTTATTTTCTAATTTATCAAAGAGTAGACTAAGATTATTTCAATAAATTGCAGGCACTCCATCCCCCGCAACGAGCGGTACGAGCGCAACGAGCGGCAGCTCCGACACGTGTGACGTGGCCGACACTAGCCAGACGACGTGGTTACACTAGTGCTGGTACTGCATGGTCACGCTACAATCTAACCGCTCAAGCGAAATGAGCACGCTTAAGCGAAATGATTACGCTTAAGCGGTCAGTTGTACGGTGACCGTACTGTACCTGGCACAGTTGCCTCCGTTGTCGACCCGCTATTAAGTTCGGCGCCTCGCCAACATGCTTCCATCGACTTCATATAATTCAGGCCGTGTGAGTTATTTTATATAGAAAGTTCTTACTAAAATTTAATAACGGAAATTAGACAAAAATTACTAATCAAACTTATTACATTTTTGGACGTGTTATCGATGTAACAATACTAACTTTTATTGCAAACTATTTTATAAAGTTGGAATATTTATAAATTCGTACATGCGATTATATCGATTTCAATACGCTCACATGGTCAAATTGATCTATACCCGATTTAATTACCTTTTTTGTGTAACAAATTTTAAGAAGTATAATTTTTTTGGTTTAATAATTATGTATTACGCTTTTGTATCTTAACGTTTTGTAAATTTAGTTTATAAGGCTGTTGAAAATTTTTAATCTATTTCTATACAAATATAGAATAAAGCTAATAGCTAATTATATACTGTGATTATTATTCAAATGTTTTTTTAAATATTAAGGATTGAATCGAAAGTTTTTCATTGTATTATTTTGTGTAGTCGAATCGTTATTATCAAATGTTCAATATTATACGCTATCGGCGTAGATGTTCCTTAGAAAGTTTTACATGTGCCTATTAGATTTAGGTGATTTTAATCAATTTTAATGTGCCTCTTGTATTTGCTCTAGGCCTGTTATCATTTTAACATTTTAAATGGCTTTTAAAATGTATAATTGTGATTTTAATATTCATAATCAAGATATGAAATGTTGATTTTGTAACAAATCGCTTGTTTGATTTTAAAGTATACAAATATACTGTTAATCCAAAGATTTGGTTTTATTTTTATCTGATGCTATTTAGTTGGCGCGTAAATCTCCTATAATTCTTACTCGGCTCCATAAGAGACTACCATCGGACCACCTCGATCCAATACTGTACACAACACCTTGGTCGAACTAGTTATTTTTATGTCAAATCGATAATTTTGTAAGAATAATTTACAAAATACAAACTTATGACGTCACTATTTTAGACTACACAATTGACCAATAATGTAAATGTTTATTTGATCAAAATTTGTTAGACATGAAAACCTGTAATTATTTTATATTCTCAAAGATATTTATTTACTAGACTCGTCTACCTCCAGAAGAATTTAATTCCCTAAAGGCCTAGTACGTAGCTAACAACAACGTTTTAATGCAGATATGGACCGAGGATGTCATAGTATTCTTTACAAGTAGATCGAAGTTCCGCGTACTTCATGTAGGATTCACTCTCATTTTCATTTGAATTGACTTGGTGGCAACCTGGCAACTAGAAATTCGTTTAGATATTGGTTCTTATCAACTTTCAGAATAAGGTAGTCGTACAAATCGTAATCGATAATTTTAACGTGAATTTAATTAACTGTTCTGAAATTGGTTTTTTTCACTTGAAATATAATTAACATGGTACGATTAATCATCCAAATCTCGAATTTAAATGCTTAGGAATGACTTCATAGGAACTAGGACCCCACCCGAAATTAGCGCAGTACGATATTGACTTATTCGAATGGAACCGTAGTTCTGAAAGTCCTATCCAGATCTAGTAATTGGTGGTTTTGAAAATATCATGGTGGTGAATGTATGTTTTCGGTATAGGGTCTTTGAACTAGTTTTTGGCGGTGGCTCAGCTTGCACGTACATCGATCACTGTAAAGAGTAGAACCAAGGTATTTCTACCCCACTTTTCATTGAACTCTGTTTAATCATGAAACGGACGGTTACTCTAGAATTCATATCGGTAATTCAAATACCGCCTTTTGTACGTTCAATGTGACGTCAAGAAATTTAGCACCTTATCGCAATGCCTCACTTCGACAACCCGTCAATTTAACGTGTGACGCAATTTATACAGGTGTCGTAAAACTCGACGATAATCTGGCATCGAACGAGTGGCCATGTCATAAGTAACGTAGTCAAGATAGCGGCAAAGCAACACGTTATATTAGCACAAACTTGTAATATTTTCCAATGCACATCAAGAAGAACGGTTAGAATATGAATGTTCAGTAGAACAGTCAGAATATGAATGTACCCGCATTCCTCCAACCGACGGTATTTTATAACTTCTGATAGGCCCGACTTAATACTAAATTCCCAAACTTAGCAGATAATATCAAACATTGTTTATCATAATTATTCTGATGATTATTAATATACAATTATAATTTTAATATAATACAGGATTGTGCAACCTTAAAGATTTAAAACGCCGTAAGTACTATTAACGATAGGCACTATTTATAAGTCGCGTTGGAAACTGAGAAGCGGAAGGCGCCAAAATGTTATTGTATTTAATATGAATCAACTTTAATTGATTATTAAATTGTAGAGTTATAATATATTTTATTGTAGGCGTTTTTACGAGGTTGAAATCGTTACTTATGATTGATTAACACACACTAGTTCTGGAAAAATAAGAACAAATCCATGTCACTTGGATAGCGAGACATTTTCCAAAAAAGTTGAAAACGGTCACCCTAGTATTTTTAAGTATTGTGATCACAAATTTCACGAATTTGCGGCGATTCTTTTTTTTATTTTCTGAAATAACAGTGCCATTAATCGTAACCACAAATCAACGTAATAAACATTGTTGTCTGTTAACTTCAACACTTCATCAATCTAAAATGCACCGGAGCTACGCAAAAAAATTAATGCCGCATTAGAAGAAATGAATACACGACTGCTGAATAAGTCTTTTCTGAGGCGATGCAGAGCTTGTATTCGAGCCGGAGGTATACAATTCGAGCAAATACTTTAAGGAAGAAATAATTAAATAAAAGTGTTACGATAATAATTTGTTTGATTTTGATTATTTTCCATAAAATTAGTTATTAGGTTATATTAGTCGAGTTGTTCGAAATGAGGTACATTTGCAGAAAAATAGGAAATAACATTATCAATGACAAGAAAAGTGGCAAGTGTTGCACCATTTTCAAATCATGACTAATTAATTGGGTAATCCTCAGAAAAAGTTAACAGACAATATTTGTGTAAATTATGTCCGAATGAAACTTAATTTAGTTCACTGAATTTTATCATCAAACAACAACCCATAACGTCCCACTGCTGGGCTCGGGTCTCCTCTCAGGAGAGGGTTAAGGCCATAAGTCCACTGAATAAACAATGTTTGTTAAATTGATTTTGTAGTTAAGATTAATAGCAATGTTGTTTTAGAAACCATAATTTAAAAAAATTAAACATATTACTTTATATTTAAAAAATATCTATTATCGCTTAACTAAGTGACAAGGTATTTTTTTTTCCATAACTAGTATGACATGCCTCTCGCCCGTTGGCAGATTATCGTTAGTTTGGGATACCTGCTGCTGTGTTCGGTAAATAAAACAAATTCACTATATATAAAATTGACTATTTATATATTTTATTTAAGGCCAATTTACATCTCATCAAATCAATGATGTAACAAGGGTACCGACCAAATTTTATGTTTCGATGTACATGATAACAAGCGCAAGACGGCTAGCAGGAGCTGGATGCGAGTAGCCATAGATCGAACTAAGTGGCGTGAAATTGGAGAGGCCTATGTCCAGCAGTGGACTGCGATAGGCTGATGATGATGATGACATGATAACAATAGTGATGTCGTCAAACTGTTCAGCAAACATAGTAGACAGATATAGTACATAGATAACTAAAGTTGTTATGAAATCGATCCATACTTTTCTACGGACGAATAGCTTAAAAAATCAACCAGCCGTAGTCCCGAGTAGGGTCCCGTAGTTAGCTATCAGAATAACGGCTCGTTTACATTCATTCCGTCACAAAATGCGGCGCCAGTAGTCGGTTCAACCGATAATTGTTCGATTGATCCAAATGAGGGACCGTATTGTGTGACCAGATTCAATACAGTCGTATTACAAAGCATTGTAAGAAAGTGTGACTGGCAAAAAAACGTGCGTATGTCTCATTCGCTATGACGTCTCTACAAGTTCGCCGAAGGGTCAACCTAAATTTAAATAATATAAGGGTGTTTTTACAATAACGGACAGACCAATCAGGGCCGACAGCTTAACGTACGGTTTTTAAATATTAATTAATACTATTGTACCTGAAAATCTGATCTTTAAAAAGAGTGGCAATGAGTTTCTTTGCCGGTATTCTTCTGATAAGGCCCTACGCATTTTGGAAACTGAAAGTTATGGATCGACACAGGCAGGCAGTTTTGGTGTTTTCACCTAATTCACCTTGATAATAGAGTACATCTGGCGTCTGTTTGTGTCGATTTATGATTTTTATCTGTAGCTTCAATTTAACGTTCTTAAATATCATTTGGTGTCTTAATTGAATAAATGATTTTGAAATTGGATTTGAATAATGGTCATCCATTATACACTAACCGAGGTAGGATTGCTTAACTTTTCAGTGTTTTATTTTAACACACTCGACTCACAGTTAGCCACGAAATAATGTATTTTCGTAAACAAAATATGGTAGGTACCCAAGATAACATAGCGCAAGAGTATAGGAGTAAGCTTGCAGTACATTAGTCGAAACTCATGCTCATGTCCGAGTTGTTGGTGGCGTCAGCGCTGGGAGTGGCTGGAGCTGTGATCACTGGTATGCTTAGATTTACCGTTGGGAATGGAAATTGGGGTATCTCTTCATCTGCAACAAACAAAACTCTATTTATACATAACAACAAGTATTCCGGGACATTTTAGAAAAGGGGCTATTTGAAACCAAGGGACATTTTGGAAAAAGGAATGTTTAAAGCAAGGGACATTTTGAGAAAGGGACTGTTTGAAACCAAAGGACATTTTGGAAAAAGGAATGTTTAAGCCAAGGGACATTTTGAGAAAGGGACTGTTTGAAACCAAGGGACATTTTGGAAAAAGGAATGTTTAAACCAAGGGACATTTTGAGAAAGGGGCCTACAAAGCCTGAATGGATTATAGTTGTGAATATTTGTCATATAATATTGATTGCCGTCACACTAATGTTACAAAAGATAAAACAATCGATTATTGAGTTGATAAAAGATAGGAGAAAAATTTTGGCTAAAAGAAAAGTCATACTAAATAGTTTTATGTGACACATAATTAATTCACTTTTGGTGAATTCAATAAAGAATACAAATCTTTAATGAAGTTCTTAAAGCGTATCGACTTTTTATTATGTATGGGCCTGTCAAAGTGACGCTGCCTGATCGAAAGCATCAGGAGAATGCTAAAGTGGTGGTCACCATACTCATTGCGAATGCAGACAATGCAAGGTGGCCCACACCATGGCGGCCTAGTGATGCTTCTACATCATCGGGCCTCCGGTCTCGCACTCCTGAACGAAACACGACAGCACGAACACTGTCACTTTACATTGATCTTCTGTGCGAGGGTAGTACCGTCCCAGTCGAGCCGGCCCGTTCGTGATCAGCGTGGCTAAAACGTTTAGCAAACTTCACTTAGATTTTGAAGGTTTGTTATTTTATGATGCCGTATTTATTACATATCATCATCTATCAGTTCACCTCTGAATGTCTCCTAGAGATAAGTGTGTATAAGTCTGACCTGTAAGCGCAGCGTCGAGTCTGTCAACGATGGAGTCTAGCAGTGCAAGTGCTACCACATCGTCAGGGTCCTTAGCCAGTGCGGTGTGTAATACGTCTGCGGCTTCTCGCTCGCGGCCCAGCAGGGCAAGACATAGTCCTAGGGCCGTGAGGGTCGAGGGCCGGGCGGGCCGTAGCGCCAAGGCCCGTCGGTGCCAGCGCAAGGCCTCATTCGGATGCCCTAGGGCCCGAGACACGTGCCCCAGCGCGTCCAAGGTGGCTGCCCAGCGTGCATCTAGCTGTTAGTACACAAACGGTGGGTAGATTTAAGTCATGACATCGATTCCAGTCGTGTAAACATTATAATGAATGACTTACTTCTAATAGTTTATAAATTTTAAAAATATTTTAAAAAGCTAAAGTATTCATATTTACATCATGTAACATGAATGAATGTAATAAATAGTGATGTTCTTTTAGAAGATTGCGGTCACGGCGGCCAGACTCAATGGATACGGAATAAACTACGTAGGATATATTAAAGTGTACAAATGTGTGAGCAAATCCAGGTGCACTCTTTGTTCTCTCACTCTTATAATCCGATGGGACGGTCACACGAAACGACCGGGGAGAGATCAGACGATAAATAGGAGATTATGAAACATGAAATATTAACATAGCGTAGGGTTAAATATTTATTTAAAGATTTTGATAATCGATATAAATTGTATTATGACATAATGATTATTTTGAATTATAAATTGTAATTTTTCGAAACAGTTACGTTTCGCGGTTTTACTTGCAGTTATTTACATTTGAATATTGTTTCTTTTCGTTTAATCCCACTTATTTTAATAAAAGTAGCCTAACTTAATTCTTATAACGTTAGCTATCTGTTAGTGAGTTCTGTCGAAATTCAGGCAGACTGACAAACGAAAAATTTTAAAATTGTGATTTTTATGTAAATGCCGTATATACTTTCATATTGATTCAGTGAGAAGCTGTTAAGTTTTCATTTATCTGTATTATTTTTATTAAGGTTCAGTTGCAGATGAAACGCGCGAATCGTGCACGTGCACGTGCACGTGCCCCTGCGTGTGCGGGTGTGCTCAGTGAGCCCGCCGTGGGGCTGACCTCCTGCGTGTGCGGGTCGGTGGCGGCGTGCAGCGCGTGGAGCCAGAGGCTGCGCGCGGCCGGCAGGTCCCCGTCCGCCAGCGCCGCCGCGCCTGCCTCGTGCGCCACGTGCGGCTCCACCGCCAGCGCCAGCACGCGCGCCCAGCGAGCCGCGCCCGCCCCCGCCCCCCCACCACCCTCCGCGCCCTCCGCCACCTGCGGCACGGTTGGGCTAAGCGTTTTAGTATTCGTTGTCATAGCGGCACCAGGAATACATAATTCTTTACAGCGTGGTGACAGACGGACATGCAGGCGGAAGGACAGCATAATCTTCAAAATCAAAAATGTTTATTAACACTGCAAAAATTACATATACGTGTCTCTTGGCCTGCAAACTAAGTATAAACTTGTAATATGGAGGCCGAGATGATTCCCACTTATAATTATACATACAGAAACAAGAGAAACAATAAATAATGTTATACATAATTACTAATAATAATATTAGCAATTTTTTATTTTTTTAACGTATTAATGTTCGTGTGTGTGTATGTGTGTGTGTGTATGTGGTGTGTGTATGTGCGTAAGTACGTATGTATATGTGAGTGGGTGTGAGTAATCGCATGCGTGTGCAAGTGTATTAGGAACTCCTAAGCATATCCTCAATCTCCTCATAGCCGAGACCCATAAGCCATCTCGTAGTCTCAACCTTACATTTCTGCTTAGTTTGCGTGTATATATTTAGTTGTTTGTTACATGTGTTGTATAAGTGCGTGCTAATTACGTTATAGTGCCTTTTTGCCTCTTCTTATCTTCTTAGTAATGAGCTCCTATTTTTACCCGACTACGAAAACATCCGAGAAGAGTTATGCTTTTGAAAGGCTACGTAGGTATATGGGGAATATATGAACATACAGACACTTACGTCACTCCTTAACTACTTATTAGAACTGAGCAAATGAGATATCGTTAGAATCGTCTTGATCGTCCGTTGGTTATAGGCTATATGACGTGTCACTGAATCTAATGTGACGCCCTCTAGCGGTCATGAAATTCTGTGATATAAAATAAATTTAATAGACAAATATGCCGTAATTGGTATCATTGGAAAGAACGTTACTTGTATATTTCAAAAATATATACATCATTAACATTTACAAGTGACTTTGTCACAACAAAGCAATTATCGATTTTGGAAAGTCATTGTTTGCTAAAAGACATACCTGTGTCGCTCTCAGTAGAGTCAGAAGCATAGAGGACCTCAGAGAGGATTTTTTATATATATATGCATTGGATCATAACAAAGTACTTAAGAATCCTCATTATAAGCGATCACTTGCATAATTAGAGAGATCAAGAAATCTTTCCAGGGCCTCTTAATTTCTGAGATAGACAATTTATTACTAGGTTTGGTTTGTTGATTAAAATATACTTTGCAAAAAAATTAATGACTTCAAAACATTTTAATGAAACCCAACTAAAACAAAAACGGACGCTGAAAAAGTATGAAACAAGATTTTTTCAGGGCATTTGATTAAACCACGTAACTAAAGAAGCAAGCTAATCGACACATAGAATGTACCAAGATGCGTTTGTTACAAAATCGTTCGCTTGGTTGAAGGATTCTTTTTTTTAGTTTTTTATTAACATTTACGTTTGTAGCATGCAACTTGGCTAGGGGGCTAAACATTCATGTGAGACCATGCGCTCATAGGTCCATTGTTAATCAATTAAAATCTACACTGTATAAGGTTACAACGATACAACGTTACGTCATCGTATGAGAGCTACGCTTCGGCACGAATGAGCCAGCTCGACCGGAGTGATACCACGGCCTCACTGAACACCGGTGTGAAACAGCGCTTGCGCTGAGGAGTTCGCGTTTCGCGTGTGCCATACGTCGCCTAAATTGGGAGTTTTTCTCAGGAGCAAAGTGGGGTGGTGTGATGGCCCGTAGGGGTTTTTAGACGTTAAAAAAAGAGTTATCAGTATATTTGAGAGCTCTGACACCCAATAACGATTGGCATAGATGTTCATGACAACCGCATATACTAACATATACTGATATATACGTGCATATTACATTCTTACTACTTTGAATATTGCCTATGGCTAACTAAGTATAAAAATTATTACCTTGGCATTATTGTGTAGTGACGCAGCTCTGGTGAGGAATTTCTCACACATCACGAAATTATTGAGCAGAGAACACTCTACTCCAACGTAGAGTGGTGGTAAGTGGCACCCGCCCATTAATTGACTTGCCTGGAACAAAATATCACTATCGAACACAAAATAGAATTGAAATAAAATGAATAACAAAGAGGTATATGAATAAAGTATATTGAAACAGCGCCTGCGCTGTGTTTCACCGAGTGAGTGTGGATATCCACAACCAGGGATATCACCCCCCCCCCCNCCTCCCGAAAGGCCGGCAACGAACTAGTGACGCCTCTGGTGTTGTATGTGTCAGTGGGCGGCGGTAATCGCTTACCATCAGGCCATACGTCTGCTCATATGCCATCTATACCAAAAAAAAAAAACTTTCTGTGGTGTTTTGTTAGTGAGTGCGAAACCGGAGGCCCAATGGTGCAGAAACATATCAATAGGCCGCCATAGTGTGTTTTGTTTGTATTCACAATGAGTATGGTGACCATTACTCATGATCTAAAACTAATTCACGGAATTAACGTAACTATCTTAAAATCTTGCACATTTTTTTGATAAATTTATTTGTATATTTTTATTTTGCTATCGTCCGCTAATATACAGTCTAAAAATAATTTAAAGCCTACTAGCTTTTGCAGCTGCCACAAAAAGTAGCCTTTGTCACTGTCCAAAGTATATTTCTATATCGAAACTCATCTAAATCGGTTCAGCGATGTTGTTTTAAAAGCGTAACAAACAGATAGAGAAACTTTAGAATTCGTAATATTAGTATGGATGTGAGAATTTTCAAGGCACTTTCGACACTACTTGCTCGGTTCCAAAATGTCATTCCCATGGAGAAGAACTGGCAAGAAACTCCATAATTTCCAAGATTAAATCCCACATACGCAAACAAATTTTACTTCTTTACAATATTCGTAACATAGATGAACAACTCCGCAGATATAAGAGATAAAACATCCAAACTGCTATACTCACTTTGAAGTAGGCAGCCATTGCTTGATCGTGTTCATTATCAGCAGCAAAACTGTGTCCATAGGCTAGCCACACGCACCCCGCACTCGGCTCTAAGCTCTTGGCTTTGCTCAAGTAACGACGCGCCAATTCACTCTTAGCTACAAACATAATTAGCTATCACTGCAAGTAGGCATTTGAGTGTGAACCGTGAATAAATTGTTGTATTAAGAAAGAATTTTTGGAAATTATATAATACTTGTTTGGGATCACTGCTCTGTACGTGGTGTCTACATATCTGTATATATTACAAACTTTCACTGCGACCTTAACACGAAATAAGTTATAATCACGCGAGCAAAGCTTTGGTCTATTGGTAAGTTAACAATATATCCACAAAGATTTATTCAATGCAAAGTTTCTCTACGAAAACAAACTTAGAATCAAGATGTGAATAACTATGTATCCATGTAACAAACCCATTATCCTAAAACAGTCGGAGTAGCAAACTTAATTCCCTGGTACCAAGTATGTTCCCTGAGGCACTGCTACATAAATTATATATAGTTGAAATGAAATCAATTTTGCTGGCCTCTAAAAGGTTTAACATAATCTGCATTTCATATAAATACATTGAAAATTTGAAATTACTAAACTTGAAATATTCTCTAAATCTGATAAATAATATGAGTGATCGTGGTCAAAAGCTTTCTAAAAGTCTACATCAACTTACCTATGAGATAATAATAACACCCAACGGCATACCAAGATGTCCACGCATTAGGATAAGTGTCAACTAGTTCATGGGCAAACGCAAAAAGCTGTGAACTTTTTCTGAGTTCTACTAGACAAGCAGCCCGTACATCAACGCAACACCAGGGGTCAACAGCATCAAGCGTTTTAAGCGCTTCCTTCCAGCGACAAGCTGCTGCGAGGCGACGCGCTGTGCTCTGTGCAGCTTCGAGCATTCGGGACCCTACGGCCTCTGCTTCTACAGTTATCTAGAAGATGAGAAGTGTAAACAAATAAAATAAAAGTTATTGAAAAAAAAAATTATATGGTCCTTACATAAATAAAACAGAAAGTAATACTATTTGATCTGAAAATACCATGGTCAACAATTATAAGCAATAAATAATGTTTAAACTTGATAACAAAATAAAACTTAAGTTATAATGAGCAAGACAAGAAAAACGTTATTGTGGATTGCAAAAAAAAAGTTTCTTCTTTTAAGAAGTGTTTTTTTTAAGAAGAAGAAAGAAACGAGTACCAAGAGTATATTCTACTAGATACGGTACGACAGTATGTATATAGTAATAGAAAAACCTAATGCGCAATGGCACAAGGGACAACATTATAGGTTAGGCCTGATAAGAAAAGTATTTAAATATATTTCACGTACTGGACATTCTGTATCTGGTGGCGGTAGCTGAGCAGGTGAAGGCGAGTATCGGTTAAGTCGTTCGCGATATGCAGCTCGCAACAAAGCTCCTTCTGCAGCGCTTAACTGACTGCTTATAGGTAGAGATTCTATTAATTCTCGTTCTGAAAAAATTTAGAAAAAAAAGAGATAAAAAGTTGGTAAAAACATAAAAATCCTTTGAGCAGACCCTGGTCAATACAGTCAGAGCTATATACATTATACTAACGAACGTATACGTGGTAAACGTTCCGTAAATATTCCGCGAATGCAGGAACCGTGAATATGAAATGATAATTTATAAGGGATACGTTCAAAAGTAACAAAATAAAAAGCAAATATATATTTTTTTAAAAAGTTAAAATTACATTTTCGACCATGTTCATTAATTATTATGACAGACTTGTGTAATGGTTTAAAGAATTTTTCTTACTTGGCAGTTTTCAAAATAACTTACAATTCAGACTGATTTCAGAAATGGCATTTTTTATCTTCGGTATTTTTATCGATCGCACAGTTTTATTTTAGTCGACATTAATAATTAGGTATAGATTATCTAATGTATGGTTAGAACAGCACCGAACAATTTAGTTTATTCAGTGAGTTATAAGACTGCTTTCCTTAAACATTGTGTTTGTTTCAATCAATCCATCAACAACCCATAATGACCCACTGCTAGGCTCGGGTTTCCTCTCAGGAGAGGGTTAAGGCCATACGTCCCCACGCTGGCCAAGTGCGGGTTGTTTACATTCTTAAAAATACCGACCGCTACGAAGGCGGCTTATTACAATGAAAAAACATTAACAATATAGGCATTTAAACGAAGAAATAATGAGGTCTATTCCGCCTATTTAAAGGATACGGAATCCTTTTTATTAATATTTATGCACTGATTGAACCCGCGTATTGAAATAAAGGAATTGAGTCGCAATTTTAAATCCGCTAATAGCGAAAACGCAAATACATGAAGTGCGAATAAGGAACTTTGACTGTATTACATTTTAAGGTCGAATCCATCACAATATTATAAATTCGAAGTCTCTTGTAGTCACAACTATTGACATAAACAAAAGATACTTTAAATATGATAGCAATACTTTTTGCACAAAAAAAACCTCGTACAACGTAGTCTTAATAATACACTAAGCAGATAAAATCACTACAAAGGAAGGAAGGGAAACTTGACAAAAACGCTCCACCAATCCATCTGACTAACGTGGTATCATTGAATTCATCTTAAATCATTCCAGACATCTACAACACTTACCTTGGTGAGGTGTTAACGCATGTTGATCCAGAAGTAAGTCCAAAGCCTCATAGCAGGCGCAGTCAGCTCTTAGCGCAGACGCTAATGCCTCAGCTGCTGCGTCCCTTCGTTCTAAAGCAGAGAGTGCCCGCGCTTGCCACACCATTACGCCGGCCAAAGCACGCTGCAATTGAATTTAGAGGAAGCAATATACGTAACCCTGTATTCCAAAACTTCATATCAAAATAAAAAAATAGAAGAGGCTATTGATGATATCAGTCATAAATTAAAATAAATAATATGGCTTCTAAAAAATAGTCAGTAACTTTTTAGTTTTGTTTTTATGGAATTAGCATACGGGCATACGACCAGACGTATCGCCTGATGGTAAGCGATTACCGCCGCCCATGAACACTCGCAACACCAGAGGCGACACAAGTGCACAAGGCCCTGGGGGATAGGGAGGGGGATGAGGGTAGGGTTGGATTATGGGTCTCCGGTATCCTCACTCACTCGGTGAAACACAGCGCAGGGGTTGTTTCACACCGGTTTTCTGTGAGGCCGTGGTATCACTCCGGTTGAGCCGGCCCATGCATGCAGAAGCGTGGCTCTCCCACGGTAATAAGTACCATATTATTTCTAAACAATTTTTTTTTTCGGTTTCGTTCATTCAATACCATTAAAATGCTGGGAAATAATTTAGATTTTTTTTCTTTGTAGTTGAATTTTATTTTCATATTTTTTTTAAATGTATGTGTATTGCTCTGAGGTTGTAATAGTCAAGGGTCATGGCAGCCCCACCATGACGTTCATATTTCCACACTGGATTTGTGGATATCCTTATACATATGATATTTTACCACACATATGTGCATTGAAACACCATATACGCGAAGATAAGCACAGAAGGCCTATGATAATTATATACATTGCTTTATATTTGACTACCTCAGAGGTGTATGCAGATGCTGCGCATGAGATCTCAGGTTCGAGTCCCAGGTCTAATCAAATGTATGTATGATCTACAAATATTTGTCTTGGAATTTGGGTGTTTTCTATGTATAATATGTTTTAATGTACAAAAAATGTATATAAGTACTCTATAAGTCAATCTAGCTATCATAGTAGCTATGCTAAGTTTTAAGCCAAATGGCGCTGTGTATCGGATGACCGAAGTATTACGATAGAACTACACTTATCCTCATGTGTACATGGAGATTCAATTCATAATATCGCTTATTATGAATTGAATCTTGAATTAACAGTAAAGATCCAGGTGTACGGTCGCCTTTACCATGGCGTGTTCTGAAGAGCTCTTCCAACCGGTCCTCTCCTCTGCAGGACAACACGTGCCGGCCTTGGAAGTCACCGCTTTAAAGTAGAAGACATAAGTTCTCATACTCATCGCTTCGGTGCTTCCTTCCTATGCCGTGTGTGTGAGTGGTCAAAACATGGAACTCACCACCAGCGCACGTGTTTCCTTCCCACTATGATCCCGGGTCATTTAAGCGGGGCGTGAAAAAGCATCTCACCAGCCCGCCAGTGTGATTCAATGCTGCATTGTCTTTTTTCGCATTGAGGATGGTGACCACCTCTCTTGGATTCTGCTCATGCTTTCTATCAGGCAGGGCAGAGTCATTTTGGCAGTAACTACATTTTTT
>PKRV01001435.1:0-170612 GCA_003709505.1 Hyphantria cunea
AAGCAAGATAATCGACATATAGACTCTAATGGTGTGTTTAGACGCGTGCCAAGCCTCGACAACCCTCCACAACGCAGACGTGTAAACGGGCTGTTTGGCTTGGGGTGCGTGAGGTTGTGATAGCTTGTTGCTGACCCCGGCTCTGACCGCCCAGAATAAGGCGCGTTTCATGCGGCCTCAGAGGATATTAGCGGTCAGAGCCATACCCGGATACCGCACGGTTTCGACCGAGGCGGCGTGCGCCTTGGCCAACACCCCCGTGGGATTTGGAGGCGGAAGTGCTCGCCGAAGTCTATCGACGGGTGGCTGAATTCCGGGCGGAGAGTGGCATGCGCCCTCCGCCCGAAGAGGTAAGCGAGTGGCGTGAAGCCGCCCGTCGAGCCATGATGGCTTCGCCACCGTGGGTCATCCTCGAGTGGGCAGGGCGGCAGCAGGTGGGGCGTCAGATGACGGTGCCCGGATCCCTCCCGCCTCAGGCGCAGAGTGGCACACCCTGTTATTTTAAACAATCGACTAAAATCACACTAAAACCGACACACCGCCCCGCCGCAAACCCTGGTGGGGTGAAGGCCCGAGGGGGTTTCCACACGTAAAAAAAAAATAAAAGAAGCTTGTTGCTGACTCGAGTTCAAAGAACCCAGATCAAAGAAAGCGTTCGCGAGCATTTGTAGTTTGTGAGCGACTGCCAAGTCCTCACAGGCGTGTAAAAATAGCATAAAAAAGAAGCCTTCGTTACAATTATCAGTGTACAGAGATATACATATTCAAGTTTCAAAAGCCATAGTCACACGTTACACAGAAACGTACGACAATAGAAACACGCCTACATCATTTCAAACTTGATTATGTGTATCGGAGATACACTGATAATTATAACCTATACTATCCAAGTGTCGTATCGTATGACATCATTGTCAATTTGCAACGAAACCATCTTGGTGGAGTCTGTGTCAATTATCTTGAAGGATCGTTTTTTGTTTTTGCGAAAGACGGTCCCCATTTCATGTCATCCATATTTTTTATATTTTTTATCATTAATTCCATCACGACGAAGACTTGAAGACTCGAAGACTTAGAATTGAAGACTTGAAATACTTGACATTGGCAGAAATAGCTGATCCGGCTGATTGCCATTCATCAAAAGAAGAAGAAGTCAATTATCTTGCTTTTCCAGTACCATTTTTTAATCCAGTGTCTTATAAATCTTGTTTCATACTATTCCAAAATCGTTTTTTGTCGTAGTTGACGTTCAGTTTTTTTTAATTTAAAATGATTTGGTGCAGTTATAATAATAATTTTTTAGCAAAGAATATTTTAATAAACAAACCAAACTGAGCAATAAATCGTCTGTCTAAGAAATTAAGAGGGCTTGAAAAATATTTTTAATCTATCTAATTCTGCAAGCGATCACTATCATGAGGCTTTTGACTCTACTGACGACGACATAGGCCTGTCTTTAAGCCAATAATTATTTTCATATATCTATAACTGCTTTATCTAGAGTAAAAGCATAACATAGAAATGTGTGGCGCAGTGGTACCGTACGCTACTGCTGTTCATGAGTTCTCGGGTTCGTATCCTGAGTTGGACCAAATGTTTGTATGATCTGCAAATATTTCAGGTCTTCGGTCTCGGTCTCAGGTTTCGGAGTTTTGATGTTTTCTGTGTATAATATGTATGTATTTACAAAAAAAGTATTTATGTATTCATATTAGTTGTCTAGTACCCATAATACAAGCTTTGCTTAGTTTGGGACTAGATGGTATTGTGTATTAGATGTCCGAAATATTTATATATTTATAACAATAATTAAATAAATACTCACAAAGTCACGAGCAAATGTTAATAATGTATATATTGAAAGTAACGCCCTTTCCAATGATACCAAACACGGCATAAATATCACAAATGTATTTTAATACAGTTCATTATGACCGATATAGGGCGCCACATTAGATTCATTTAGTGACAGGTCATATAGCCTATATAACCAGCGGACGATCAAGACGCTTCAAATGAAACTCATTTGTTCAGTTCTAATTAGTAGTTGAGGAGCTATGAAGGAACAGATGTACATACATACATACCCTATCAAAATCATAACCCTCTTTTGGCCTTGCCGTAGTCGGGTAATAAAATATGACAATGTTGTTTATGCGTTTTCTAGAACCCTAGAACATACAAGCCATATTATAAAAAAAGTGTCTGGATTACCGTATGATAGTACAATTTATCGCCGCCGAAACCTCCTACATAATAAATTTCACGAAAATCGTTGGTGCTGTTTCCGAGATTTACACTATACAGATAAATATATATATACATTTAGACTATACATATAAAATTTTATTTAATATTTTTTGTAATATGTACGCAATGAAGATAAATAAATAAAAATAAAATAAACAAAAATTGCTTGTTTAAAGGTGATAGATAGACAGTTGGAATTATCGCCGTGTTTACTACAGAGCGCATGCATTATTATAAAACATAAACGTACCCTATGGGAATACACAATTTTAGTTAAGAATACATTTCATTATTATAGTATGTTTTCAATAGATACAAATAACTCCACGTGACACGCTAGCTCGCATGTGTCACATTTTGTCAATCATTTACAATGTATATTACTCATTCGTACGTTGGCGCCAATATTTGTTCCAAGATTTGTCATTATTACATAGAATCGTGTTAGAACAAAGATCGCGCAGGACGCGAGGGGCGAGCGTGTCCTACAATAATCAGAAGGTCATGGCAGGGTCTCCGGTGCCACACGATAAGCGACCGTCCATTCTATTAACCTTATAGAACATGAAAATACCTGCATTCATAAGTACCTATATATAGTATGTCGCCATCATTTATACATACCAGAATTAACCAGAAATTGAAATTCAACCGCAAATTATTAAAAACAGAAGTTTTTAATAATTTGCGATTGAATTTAATTTCTTTAATTGAATTAATTTCCCAAGGTGTTTAAGAGTAAAAACTCATGAAGACCAATAAAACTAAAGCAAATAGCAAATCCATCGAAAAAATCGATCGAAGAGACGAGAGCAGTAGAAAAGGCCTGTCTAGCAATGGACTGCGATATGCTGATAAAATAAAAAAAACCCTTTTGGTAAACATATAATATAATTAACTACAACAATATTGCGCAGAAATGTCCCCAAAAAAGTTACTTAACCTGATGCGCCGGGAAAGTTATCAGGTCAAAATTTTCACGTAGGTTGAACTTAACGAAAAATCTACGTAATTAGAAAATTGAACGGAAATGAATATTTACGGTAGAAAGATTGTGATTGGGGTCAGAACAAGTGATGCGACGGGGCGTATGGTTGACGAGCGAGGGTACGTTGGATTGTGATGCAAATTCCCTGTTTCCGGCGAGGGGTCTCTCGTAACAGGTGGGGGTCGTACCACCGACTCGTCAATCACAGCTAGAATTAGTCATGATAACATCTTTAGTGCAATGTCAATATCGTAAATTTACGTTTTAATTTTCGTCATAAATTTCAGAATATAATCAAGTTAATTTGTAATAAATAAATATGACTGAAAAACATTGATTAAAAATTACTTAAGTTTATAGTAATAATGAAATAGTAGTTAGTATAGTTTTTTTTTTTAAATGTCGTAAACTACTACTATTTGCATTGTATTGGTAATTTAAATTTCGAATTATTTATTTTATATTTTATTTATTTATCTTTATTGTACACACTTAACAGATAGAAAAATAAAGAGTTACAACATACAAATGTGACAATTGGCGGTCTTGTCGCTCATGGCGATCTCTTACAGACAACCTTTATACGAATAATTTGGTGACATTAATAAGGATACCTCTGCACCTTTGCCTGCTATTCTATAATAAAATACGAATTTCATGTAGGTGAGCTACATGCTTACAACGGCATACGTATCATATTAAGCGAAGGTCACACGATAAAAATTATTTACTATGCCAATATCAAACGGAGTATACACACAGCTTTCAGCTTCAATTATGTAAAAGTTGTTATAGGTTTCGTATTTTAGGAACCTTTACTAAAATAGTTTTTTTTATGAATCACCTACTAGTCTACCCGACACAACTAATGATAAACTTCGTATAATTCTTATATAAAAAGGTTCCCAACTCCTCCCCCCCATCCCCCAAAGGCGGGCAAGGCACTTGTGACGCCTCTGGTGTTGCGGGTGTCTATGGGTGATGGTAATCGCTTACCATCAGGCGATACCTCTGCACCTTTGCCTCCTATTCTATAACAAAATACGACTTTCATGTAGGTGAGCTATATGTTTACAATGGTATACGTATCATATTAAGCGAAGGTCACACGATAAAAATTATTTACTATGCCAATATCAAACGGAGTATACACACAGCTTTCAGCTTCAATTATGTAAAAGTTGTTATAGCTTTCGTATTTTAGGAACCTTTACTAAAATAGTTTTTTTTATGAATCACCTACTAGTCTACCCGACACAACTAATGATAAACTTCGTATAATTCTTATATAAAAAGGTTCCCAACTCCTCCCCCCCATCCCCCAAAGGCGGGCAAGGCACTTGTGACGCCTCTGGTGTTGCGGGTGTCTATGGGTGATGGTAATCGCTTACCATCAAGCGATACCTCTGCACCTTTGCCTCCTATTCTATAACAAAATACGACTTTCATGTAGGTGAGCTATATGTTTACAATGGTATACGTATCATATTAAGCGAAGGTCACACGATAAAAATTATTTACTATGCCAATATCAAACGGAGTATACACACAGCTTTCAGCTTCAATTATGTAAAAGTTGTTATAGCTTTCGTATTTTAGGAACCTTTACTAAAATAGTTTTTTTTATGAATCACCTACTAGTCTACCCGACACAACTAATGATAAATTTCGTATAATGGTTGTATAAAAAGGTTCACCAGTTGACTCTGATATTTCCTATATTCCCGACCGATTTTACAGTCATTCAGTTCAGTCATCGTTTTGGCAGTCTATGTATATATGATTGTATGTACCACCCTAGTGCCTAAACTACTGGCCTGGGTGAAGTAGGTTATTTAAATTCCATCAAAAGATTTCACATAGTCAGGATATACGTTTTTAAACTTTTTCTTGGTCCAATACTTTTGCTCGAAAAAAACTACTATATATTGATGTATTAAATCTTAGAAATATCGATCTGATAGTTCCTAAGTGATGCTTTTACCAATATTAAGAATATTAAGAAATAAAGAATACAATATTAAGAAGGTACTCAGATGTCTGAGCTTTGCTCGGTATTACCCCTGTAAACTGATTTCATGAAATTCATAGGAACCGTTTCCGAGATTCTGATTATATTTTTTATTTTATTTTTTTTCTTTTTTAGACAACTCCCGCATTAGGAATATACATTCCTGTGTCGCGGGGATCTTTACAAACATACATGAAATGTACACCCAGACTTAGAACGACAATTTATGGATCACACAAAATGTTGTCCCATGTAGGATTTGAACCCACAACACTTGGCGCAGTAGGAAGTGGCGTGGCGACCACTGAAACCACTAGGCCAACCGTGTAGTCATAGTAGTCATTTACACAGGAGTTTTTCTTTTAAAGTTTTTAGATACTCGAAATTAATATTTAATAATATAGGGTGCACTACGTGTACATTTCATTTACATGTAATGTTTATTTAGGTGTTCAGGTGTCAGGTTTTTAATATATTATCGCATTTTCTTAGATTCCGGGGATCTGTCGTTGATCTCAAATTTCTTAGCTGTCGTTATTGTTCAGCAGCCAAAGAATTACTTAATTTTTAATGTTGATGGGTGTTTAAAGACTATTTCATGTTCTTCAAAATAATTTGCAGGTTTTAATTGTTCAGGGCATTTTACAGTAGGCACGTATTTATTATACCTTATTTTTTTTAACTTACACAATGCAGTCTTAAATATAATTTGATATCTGTATCAGAGAAAGAAAAACGAAGAAATAACTTTGAACAAGCAATTTTATTTTGTATTAAATATATTTTCATTCTTTACTTAGCTAGTTGTATTAGAAACGAAGTGTATTATATTATAAATATAAAAAAAATCACACCCAAAAAGTACTTCGTAAGTTCCAAGATGACATTAGTGACAAACTGTCACAAAAATTGAGCTATAATTTATGACCTACTCGCTGACCCGGCGAACTTCGTACCGCCTAATATATTTACACATTTGTCTCAGCTTCCCACAGGCAGTGTACAGTCGCGGACAAAATAAAGACGTTTCCCGTTATCTTTTAATTTTTTCTTATCTACAAACCTTGTCCTAAAAATAAGAAACACATAAAAAAAATTAATTTGATGCAGCCGATCGGCAGTTATGCGCATACACACATTTTTATTTTTAAAGATAAGACTTCTAGCCTGCCATTATAGCGACTCAAGAACTTTGAACATATCATAGGCCATCGTGATGTAAAAATTCAACAGTTTTTAAGTAAATCTAAATTGTTTAAAACCTACATTTCACCGCCTCAAATCGAGGGACTGCAACGATCGTTGCTCTCAAATTACCCAACAGTCGTATCTGTTCACCAGTAATCGGTCATTGGTTACAGGAAATAACATAAATCTTTAACGAAACAACACTAACGTCATTGGAATAAATCTTAAATCTCAATTATTAAAGTTTTCCATTTACTTTTCTAATTAATTTATTATTTATGTCTTATGGTTATCCATTATGTTTGAAAATGTTTAGTTTGTTTGTGTGGAATACACAACCAAGTATGATTTAATAAAGTATGGTGAATCCAAAAGGAAGGGTAATAATTTTTAAACCCCGACGCAAAAAGAGAGTGTTATACGTTTGACGATGATGTACGAGTATGTCTGTGGCATAGTATCTCTCAAACGGATGGACCGATTTCGATGTGGTTTTTGAAAGCCTGCTACTTGCAATTGAAAGCCAGTTTTCTTGTGGTGGTTCTTAGCTATTTTTGATTAATATTGATCCAGCAATGTAAGAGTATCAGCTCTTTTGCAAAATGGTGTAAGACATTTTTGACGTATAATTATTCGATTTAATGCTTGGGTAGTGTGTTTTTTAATTTATTTAGTTTTAGCTTGTGGCAGTCTATGTATTCGTAATAATGGATGGCATAGGCTTAATAAATTAAATCAAAAGTTTTAAAGTATGTACGTGAAGTCTTTCATCCATTTATATTTTTTAAACTTGTTCTTGTTATAATTATAATATGGTTTATCTTAAGTATGTTATATGAAAATGTTAAGTTGTCGTGTGTGCTTCAAAAACTTAAAATTCCGAGTCATATGCGTACAAACCGCTTTAAGGATGGTTTTGCTTTTTACCCGACTGCGAAAGAAGAAGGTTTTTCGGGTGTATGTATGTATGTGTATATTTCTTTGGTACGCCCTAGAGCCTAAACTTGTCGTATTTTTATGTGAGTAGTAGAGTGTCAATAGGTTCGTCTTAGTCATGAGGGTAACACTGGCTACATCAAAATAAATAAAAAAAACAAAATACGAAAAGTTAAAAAACTATTTTTTTTATTGTTACTCACTTCATATTTATTCCTCATTGATTATTAACACAATTTTTATGTCCCACAGCGAAAAGTGGCGGGGCAAGTTTAACTACTCGACAATAAATTTCTAATATCCACGGTGAGTACAAAAAGTAAGAGGTACAAGTCAGGTAATTAAACGATAGACGCTAACCATCACAAAATATGACTTACGACTGTACAACTTGGCTTGAACAGCTTTGAATAACATGAAAATAACTTAATTTTCCATACCGTACACGATGATTTATAACTTTTCTCTAAAAATATAAATATGTATGATTTGCCTCGGTGGCGCAGTGGTAGCGTACGCGACTGCTGTCCATGAGGTCTCGGGTTCGAATCCTGGGTCGGATCAAATGTTTGTATGATCTGCAAATATTTGTTTCGGAGTTTGGGTGTTTTCTATGTATAATATGTATGTATTTACAAAAAAAAAGTATTTATGTATTCATATCAGTTGTCTAGCACCCATAATACAAGCTCTGCTTAGTTTGGGACTAGACGGCGTTGTGTGTTAATGTCCGAAATATTTATTATTATTTATTATTATTATTTATGTAGAAGTAAAATATTTAGGGTTGGGTCACCTTATCATTTGGGGTATGAAAAATAGATGTTGGCTGATTCTCAGACCTATCCGATATGCACACAAAATTTCATAAAAATCTGTCCGAAATTTCGGGGGATTTTGGTAACAAACACCGCGACACGAAAATTTTTTATATCTTATAATAAACTTTTGCCTACCAATCTTTAAAATAAATAGTTAAATACTAGTTACTTTGTTACATACAACTCCTACGAAAGTGAAAAAGACTCTGTGCCCAGTTAGTTTAATTTTATGTATAATCCATACGCCAATTGTGCCTAACATTGAAAAACTTTATTGCTAAATAGGATTATTAAAAGATAGGAAAATTTCAAAAAACGAAAGGTAATGTAAACATTACAAACCACAACATGGAAACATGTGATACCGCCTCTGACAGACAGACGGACATTAAGACTTTGAAGAGTGCAATCATTATGCAGTTTCTATCATATCATCAGTCGAAAGAAGTCCACTGCTGTACATAGATTTCCTCCAAAGAACAAAGAAACAAAGAAATAATCGTAAAACAAAGAGACAAAGGAAGCCTCTACTTTGTTTCATATAAGAATATTATATATACACGGAAAAAGAGATGATCTTTTAAAAAAAAATGATGCCAAACAGCCAAAATTTTTTTAACATAACAACTAGGTTATTTTTTCCAATTAAGCCACGCTATTCCAGCTAATAATAAACCACCCTGGCCATATATCCGGTCACGTGTTCTAAGTTCTTACCACCACGGTAAGCTAAATCGGGTTATTTGAGTATAGTATATTTATGAGTATTATTATAATGGGTAATGTTTGAAACTGTATCGATTTTCTGACTCTATAATCCATACTTATATTATAAATGCGAAAGTAACTCTGTCTGTCTGTACTGCTTTCACGGCCAAACCGCTGCACCGATTTCAATGAAATTTGGCATAGAGATGGTTTGATTCTTGAGGAATGACATAAGCTACTCTTTGATGCGATAACGGACAAAACGCAGTCGGAGCCGCGCGCTAAAGCAAGTGATATATATAATTTTAATCCATATGTATGAATCGTCTACGTTCTTATATACCGATATTGTTTAAGCTAAAGAAAAAAAAAACAATGCGGACAATCGACAGAAATGAATTTGTAAATTAAAAATGTTTACATTTCTTCATAGCATTTAATATACCATTTCTTACTATGTATATACAATAAAGACAAATAAATTAATAAATAAAAAATATATATACTGAGTCGTGCCATAAATATTGTTCCACGGAAAAATAGTTTTATTTTATTATACGTAATATTTATTACTATTATAGTGTGTTAGTTTAATACATTAATATAAAACCATTAAAATATGTAAGCTTATTCAAAGTTTTCTCCATTCCACTTAACACCACCTCATTGAGTTCCGTTAAACATTGGGGCTAGTTTAGTTGTCAATAGCAGCTCGCACTCTTTCTGAGGGAAAATTCTTTACTGCTAATGTATGGATTGTTTTAGGGACTCCAAATTGTCGTGACGCTTAGAGCACGCCTTACTCTCTAAATTAGACCACAAATCATAGTCCAGTGGATCAAGATCAGGACTAGATGACGGCCACTGTACATCTACGACGAAGTCCGGAACATTCGTTTATTATATATCCGAAGTATTCGTTCGGAAACCACACTTGTACCGGTGTTTTGATACCTTTTTCACAAAAATGTAGCTCAGTTACTCTTTCATAGCTAACACCCACCAAACCATCACCGAAGTCCGATAGTTCCCGCGTTGTACTCTATTGACTAATTGAGAAGCTTCTTTAGAACTTTCAGTATAAATACGGTCATTTTTTTTGTTAAAATATTGCGTGATTGTAAAAAAACCTTCAGTAAACAAATGTTTAGTAGGTCAAACTAAATCACAATTTTTGGCTCCTACAGGTGAGTCGGGTTTATTAGAGAGGCATTTGTCTAGCAGTAAGCAACAATAGGCTGCAGATGATAAAGATTCAACCCTGCCTTAGATTGCGGTGCTGCGTCAGGTTGTCCAGATTCATTAAGGTTGATTGAAAATTTGCTTAATTTTAAATAAGGTAAGGTAACTGTATATTTTATAAAGGACCTATTAGTTCTATTATACCTACTTTTCCCCTCAATCGTTTTACATCACACGCCGGTACATTTAAAATAGGGCAGTTTATATTAAATACCGAGTGCATTTTGCGCACCCCACAAGGATATTTTAAGCTGCGATTTATGCGACCGGAACTCTAGATTAAAAAAAAAATACTTAGTATAGGAATGAGGGACGTTACAGACCGTCGGCCAAGCGTGCGCGGACGCCGGGGGCGGCCACCCCGGCGCGCGGTCATTCACCCGCAACCCGCGCCCGCACCGCCGCGCGCCCCTCGCAATCACAGCCCTTTGTGAGCAACCGTGAGTGAGGGCTACTCGGCCCTCACAGAGGGCAAGGACTCCATTTCTTTGTTTTGAAATGCCTTCTGACTTACAGACCGCTTACTCTACAGGTAGATGCGTGTATACTTACAGTGGATCAGAACAAATCTCGTTTTTTTTCTTCTTTTCTAGAATAACAAATCTTTGGGATGGTGGCACACTATATCTACACAGTAACTAAAACATTGATTTTTAACCTTGAATGGCACAATACCTACATATTCGCTTGTCAAATCTCATGTATGTACCTACGTTTGATTGTTGGGTTGATGTCGAATGGTTTAATTGTGAAGTTCTGCATAACCAGGTTTTAGTTCTCAAGAGTTAGTTAGTGTCAGAAATGACAGCAAGAATGATATAGTGGTTCAAATATAGTTACCTCGCCACCTACTGCTCTGTGCTGTAGGTTCGATCCCCACACGGGATGACACTTTATGTAATCCCCAATTTGTTGTTCCGAGTTTGATTGTGTGTTGTGTTGTAGTTTCATGTACGTTTGTAAACTGACCTGCAACACAAGATATATAGAACGTGTTGTGTGTCTTAAAACGACGACGAGCATCGAACCCAATTATTAAAATTTGTCGCACAGAGATTGATAAGTATAAAAACCAGTGCTATAATGTGATCGGGTTTATCCTTAATTTTTTTCATTCATTATCATTACTAATATTCTCGTTCTTTTGTTTCCCATGTCGGTCCAACTCCAGTAAAATTGGGGACTACACTCGAAGTTTTTGACGACTACGTGTACCCAAGACAAATTACCTAGCAAGGTAAGTCAAATTTTGTAAAGAAAGTCAATCGTTGGATCTAACTAGGTTGGGTAGCGTTCGGGAAGCTGCGTAAAGTCTTCTCGTCCAAAATACCGCAGGGTCTCAAGACAAAAGTACCTCAGTGTCTTTGACCAAAGTATGTTGCCAGTGTTGAATTAGTACAGACACGTAGTCGCTCACAATGGGCCTCATCTTTTTTCTTTTTTTTATGGAATTGGAGGCAAACAAGCAGATGTATAGCCTGATGGTAAGCGATTACCGCCGCCCATGGACACCCGTAACACCAGAGCCGTCACAAGTGCGTTGCCCACCTTGGGGGATGGAGTGGGGGATGAGGGGAAGGGTTGGATTATGGGCCTCCGGTATCCTCACTCACTCGGTGAAACACAGCGCAGGCGCGGTTTCACACCGGTTTTCTGTGAGGCCGTGGTATCACACCGGTCGAGCCGGACCATGCGTGCCGAAGCGTGACTCTCCCACTTCTCCTCATAAGAAGGCTCAAAGTCACCCAGAGGGCAATGCTCGAAGTATGTCGGCATGATCGAATCAGGAATGAGGATATCGGACCAAGGTCACCCTTATTGCCCGGAAAATTGCTAAGCTTAAGGCAGTGGGCGACGCACATTGCTCGTAGAAACGACGGCCGATGGATCCATAAGTTCTTGAATAACGACCGTTGGTTTTAGGTAAGACAGAGCGTTGGTAGGCCCCCACAAGGTGGTGCGACGACCTGGTGTAGATCGCAGGGAGCAGGCAGTACAGGACCTTGGGGGAGGCCTATGTCCAGCAGTGGATGTCTTTTGTCTGAGATGATGATGAAATATATAAGCTAGTTTAAAAAACTACGTTATAGCCTACGTTAAATAAACTTAACTGGGTTCTTCCACATTTACTTCAACAATGATTTCACTGGTTTCCGAAAACTTGTAACAACACTGACAGCCAGCAATGTATTTACTTGTCACCAGTATCGACAAACTACTTAGGCACACGTGTTTGTAAAGAATATTCTGTGCCCAGAGAGAAAATCATCTTTTTCATTCACCAATAAACAAAATATGTCAAATGTAAAAACAACACTGGCATAATGACTTTTAGTTAAGCCCTGTTCATATCACATTTCCTACCCTAAACATAAATGCACTTCAAATTACCAAGCGGTTATTGCGTTTAACATCTTTTAAATATGTATAGGCAGTAAAACATCGAAGGGTGTCGTCATGGGAGAATGGTTAAACTATACGCCCTGTGGAGTTATTTAAAGGGGAGGCGAGGGTGCGCCACTTTGATTTAGTTGAGGAAATGACTATAATTCGAATAATTTTATCTTAGTGTTCAATGACATTTATTGAAGCTTAAAATTTAGACTATCTATACTAACAAAGATTATGGCTTTCACTGATGATGATTTGTACTAGTAATAGGCATTGATTCTCGCATGCAACCACATATGTTTTGTTCTGTTGTAAACTAATGAAAATAACAACAGTATCCGAATATTGTGTCTAGTATAATGTCGATTTTATTTAAACTTATTGATTTCTATACACCGCATCAGAAAACTGTGGCTAACTAGTATTATACCTACAAACAAAACCACTCATCGTAAACGTAACCTTTAACTCAGGGTAAACAGCTAGGGAGTTTTTTGTGTTCACTTTCGTCGACAATAACGTCTTTTTTACGAAATATGGAAAGGGGCAGTATAAAAAAAAACATTATCGCCCTATAAATAATATATATCTAACGGTCAAACCGCTAACCGAAGTTCATTTAATTACGAACATCTAATTCTTAAGGTTTTCAATAAGAAGCTACACGTCCATAGATGATAGATCGCATTCATGTTTTTTTAAAAACAGCTCCTGTATTAGGGATATTATACATCCCGTATCATGGAGCATTTACAAACATATATGAACGGACACAAAGAACACCCAGACTGAACAAAGAACAGTGGCTCATACAAAGTGTTGTCCCATGTGGGA
Source organism: Hyphantria cunea (assembly GCA_003709505.1). Classification (NCBI taxonomy): domain Eukaryota; kingdom Metazoa; phylum Arthropoda; class Insecta; order Lepidoptera; family Erebidae; genus Hyphantria; species Hyphantria cunea. Next base: position 13,370 of record PKRV01001435.1, read on the forward strand.
TTTGAACCCACAACACTTGGCGAAATTCTCTTTAAGTTTACAGATCAAGTTCCTATTTACCAATCGAGCATCAATGTGATTCAGTAATACACACGTTAAAGTAAAACCATTCTCAAAATATTGAAATCCCCAGCCAAGCCTTTTTAAAACATTGAATGGAAATTAGATGCTTAAAAATACTTACACGTATAATAAAGCAAATCACCCTGCACCCTTGATCGCATTATCTAAATAAAAACAAAACATGCACCCTACCCGCATACTACTTCGGAGCACCGTCGCAATCGTGTCCAATTGAACTGAATGTACTGAATTACCGTCCTAATACTTATATCCAAACACGTGCTAAACATTACAATTTTAAACTTTATTGCGAGTGACATAAAGAACATATTGATCGTATCTTTTTAAAATTGCTGTACGAGGGTGCACGATGAGGGTGGTTTGTTTCTATCAATGGTTTTATTATATCTCTCGGAAGTTTGAAAGCAAAATCAGTCAAGCGGAAAATTATTTTGATGATTGGTCATTTATATCGCAGGGAGTTAAGTAGCTTTCAAACGATTGACGGATGTTCTTGAGGTAGATTTCTTTTTTAAATTTATTTTCAATTAAATTACATATGTTACAGTCTTAGTCTGCCAAATACAGTTTGGCAATTTGTCGGCAGAAGTTCTCTTAAATATACATTATATAGTTTTAAATCACTACATCAAGAATATTAGTTGATTTGCAAGGCAATCAATGGCCCATAAAAACGAAAAGAAAAAGAGAATGTTTCCCATCAGTTAGGGACATTGCGAAAGGTAATATTTATGAAGTTCATTTTTGAAGTGCTTTTTCGAATGTACTAGTTTTATTAGCTCTGAGGGTAACTCATTCAATAACAATGGTACCACATACCTACTTGTTCGTTTACCAAAGTAGTTGGTAATTTTCGGAACGACAAGTTTCTTCTTTTTGGCAAGACGGGTTGGGTACATATGTTCTCGTTAAATTTTATGCTCTTCGTTACTAAATTGTGTAACTAAAATTTTAAATTTGACTTTAAGACGGACCGGAAGTAACTGACATATTTTAAATAATTTTACGTAATCTTTTTTAAGCCTTGTTTTGTTTTTTTATCCACAAGTAATTAAAGTAGTTTTATCTGCAATTCGTGAATTCTATTAAGATGTGTTGGAAATGAAGTCCATATGTCCCCAAACCGTATTCGATTGCCGCGAGTCATGGACATAATTGGCATGGGCGTATTTGAAACTATTTATAAATTTATGTATGATTATTAAAAGCTATCGTGTTAATTTTCTTAAAATACTCTCAAAATAGTCTTTGATCTCAGTTACATCGACTTGCGTAGTCTATTTAACTAAATACTCGTATAATATAATATTTTCATCAATATTTCAAGTTTTAATCACCACCACCAGTTTTACCGTGGGAGAGCCACGCTTCAGCACGAATGGGCCGGCTCGACTGGAGTGAAACCATGTCCTCACAGAAAACTAGTGTGAAACAGCGCTTGCACTGTGTTTCACCGAGTGAATGTGGATGCCGTGGGCCAATACCCCAAACCCTCTCCCATCCTCAGAAGGGCCTCCAAAGGGCCAGAAAACGCATTTGTGATGTTCTAATGTTGCGGGCGTCCATAGACGGTGGTAATTGCCTACCATCAGGCGATACGTCTGCTAATTCGTCCGCTATTCCATAAAAAACCATTTTGTTTTTGATTTAGTGTCGAAGGCTGCACGTATCAGTCCATACATAAAGTTTATGGTTTTAGAAATATGAATATGCGTCTGCAGGTGTACATGCATACACAAATAGATATAACTGTTGTATGCTCAATCGAACGGTACTGACTGATGCGTGCGTGTTGACATTACAGTTTCTCCCACGATGATGGTACCATGTACTCGTATATACAATCAGCCGTCAAGAAAATGTGCAAACCTATCCCGTCGCATATACTCGTTGTAATTATTACGGTATAATATTGTAAAAGAAAGAAGAATGATATAGGTCTAAAGAAATAGACAGGAAACGAAAGGTTACTTTGGTCTCTGTTTATTATGATTTAATGAGATGATGGGTAGGACAGTCAAGTTTCCTAAATCCTATATATCTATATGAAAAAAAAGTTAAGTAGTGTTACCGACGATTGACTGTAAACTTTAATATTTACATTCACATTTCATATATGTATCTTTACTGCTCTCGTGTTCTTGGAGGCGAATTTAAAACTCTTAAAACTTAAGGATATTTAAGAGCTTTTTTAAAAAGATTGTATCTTTTTGTCTCTTTTTTTTAATAAAAAATATAAAGTAGAATAATTGTCATAAGAGTAAATCGTAAGTATTAATCTAGTTAGACGAAACTGTAATCTTTACTATGTAATTTATGTATCAACAACCCTATATAGTCCAATGAGGGACATAGGCCACTTCTTACTTAGTTGAGTTTCTTAAAAATACTATCGAATTAATATGGCGTCCAAAATCACATTAAATAACTAATAATGCTCCTTAACACGCTCTAAAATATCGTAGTTCTTACTGCGATAGACTAGAACCATGTTATTTTAGGCAATTAAATATTTCCCTAACAGCACTATATCTTATCATCCTGCTGGCGCTCTATGCTGCGTTTTTCCAATTTTATTTTATACACAAAATCACCATCCAATGTATGATTATCAGTGTTAATATAAAAATAAAGTACAGTCCCCTCTAGGCCCTGTTTAATAACCTGTAAGCCAGCGCCCCTCCGCCACTTATCGCTGGGGTTCTGGCTCCATGTCAAACGACAAGTGTTCGTGGTTTTCACACTTCGATGTACATTCTTCTGCACTGGAAGAGACTTTGATTTAATTTTATATAGGTATTAATTTTGAATAACTTGATACAGAGACTACTTGTGCACTTAAAATTCAGCTTGATTTAAAAACCCAAACATATTTGGATATGTAACTAATTAAAATGATTAGCTAATCAATCATTATTTTTTATTAATGATTGATTAGCTTATCATTTTAATTAGTTATTAATGGAACCTTTTGGTTACATTGTAAAAGAGAATTAATGTAAATGTGAAGAATTACGGTAAAAGAGGTGAAGAAATCAAATGTATTGTTACACTTAAATTTGTTGAAAAAAAAATTGGCAAAACTAAGGACTGCCGAATGAAGTGAAAAGTTATTACTTAGAATGTTATTTAATAAAATTAATGTGTAAAATTAGAAATATCATAATGTTTAAATAAAAATTATCAACATTACACATTGGCATGTCGGTGACGCGAACCCATTAGATTTTCCCAAACAAAAAGTGCTCAACGCGGCCAGAGAAGTTTTATGACGTCAGCATGTCGGTGACGGAAACGGTGACGCGAACTCATAAGATTTTCCCCTACCAAAAATTGATTTTTGTTCACTTAAAAAGTACTCAACGCGTCTAAAGAAGTTTTCACTTTAGGCATTAAATCCGCAGATGCCGCCGAATAAATAAAAAAAAAGTAAATTTTCATATATTTTATGTAACCAATATTAAATATATAAAGATACTTTTTATTTGACTTAACGTGTAACTTTTAAACTCTAGTAAAAGAGTATACACTTAAAGAAACTATAGTGTATAATCATAGTAAGAATATAGTCGCATCCAGTAAGAGTGACACCGCTGTCTGGTTTCCCGCGAGTTCAGTCACGATGTCACGTGACAATACCGTCACACGGCCTCACCACATGGGGAGTGCGTTCATTCATAACTTTTATTCGCTCTAATGCCCGACGTAACAACAAAACTAATGGTAATCAGTCTTTTAACAATCAAACATTCATAAATTCATTCCACTGTTCTTTTTTAATTTTAACTTTATTTAGATTTGGAGCAAATATAATTTTAGGTTATGTTTAGGCAACTTACTGTAAGTGATTTAAGTATTATATGGTATTATGGTAAACACTTTTTGCAGTAGGAGGATATAAAGATGAAACTATTCACTAAAAATCAAAATAACACTGAGGAAAGGTTTTATACATAAATAGTTTTTCTAAGGATTTTGTTGTTAAAATATAAGGAAGTAGAACCACTCTGATTTTAGCACGAACGGGTAGACTCGAACTGAAAATCAACTAAAAAAAAAATTTATTGACAACGTTCGTACTGTCGTGTTTCGTTCAGTACGAGACCGGAGGTCCAATGATGCAGAAGCATTATTAGGCTGCCACGGTGTGGGTCACCATGCTGCAGTGTTGCATTGTCTGCAATCGCAATGAGTATGGTGACCACCACTTTTGGATTCTGCTTTTGCTTTCCAACAGGCAGAGTAGAATCATTTGGCAGGGCCGTACTAACTAAATATTTTGGTTATTTTAAACATCAATTAAAAACAGTATGTTAAACTGAAAGTAATCTTTAATTAACTAATAATAAAACTGAAGTTTATGTTTGTACTTTTAAATTTACGGTTTTTTACTAAATATAACCGTCAGTCTGCCTGATTGGGACAAGGGACTTTCTTAGGTCGATAGCTGATGATATAATGAGTAACTTAGGCTACTTTTATTAGATTAGCTAGCAACACAATCGGTCGGTTCAGCCGTTACAGTGATTAGCCAAAACAAACAGTCCGATAGACAAAAAAAAAAGATATTTATTTTTATTTTTTATTTTATTTTAAAACTTCATGCACACATGTAAAACGGCGGGCTTAATGCCCAAGGCATTCTCTACCAGCCAACCTTTGGATGGTGTAGAAATTTTGTGGGGTAGATGCATTGTGGTGGGAAAAAAAGATATATATTCGTGAAGTTATAATTATGTTATGTATATGTACCGTATATACATACATACGCTACGATACATTTACTAAAAAGCGGTCATTTTAATATTACAAACTGACACTCCAAAATGTATTTATAGAGTATAGATAAATCAAATTGCAGTGTTTGTTTGTAATTAAATAACAGTTTTTACTAAATGCATAGGAAAGTACATACATATATGCGAAGCTTACATTTAAATTTTTTTTATAATTGTCTGTTTGTTTCGTTCGGCTAATCTGTGGAACCGTTGTACCGATTTTGAGAAGACTTTCGCTTGCAGATAGCTGATGGTATGAGGAGTAACTTAGGATTCTTTTTTAGACTAACATCGCCCCGCGACGCTACTTGCAGTTGCGGTATACAACTGCGGGCAACACCACGGGTTTCAGCTAGTTTCTAATATATATTCAATGACCTACATTGCACTTTTTTTGCGAAAGAAAGCAATTTGAGAGTACATTAGGCAATACATTTGAATAATATTTTTTTTAATTTACTTTCTTACATTGTTGTTTTGGAAGTGGTCCTTATAAGACTAAAGTGTCACGAAACAAGAAAAAAAGATATTTATTTTATATTAATAGTATTTTATTAATACCTGAAGTTTCATAATTAATAATAAAATTATTAGTACTACATAAATTTAATAAATAATTAAACAGTAAATATTTGTGTTCAATTCGTGATCGCTATTAAGTGTTCAAGCTAACAAAAACTAAGATGATCGTGAAAATCTCCCGCGAGATGAAGTCGACTCCGTCCCTCAGAGAGAAGGGGACGTAAACATTCCTGGGAACGGCGGGAGGAGGCCCACTTTTGTACTTTTTGCCGCCGTCCAGAGGGGGATGACCGGCTCTCTTTTTTGTTTCACTTTTATTTCTCTTATTTCGAAAGGAACACTGGCCAGTGCCCATTCGTTGTTTTTTACAAACCTTTCAAACCCAGTACTTAAACTGATTTAACTCCACACTGTTAAAAGTTTTTGTGTTGAAACTAAAATTTAAATGTAGACACATTTACATATGTTGGAAGACAGGTGAATATCTGATTTCCTTTTAACAGTGTTATTTCCCGTTTTGATATCTTTATGTTTCCTAGCAGGTCACGATGAATTACGTAAATTTAAATGTACCCAATATGTATGCACATTCATTGCTATTATACCCACATGTACGAATCCATTATTTGAAACCGCGTAATAATTTACAAATCGTCACATACACAATACGTACATACGACACATTTGACCGATGAAAACAAGTGTTAGTTAGTTATAGTTGACTTAAAGTAAATAAATAATTGTATAAGTTAAAGTTTTAAGAAACATGCAATTTATTAACTAAATTAACAATTTTCTATAATAAAGTCTACAAAAATTTCTTTAATGTTAGTTTTTATATTGTTTTGTGAACTAATCACTACGTTTAGATTGTTAATATTAATGTATTTTTTACGGTTACAACTTAATTGTTAGATGTGTTTAAATATGCATAGTTATTTCAAGCTATTACTATATTTGACTGCCTATGTGACGCAGTGGTAGCGAATGGGACTGCTGTACAAGAGGTCTTGGGTACGATTCCTGACTCGGAACAAATGTTTGTGTGACCTGCAAATATTTGTTTCGGAATTTGGGTGTTTTCTGTGTATGATGTGTATATATTTACAAAAAAAATATTAAAAATAAGTATTAATAATCAGTAATCTAGTACCCATAGTACAAGTTCTGCTTAATTTGGGATGGAGTTGCGTGTTACAATGGCTGAAACTATTTATTATTATTTAAATGAATTGAAATATAATTTTATAGTCTAATTCGCGAAACAATAAGAAAAATACATTTTTTGCTTTTAGTTTAAATCAAGGTTCTAACTTCTTACGATAATTAGCGTTTATATGATTGATCTTAGTTGTATAATACAACAAATAGTTGTTCTTAAACTATCAATACTTATCTATTTCCTTTTTCTTGTATTACGATAACCGTTTTACTGTTTCGAAGGAGTGTTTTATAAGACGTATAACAGCGACCTCGATATATCCAAAATAAGCAGGTTAAGTCGATTTCACAGATATGAAACGATGGTAAATCAGATACAATTTTAAAGTAAACATACTTTGTTACGAATCTGCAAGTTTAAATTGAATTTAATGTAAATGATAACAAATATGGTAATGGTTGATATTTTAAGTTTACAAACGTATATGAATTTTCAAAACAAGAGTTTTAAAATTTCGCAGAGCGATAAAGGTATGAGGTGCAAGAGGAAAATATATACGCTTAATATATAAAAAGCTAAAACTAGGCACATATATTGCATTATCGTAGAATAGCTCCAAATAGGAGTCACGACCCTTAGAATTAAGGTAACGACGGCACAAAGAGTGCACTAATGTAAAGTGCCGACCCCTGTGTAAAAACTCTCATTGAACATTTAAAACAATTATAGCTCAGACAGGAGTGCAGAGCACCCTCCAACAATTAGTGGGTGCATGATGCGGGCTATATCGGTAACATATCGATAGGGGGGTGGGTGAACCCCACCCTCAGGACACTAGCTAGTTATCTGCGCCGATCGATAATAACCATGGAAAACTACGTACATGAAAATCTATACTTCTCTACATTGTCTGCAGGTACTTATTGCTAACGCTGCGTAGTATGCGAATAGAAATAAGAGGAAAGTTAGCATAAAAATGTACTCTGCTAACCTTACGTACTAATTAATCTGGGTACCCTTGGAAATATATTATATTGATTTCATACATTGTATTATTTTAAATAGCATATAATTATATTTTATTTAGGGCGCTCATAGCCCAGTTGCACTCGGTGATTAGAAACAATCACCGAGGGTAAGCAACGATGGCGCGGTCAGTACCTGGATGGGTGACCGCTAGTGGCATGTTACCATGAGCGTCTCCGTGATTCGGAGGTCACGTTAAGCAGTCGGTCCCGGTTGTTATCATACGATAACAGTCGTGAAGCTTAGTTGGAGGCCTTCGGGCGGCTTAAAAACATCCAACGGCAAGATTTACGTAGCCACAACGTATTCTTGCCAGTCCCCAACCCGCACTTGGCCAGCGTGGGGACGTATGGCCTTAACCCTCTCCCGAGAGGAGACCCGAGCCCAACAGTGGGACATTATGGGTTGTTGTTTTTTTTAATTATATTTGCCTCCTTCCGATATTTCTTTTTACCAAAAGCTCAAACGTGTGTTAAACTTTCGTGGCTTCAAGGATATATTAAGAATATCAGAAATTTGTGCCCGATGTTCTCGAAGTTGTTCAAGAACACTTGTACCTCGGGCAGACTTTGTAGTTAGGTAGAAACAACTTTGAGGTCGAGGTGAACAGAAGAAGCCCGGCTAAGACCGAGTCTCGGCAAACGTAGCGTAGGACGTCCACAGCCTAGGTGCAGTGATGATTTGCGCAAGACGGCTGGCAGGAGCTGGATGCGAGAAGAAGAGGATCGAACTAAGTGGTGTCCAATTAGAGAGGCCTATGTCCAGCGTTGGACTGCGATAGGCCTATGATGACGAAAGTAATCTTATTCCGACCTTTATGATTAGTTTTAGTTAATCGAAGTGGCGTGCAATTGGAGAGACTTATGTCCAGCAGGTGACTGCGGTAGGCTGATGATGATGTGGCCGATGATGGAATAATCTACAAGAACCAGTGATAAGCTGCAGTTTCTTTTTTTTACTTTATCAATCAAGACAACGCAAATTGTTAGGTATTTCTAAGCTTGATTAAGTGTCTATTGAAAGACTATTCCTTTATAGAGTTATTTCTCAAAAAATAGGTATGTATTAGCGGCGAGGCAAAGTAACTAAGTACTTTTATTTAACCCTACCTGTCTGGTTCGTCAGAGGACGTGTTAGTACACCTATTGATTGTGTGATAGGCATTGGCTGATAACTAGCAGTGTTGGAGGTAACCAAAGGGCTAATTCCCACTATGCGCAAAGTAACCATTGCAATTTTGAAGTCGAACGAAGATATCCATAGTAATTACAGATCTTAAAACTTTTATTTTTAATTCTTAAGCACAATATAAAACTTGATTATACCTATATATAGCAATATATGACCTTGAAACTAACACCGCAACAAATAAAGAAATAAACAAACTCACATTCGTAATTAAATTTGGATGAGAATTACTTAACAAAAATTGATAGGTACGAAAAATATTAGTAATCATTGGTTTAATCGTCTCATCACTAGTTCTATCATTTTGTTTGTATTTGATCAACGAATCATGAATGGTTTTACCCTTTGCATTTTCATCATAATTTTTTGTTCTAAAAATTCCTGGAGGGTCGAGATGTATTGAGTATGTTTCTAAAACTACTTCTACAGTCAAAATAATTTGTATTTAATTAAACTTTATTCATACGTGTCAACACTTTAACGCCAATAAAATGTTAATTGTTGTAAAAATAAAATTAAGTAAATTTATTTGCCTATATGTAATAATGTGAATTACTTGTAATGTGTAAGTAATTCACATTATAATGATATTTTATTTACTTAATGTAGTTAGATATTTATAGAAACACTAAAAATACGAGGTAGAATCAAAGTTTTCAGTTGGAGTATTTTCTTAATTATTTTGGTTTTATGTTGGAAAATTGTCTTCTTACGTTAGTTATGTGACAAAGAAACTATAAAATAACGATTATTTTTGCAAAATAATTAACCTATATCTATAACAATTTACAGTTGCTATGCAAACAAACAAGATATACAAAACCCGTTTACGTAAAACAAAACAAAAATAAGGAACTGTTATTTTTCATCAATGCAAGGACTATGCCAAAGCTAAATGTGGCATTATAAATTAGGTCAAAAAATTCTGGTAAATCTTTATTTATTTTACTTTGAGATCTATTCAACACTGTATCGTATATATGTATATTTTATGCATTAAAAGACTAATTGAAATGATATTAGACAATTATATTTAACAAGTTTTTCACATACTATCCACCTTATTCCATATACACACCTTTTCTAGGGCCGAGAAAAGGTTTCCTTCAACCTTCAAGGACACCCCAGTACAAAGCAGTGCTGAGTGCCACTCAGTGGGGTCACCAGAGATTTATGGGCCATTACTAAGTAGAATAGGTTTTAACGTTACGATGTATTTTTTTTATTTTTCAAACATGTGATTAGAAATTCAGCCCCCCGTACTTTGAAGTCCTACCGAAAAAGTTTATAGGTACATTATTGGAATAGACAAAAAATTTTAAAAAGTGAAATAAGTGGATAAAGTATTGTATAAGTATACTGTGTTTAGTTTAGAAAGGTAAGATACGATAGGATTTAATGAACAGTGTGCAAACAATTTCAAATTAAAGTCAAGTAATTTCAAACAAGTAAAAAAACTACCGAAGTTTTTACGTTTATTTTGACATTTATTATATATTTTTTTTATTTTACTTATGGTACAAAATCTGGAGCTAACCCAATGTGCAATTTAAGTTAAAATATTATACCAAATAATGACAGTACCAAATTTTTTTTTCGAAATATGAGCGGTGGTGCCTTTCATGATAAGTGATAGACGACTTTAGAGTTATAGAGAGAGAGAGAGAGAGAGAGAGAGAGAGATATACATATATATTTATATACATTATTTACATACATTATATATATATATATTTAACAAGTATATATATAATGTTCGTAAAAATTTACATAATAATGAAATTAGTTTTTTTAATCCAAATTAGTCAAAAGAGTAATAATAAGTCCGTGTTGCCGAAATAAAGGATCAATTTTATTTATTTTTTGATTTTATTCACAAAATGTATAATGACTGACTTGATGCCGTAGGCATTCTCCACCAGTCTACCATTGGGTGATGCGTAAATAAATAGGATCTCCTTAACCTTGGCAACAAGTAAAAAAAAGAATTATATAATATGAAAAGAACGAAAAAATCAATTCAGTTATATAAATATTCCAATACAGACATAATCACAAATAAATTTTAAAGATGACTCGGTTATGACGTCTGTGTACACTGGTAATAGATTATTTTCTTTCAATTGTAGATATTTATTTGGTAAAATACTACAAATTCACTTATCAAGCTTTCAATAACTTAGTACCTACCTTCGAGTTAAATCGTGTATTACTGTGTTTTAGTACAGAAGAGACGTTCCAGTCATTCTGATCCCGCGCTTCATGCCTCACCCAGTTTATTCGGAGACTTCATTAACCTCGATACCATCGGTTGTACAGAAACTAATCAATACTGCAATATCATTACTAGGAATTAGTTTTGATTACATAGATTACGATGCAGTTCAAATTAAAATGACTACCTAGATGTTTACGAATCAAGTAGATTATTTTGTTTAAATTGCTATAGCCTCTGTATCAAAAATTCGGACTATGAAAGTATTTCAACTAAGAAAAACCTAGTTCATACATATATCATATAGATAAAAAGGTCTTCAATTAAATCTCTTCAAGGAATCTCTAAAAATTTACATTACATACATTTTAATACATAAAACCAAAATGAAATATCAATTAAATCTTAGTAAAAGTTTGAATTCAAGGATATAAAGTGTACCCCTCTACAGCGTGTAACGTAGTGATGAGTTAAGGAGATGGTCATTTTGAAAGGTTGTACGAACGAAGAAGTGGGCAAAGCGGTGGCACGGTCGTACACCTGTGCAGCGGACATTCTATCCGCAGCAATAGCCGAACTTATCGCCGTACGGTGACGCAACCAAAACAGGATTCACCTCCCAACAAAAAGTTCCACGGCCACTATTTCGAAACTCGTGCGCACCTAAATAGAGAAAGGCATCTATGTGCTTGTACATCATTTGTAGAGCCGCTAGTCGCAACCCACGGGGTACGGGGTGAATGCCCTTAACGTCCTCCGTCCTCGTCGTTCATAGCGCCCTCCCGTTCTAGCACGCGAGAGTCCCTCTTCTTTCGACTTTGAAAAGAGGGCACGATGTTATAGATGCTGTGCGATTTCAAACTTATGGTTTGTATTGTTAGAGTCGTGATTGGTGTGTTGGATTGAGTCTGTGTACAGTTAAGGGTGTGTGCGCACGCGCATTGCGTTTGTATTCAAATGAGGACAGTGCGTTCCGCGCCGGAGAGCACTATGATTGTACTTTTTTAGTCCATGAGCCGTAATCAGCTACAAGGAAATGGGCATCCTTAGGGGTGGCGCGCCGCACCACGCTCACTCGCTATTGAGGACACGATCTCGTTAAATGTGCGACAATTAGACCGGTGCTCTGAGAACATAGACAATTTGTATTAATGGTTGTCTTGACGGCGCACTATTAATGTGAACACGTCACAATTACTAAGTCAGTGTTATCATTGACAAAGTCAACCAAGTTGTTACTACTGACAAATAGGTACATTTATTGAAATATCGATGAAGACAAAGATTAGTTGGATGTTGTTCAATAATTAAAGTTTTTATCAGTATTTTTTGGTAACTGCACAAGTAATTATTTTTTTATAGCATATCATTATGAAGGTAGATATATGTATAAGATTAAGTTAAAAACAGTGTAATGTCAATGCTATCTTCCAAGGTTCTGTAATGAACTACTAAGTAGTACCTAAAGTATTTTGGACACAATTCGGATATTTCGGAAACATTTTTCTTTATGAGAAATCAATGTTTTAGATTACTGCAATCTTCATTAACAATAGTTTATAAATTATAATTTAAAGTGTTATAATCTGAAAGTAGATAAACTCTATTATATTTTAAATTAAACAATGTAATGAGAGAAAACCCGCCCCGGAATACTTACGCCACAGAATAAAGAAAAAACTATAAAAGATACAATGTAGGTGGGTAAGTTCTTCTCAGGACAGTCATCTGAGAATCCCACGAATTATTGTTTGATACGAGGATCGAACTTGCATTACTACAGGCAAAGCATTAGAAAACGTCATTACTATTCACACATTTACTGGAGTTCTTGCGTCTCTTATCTTTGTAAAGAAATAGGTTCTTTTTTTATGTTCCACTCCCCAAAATAAAGTTAGTATATATATATATATATATATATATATATATACGGGGTGAAGTTGGTATTGGTGTGTGTGTGTGTGTGTGTGTGTGTGGGCCTTGAAGCACCTAAACAGGTGGACCAATTTTGATTTTGTTTTCATTTCAAAGATATCATTTGATTTTGTAAGGGATATAAGAATAAATGCAGGCCGTTTGAAAATCATCGGGGCCTTTTTAAGTCGAGTGTTATGAAAATTGAATTAATATGTATCTATAGTAATTGTAATTTGTTAATATATCCGTGTTTTAGTCAGCCTTTTAATTTCAACTAGCTGACTCAGCGAACTTCGTAGCGCCATATTTACATCACTGTCTTACCTTCCCATAGTTAGTGTACAGTCGCGGACAAAAAATTGAATTTTCCCGTTATCTTTTCATTTTTCTCGTATACCAACCTTGTCCTAATAATAATGAATACATGAAAAAAAATTCGATGCAACCGATCGTAAGATATGCGCGTACATACCTACATTTCGGCGAATCATTTTTATTAATAGATATGAATGTATGTGCTTCATAACTTTACATATTCATTTTCTCGTAAATAAATAATTTGTTTATTATATTTTTTATGGAAGTATCTTAATGTAAACGTGGTTTAAGGTGTGATTCCACCACAGCTTTGTGAGGAAGATAAGCCGAGCGCGTGGATAAAATCAAGCAGAGACTCTACAAAGTAATCAATAGTTTAAAAAAATTAATAAATAAGATGATATCAAATTACCACAATTTTATTTACTTATACACGAAACAAACAAATACTAAATATTAAATAGGCAAACTGCAACACAGTAAAAACCTCATTCAAATCGATTAAGTAGTTTCTAAGATTATCGTGCACAAACATACAGACAAACAGACAAAATTTCTAAAAATCATTGTTTAATAAACCTACCCTATATGTTTTTTCCTAAATATCCTTCATATACGGACAACGACTAATTACGATTTTATTATACGTATTGATAATTTAAAAAGGCCCGTTAATTTATAATATAAACTATAGGAGTTTGCTATACAAATAAAATAGAAGAGAACTTTCATATAACAAACTTATGTACCATATAAAAAACCTGTTTTTCTTGTATTCTTAATAATTTCAAGTTGCCACAGACAGAACTCAGTGTACAGATTGCAACTATCAACAACTTTAAGGAAAAAATGAGGTTATGGGTCATTTTTTGCGTTGAGTAATCACGCCTATTATCACATGGTCCGTCGATTCAGACTTAATCACAATTATAATAATAACATTCTTAGATATCTCACACACAGCCGTCATTACCCAAACCAGACAAAACCTGTAACTGTGGTAACCAGATTGCTGATAAACATCTTACTAATATTATAAACGTGAAAGTTTGTAAGTATGGATGGATGTTTGTTACTCTTTAATATAAGAGCTACTGAAGGGATCTTAATGAAACTTTACAACAATACAAGGCTACAATTTATAAATATACAATTCACACAATATCTTTGTACCGCGGGGCTCAGCTAGTACTTATATATTTCTAAATACATACATACTATGTCAGGGTTATATCGATCTGATGAGATTTTTTCAAAGATCGAATCGTTGAAAATTCATAGATAAATTTTTGGATCGGATCGACACCATGTGACTGGATGGTGGTCCAAATATGGTAAAAAAATTACTCGGTTATTGGACGGTCAATCTCAGTACGATTAAGAGCGCATCCCTAGTTGAAACTCAAGATTAACAAGTAAAAGGCTCGCTGCTGCAATTTGCAGCCTTTTATATTTTTATACGAAAAGTTACTTGTAAAGAGTTTTTCTTTGTACTTTTTGTAAATGACTATTCAAGAATTATTTGACCAGAAATTTTAAAGTTTTCTTGACATTTTTGCTTTTTTAAATAACTAATATCGTGAGCATGGAAGCCTGGAACTTGGAATTATTATCTGAAATAACAACCGATTTAACTCGAGATATATTTTACCCTTAAGGCGCTCATAGCCCAGTTACACTCGGTGATTAGAAACAATCACCAAGGTAAGCAAAGATGGCGCGGTCAGTACCTGGATGGGTGACCGCTGGTGACATGCTACCATGAGCGCCTCCGTAATTCGGAAGTCACGTTAAGCAGTCGGTCCCGGTTGTTATCATAGCATAACAGTCGTGAAGCTTAGTTGGAGGCGTTTGAGCAGCTTAAAAACATCCAACGGTAAGATTACGTAGCCACAACGTTGTCTTGCCAGTCCCCAACCTGCACTTGGCCAGCATGGGGACGTATGGCCTTAACCCTCTCCTGAGAGGAGACCCGAGCCCAGCTTTGGGACATTATGGGTTGTTGATGGTATTTTACCATTAAATGTCTCGAGAGAGTCCCACTTTGGGAGTTGAGTTTTTCCAATTTCCCTACTAGATCAGTATTATATCTGCTGTATATGTCATATAACATTTATGTCTCACTATGCTTTTGTATTCAATTCATATGCGTTTTTGAAGAACGGTTAAAAAAATCATTCATTTTGCTATCTACTTATTTACTTTGTTTTTGTATGTAGCCTTTACATGGTGCTAATAAAAAAAAATGAGGCCTTATTTTTTGATAGACAATTTAGCAAAGATATTATTACTGGCCAGTAATAATATCTTTGCTAAATTGTGTAAGGGACAATCTACTATCTCTTCTTGTTTTCAAAGTCTGCGAAGCGCGTCCGTAGCAACTAAAACTGAAAATCAGACAGCAGTCTGATTTTCAATTTTAGTCTTTCAATGTCCAATCAAATCAACAGAAATCTAGTCACCTGATAAGATCCTGTGTTATTTACATAAAACTATGACAAAAAATAACAAAATACAACTTTTCTGAATAATTACCGGTTCGACAACGCTACTCCATAGGACGAAGCACCAATTATACTCAGGAAATTATCTAATAAGAGTATGATGAGGGTATAACTATAGTACGGCAGACGGAGGCTGATGAAGTCGTAATTAGTGTAATAAGAAGATAGAACACAGGTAGCGTACATCTAGTCGTCAGTTTAAACCGTGGGCGTTGTGACCTTCGCGTGTCCTGTGTTCACACAATGTTTTCCAACTGCTTACACAATTACTACAACACGACACGGCCAAGTTTATGTTTAAAGTTACCGAACGGTTACTCAGTTTGAAATATTTGATGGTTTTTAATTGTGTTTCAATCAAATATGAAAAGGATTTGTTGTAGAGTGCATGTGTTAGTAAAATCATTAATTATTCATAGCATGGCGAATGAGAATACGTATAATACATTTGTATACGTGTTGATTCGTAATGATTGGAAGGCCAATACCTACTAACAATTAGGGAATCTTCCGGCTGTTCAGTCAGGATTTGAATATTTATAAATTTTCATTATTAAACTACATTCTAACCTTGAAGCTTATACAATACTAATGCAATTATTGCAAATCTTTTTTTTTTTCTTTCTTTTTTTTTTTTAAAGACAACTCCCGCATTAGGAATATACATTCCTGTGTCGCGGGGCTCTTTACAAACATACATGAAACGGACACAAAGTACACCCAGACTTAGAACAACAATTTATGGATCACACAAAGCGTTGTCCCATGTAGGATTTGAACCCACAACACTTGGCGCAGTAGGAAGTGGCGTGGCGACCACTGCAACCACTAGGCCAACCGTGTAATCATTGAGTCTTTGAAATGAAATTAAGCTAATGAAGTGTTCTTCTAGTACGAAAAATTAATTTTCTATACAAATACATGCAATTGAAGTGTCTGTTTGTAATTTCAAATAAACTGTAAATAGTTTTTTTTTTATGTTTCATTTTCTTTCTGTTACAGATTTTATGTGGGTATTTCTAACGCCTGCAGCATCAGACCAAAACTTCAGTTTCAAACACATAACGTATCAACCTATCGTGGTTCGGTTTCATGCCTACTTACTATTACTATCATACTATACATATATACTGCTACTATCATATCATTTGCGGATCTTTTATCATCCATTCCAGTGTAGATACATAATACCACACACAAGATTACCAAGAATACATACACAAAATTTGACGCGAAAATAAGAAACCATAAAATAATTTTCAAAATTCTAAATTCAAATGGAATGCTGTGTATTATATTAAAATTAGAATCTATGAAAGGTGCTTTAACTAACAGAATTAAAGTCAAATAGAATACTATTAACTTGAACACTATTAATAATTTTAATGTGTAAGCCCTAATTACCAGCGTTGTTTTATAAGAAATATAACCTTTTTTATATTATAGCCGTTTACACACGTTTAAAATAGATCCAAAGACTTACAGTAACTATAGAATTTTTAGTCGTGATTTTTTTTTGTGTGGCACTTGAAGGAACTTGTTGCAGTACATTCTAGAATTAAATTCACTTGTACTTATTCCAATATGGCGCCTCTGGAGATGCGAGTGTCCATCGGAGGCGATAGTCGCTTACTATGAGGCGATACGTCTGCTCGTTGCTCCCTATTTAATAAAAATCAAAGATTACAAGGAATAAATAACCTAGTAAATTATGCAAAGTCAATTTTAATTGTAAAAAATGCAATATTAAATAATCACTTAACAAATTAAAGCGACATCTAAAAGTATCGAATTCCAGGGTTGGCATTGTCTAATGTTTTTAGAACATTTATCTAAAGATACACCAAACATCAAACAATATTACAAATCGTTATTTTTTATTATTTCATTACATCTACTCCACAAAGTGGTATTTAAAAAAAAAACTACCATTAAACAGTTTAAATAAAACTATTTTGCTATTAAAATTTAAAAAAAACTTATTTTTATTCTATGCCTACGTTTAGTATGAGTATAAGAGTTCATCAGAATCATAAATTACTACTCAATAACTATAAATCAATTGTTTTAGTCACACATACATATCATTACGATATGCTAAGAAGATGCGCATTTCTTCATTCCTTAGTGCCAGGTGGATATTCTAATAAACTAGCTGACGAACAAGTTCTTGACAAAATCGTCATAGCGTCGCTAAGTTTTGATAGCCATTTCCTATTTGCTTTCCGACTATCAACATTCCGATGCAGCTACATCGTTTTGGCAATTAATGACTGTAATCTTTTAACTTCAGTTGGACCATTTTTACTCACTAGCTGACCAACTCAACTTCGTCTGTGTCTCTTAAAAGAATTTTTTTTCTTTACATTTATTTATTTACTGACGATCAGCTTCCATTTGTGGTGATATTATGTTATTTAGCTTTGTAGCCTTTCTTGATAAATAGACTTCTAACACTTAAAGAATTATTCAATCCGAACGACTAGTCCCTGAGATGGTTTCAACCAGCAAGCAACTAAACTCCTTGGCTTTATGATATGTTATGGTGCGGTTGTTGTTGTGCCTTTAAATAATAAATACATATAATAATAATAACCTTTACAACAACATAAGTAACTCCTTGTATCATCAGCTATCTGCTGTTGAAAGTTCCGTCTAAATCGGTCCCAACGTCCCAGACATCGCCGAACAAACAGACAGACAGACAAAATGCTTAAATATTACTAATTTTATGTATGAATTTGATATTACAAACAGATGTCCGTTCTGAATTTTATTTATTTACATAGATTTAAAAGTCTCATACCACCATGTTTGTTATCGAACGTCTCTGAAAAGGCTTGATTTATTTTATGTTTTTTTTAAATGTAAATTTGGTAGGTCTGTGGTCGGCTATTTTTACACAAGGCAACCTGGGTAACAAGCGTAACCCTCTCCAGCCCAAAATATTAACTACCAAATAATTATGTGGGGGTGATCGTTTTTGTTTTTGCGAAAGACGGTCCCCATTTCATGTCATCTACATGCTTTATATTTTTTTTATTAATTCCATCACGACGAATACTTGAAGACTCAAAGACTTAGAATTGAAGACTTGAAATACTTGACATTGGCAGAAACAGCTGATCCGGCTGATTGCCATATCATCAAAATAAGAAATAATTATGTGGCAAAACAACATTTACCGGGTCAACTGATAATATTGTAGTATAGATTAAAACTAAAATCAAGTAACAAAAGCTACATAAAAGTGTTGTCGTCTATATTAGGAGTTTGTTTCACACTTTCACAGTGTGTGTACCATCTAATATGAATGGTCATCTATGAAATTTGGATGGCCCTGCTAACACGTCTGCAAACTTACAAAACACCCAGCGGAGGCGATGCCTAGAAATTACCAATTCGTTGTTATTACAACCCCTTCGTAAGTATTTATGGTAATTTGGAACTATTGGTAGATACTTATGTTCTTATCCACCTATAAAAATAAGATTGAGCCTCTACAGTAGCGAAGAGATATCGCCTCTATGGCAGTTATCCCTTTCTCGTCCAACCGTGCAGTCACTCCTTTATCATGGAGAGTGTTCTGAATAGTTCTTTCAATAGGTTCCCCCTTTTCCCCTCCTCTAGAGGACAACACGTAGTAGCATCGGATGTCACCGCTTTAGAGTGGCAGACATACGCTCTCGTACTCAACGCTTCGGTTCTTACTTCCTGTCCCTAGCGGTTAAAACTTAGAATTTACTATTAGCGCTCGTGTTTCCTTCTCACTATGATTCCGGGTCCTTTGAGCGGCGCATAGAAAAAATCTCTACAGGCCGCCATAGTGGGGGTCATAGTCCATCTTCGTATTCAGGATGGTGACTACCACATTCTTCTCATGGTTTCCATCAGACAGAGTAGAGAAATTTTGGCAGTTTATACATAAAAAAGAAGTAAATGAACATTTTTGTAATATTTTAGTTCAAACTATAATCAAATGGTGATCTTAGATAACGACTAATAGTAGAAAAAAAAACTTCGGTTTTACTAGATTTAACTCTTAAATAATACTGTTAAAGGTATAGAAAATTATAGGTGCAAATTGTTATTCAGTATGTAGTTGGAGTGATATCACGGTATCACAGAAAATCGGTTTGAAATAGCGCTTGTGAGGGTGGATACCGGAGGCCCATACTCCAACCCCTCCCCCCATTCTCCTCCCCATCCCTCCCCCCATTCCCCTCACTATCCTTTAAAGGCAGATAACGCACTTGTGAAGCCTCTGGTGTTGCGTGTATCCATGGGCGGCGGTAATCGTTTACCCCCCCCACACATAAATTATTTCATCTGCTCGTTTGCCCACATTCGATAAAAAAGTAGGTACTATTCGCTGTTGAAAAATATCTTACTCTGTTAGCCAAAGCGTCTTGTAGAACCTGGTCTTTTACATATCATTCTCATATCACGTTGTTACATACAATGAACTCCGAAAGTAGTCCGTCTTTCACGTTTTTTTAAGATGCGTGTTTTGCTGGCGTTCTGGAGATAGGATACCTAACATTACGCTTAGATTAAAAAGAGACGATCATGTTTGGCTACACAGTTGACCTAGTGGTTTAAGCGGTCGACACGCCACTTTCTACATCCCTAAGAGCTGAGGATTCCAATTCCAGATGGGACAACACTTTGTGTAATCCACGAATTGTTGTTTTGAGTCTGAGTGTTCTTTGTATCCGTTTCATGAATGTGTTCTTTTTTTTTTTGAAACTCCCGCATTAGGAATATACATTCCTGTGTCGCGGGGATCTTTACAAACATACGTGAAACGGACACAAAGTACACCCAGACTTAGAACAACAATTTATGGATCACACAAAGCGTTGTCCCATGTAGGATTTGAATCCACAACACTTGGCGCTGTAGGAAGTGGCGTGGCGACCACTGAAACCACTAGGCCAACCGTGTAGTCAAGTCCCTCACGTCACAGAATGTAAATTCCTAATGCGGGAATTGTCTTTTTCTTTGAAAGACGAAAAGAGACGCAGATAAGCTGCGCGGGTCAGCTAGTAGACTATAAATCTTTTTAAATCACAACTCAAACAAATATCAATAATCTACAAGTATTACTGTTTTCCCATAAAATTTATCTCTTTAACTCAACACTCAAATTATCAAAATTTTGTTAGACTTTCTTCGTTAGGACTTTCCTTGGCTGTTCTGTACAAATCAGTAAATTTATCTAAGCGTTACTTATAACAACTTTAGAAAATTCTTAATTATCTTATAACGATAAATCGTAATGTAAACAAAGGATAAATATACGTATTTTTACGAGTAGTAAACACGATTAATTATGTTCATCAACATGAATAATGGTTAATTAATATTGTATTATGTTACAAGTTTTATAAGTGGACTTTCACAAGCGTTGGAAAACAACCGTTTATTTGTTGACTTGATGGATCTTTGCACTAGCTCTGAAGAAAATCAAAACTAACCAATACACTGGTGCTTTAATATAATCATTTATTTTATAAAATAAGGGTTACCCCTTACTTTATGAACAGATACGTAACTGATGGCATGTGACCGCCGTCGTCCATAGACAAATCCAATATCAAGAGTTACCGTTGCGATGAAGTCTTTTGAGTACCTCTTAGAATTTAAGAAAAATAAAGAAAGAAACGAAAATAAGAAAAGGGCTCCTTTCCTATTTTTGTTCTTCAATCTGGTCGAGGTAATCCAAATATGCCGAAGCATAAGTCTCCCACGGTAATATATATATTTGTAGAGGTAAAATTATAAAACATTTCTTTGTTTTAATATAAATGATAAGATGAAAGATAGATCAATAAAGTGAAGGTATAGAATTCAACATCTATGAATTACTTCCGTCTGCTATACACATAAAGTACAACGTAATCGGAACATTGGTATTTTATCTCAAACCAGCTAACTAACGGTTCCGTTTAATCTTTACAGCCCTCCGTTTATTAAAATAATGAATACAGTTTTAATTTACCTTTTTCTTTCTCGGCCACTTCTGTTAAATAACAGAGATAAAGATTTACATATTTAACTTAACTCCGATTCTGTTCATAAATAATACTTTTGGTTCGTAATATAAATAAATAATTATTATTATTTATATAAATAAATATGTTCAGACATTTTAACACACAACGCCACCTAGTCCCAAACTAAGCAGAGCTTGTACTATGGGTACTAGACAACTGATATTAATACTTATATACTTTTTTTTTGTAAATACATACATACTATTCATAGAAAACACCCAAACTCCGAAATAAATATTTGCAGATCATACAAACATTTGGACCGACTCAGGAATCGAACCCGAGACCTCTTGCACAGCAGTCGCATTTGCTACGACTGCGCCACAGAGGCAGTTTATTCTAAAGATTGGTTAATTTAATATTCTAGAATGGGAACACTTTAAATCCTTTCATGAAAAGGTATTGTTCGACAATGAGAGGTGACCCATTCTGTGGTGAGGGTTTCAAAGGGCAGTAATTTGAAGTAAGGATCCCTGGTGTCTATAGACAGCGGTGGACAGTCACAATCATGTGACGGTCTGTAAAAAACTTCTACTTCAAAAGCACGTAGATACCATATCTCCTGACCCATCGATATACCCAAAAAAAAACAAACGTCTACTAGCTGGTTTTTAAATAAACAGTAAACAAAAAAATAACGTTATTCTCTAATCGCAATCGAATACAACTTTAAGATACTTAAAAATGACGTATTGCATTTGCGCCCACGCTACTGTACCATACCACTCTAATCTCAAGTCCCGAACATTTTAGTGTTACCGGTGTGGCTCACCAATAAAATACTTCTTTTTATGTCTTTCCCGAACAACATGTTTGTGGCTAAGTTGTATTGCGTAAGCGACGAGGTGCATTCCGTGTTTCCGTAGTTTCTGGTCACGGCGCCGGTCACCGCACCAAAAACTATGGTCTTATATATCTGTATGACATATTCTAGTATTTAAAGCTTCTTACATTAGTTCAAGGTTGCGTGTTAATTTTTTTTGGTTTTCCCATTTTGCGTTGTTTACACATATTTGAATATTATAAGACGTTCTATTTTTAAACCAATATTAATTAGACGTTTTTTTACCTAATTGAATTTTTGTGACCTTCGAAAACTTATACTATTATTAAAGGTTTTCTCAATTTAAAATCACAAATGAATAATAGACGGGTACATACAGATTTACCTAATCCTGAACACGAAATAAGTTAGAAACCTTGTCCTTTGGGTGTCGTTTTTTTCTGTTCCCACCCAGCTAGGCCTCTTTGAGTCGTGGGTTTTGACTAATGACCGTTGGACCGAAACGATTAATGTCATAATAATAGTCACTAATTATTGTTTAATAGTGCTTGTTTATTTTAAAATAAAGATTTAGAAAAGTGTTATGTCAATTTTTGTCGTGTACTGCACTAACTTGGTAATGAATTTTTTTAACAAATTCTTGCCACTAGGACTCCTTTTTGCTGAATTAGAAAGTGATTGATTGTGCAAACACGGACGCGAACGTTGTGTTAGATATTTACCCTTCACAATATTGATACTTCAATACAATATTTATTTAAAGATGAAGAAACAGATAGAAAAAATAAATGTTGATAGTTTTGGATGAAGTATATTCCTTTAAGGCTTTCGTCAATCCCAGAGTAGATTTTTTTTGATCACTTTTGATCACTACTACGAAGTCAACTACGTATTAGATATATACAATGTAACCTCCTTTCTCTCATCACAAAATTTGAGTTATCTAGTCTTAGCCACATCACCTAACTAAACATTATATATTATTACTATTGTTATTACTTATTTCTAAGGCATTATTTTTTGGATAGATTTTTAATTACTATTAACTGCGCCATACGGTGTTTGTTGCTTTTGAGATATTGTTCACTATTTTATTGGTTTTAATTTTGTTATGACGAGATTCTATTTTTTTCTATAATAAAAGTAGTCTAAGTTACTCCTTATGACATCAGCTATCTGCCAGTGAAAGTCCCGTCTAAATCGGTAATGCCAGTTTAGAGATTAACTGGAATAAAGAGACAGGCAAAATCTTTAAACATTGATTTTTACTTTATATACCTACTGTCGACCTATGTGTGTATATCTTTATATGCATTTAGTTAAAAGCTGTTACTTACAAACAGACACTTAAATTTTATTTCTTTTTATAAATGTCTTAGATTTCTAGTCAAGATTAATGAGCTTGACAATATCTCCGATTATCTATGCCTATATATATGCAAATTAATTAAATCATTGGGTTTCGGAGAAATTTTAGGTTTTGGGTTATATATTCTATGTGATAGGTTAAGCTACTAAATAGTATGCAGCGGTACAACAGATTAATCATTTAGTTTATTTAAGATGAACAGGCTTTTAACTTTTGCAACTAAAGTAAATTAACAAGAAGAAATATAAAAAAAAAGGGTTTTTTCTACTCATATAAAAAATTATGCTGTTCAAAGCTTTCTGCCAAGCATTTTACACCTGCAACCTATGGACTAAGTTTACGCAGAAGATATACAGCGACCTGCGTGTACAATATAACAATGCATTTAGGGTGCTCATGGCAACCCGCCATGGAGTTGTAGTACGTCAGGCATGTTCGCGGAGTTTCAGGTCGATGAGTTCGCCGCAATAATGCGAAAACGTTGCGCTAACATGCTTGCATGCCTGCGTTCCTCCTCCAATAGTATCCTAAATGTTTTTTTTCCAGATAGGTGGGACTCTCCCCTCATGTCCAGGCGGTTATACACCCACATTAATTAATACAAATACGACCTTCAAACCTTCAAGAAAAGAGCGTACTCCTTCTTAAAAGGGAGGCAACGCACTTGTGACGCCTCTGGTGTTGCGGGTGTCCATAGGCGGCGGTAATCGCTTACCATCAGGCGATACGTCTGCTCGTTTGCCAGCTATATCATAAAAAAACCATATTACTAACACTAGGTTGAGTCATTCTGTGACTAACAAAATATGGATGTATCAATAAGTCCGAAATAAATAATTTGGTCTGCGATAGACTGATGATACCATTTGTAATCGACAGTAAATGCTGTTTCTCCATCTGCGGTAACATTCAAATTGCCACATGGGTTTAGAGAATGAAGGATTCAAAATCATGCCAACTTTACCCGACCTTTGTATGAACTCTTTTAATATCCTTGAATTGATTTAGTATTTCATAACTAATCAACGAAAGATTGGCATAACAGAGGTTTTTGGAAATTATGGATTTTCGTTGTACATTCTTATCTTAATATGCAAAAAATGAGTTCTTGTCAAATATAAAATGTGAATCAATTATGAAACATTTACTCTATATATATTAAACTTTGTCTATTGACCTAGTTCGGGTATTTTCTTTCTTTTTCCTGGAAATAGCAAACTGTGCCGCTGTTGACAATTCTGCAAATGCTAAGTGAGATGGATATGCGTGGGTTTGAGAATAAAATTTTTGAGAGAGATTAAAATTTTTGCAGCTATCCGAAATTTTGCAAAAGTTAGCAGTGGACTAAATGTGGGGTTTTTTGTTGTGGTTAGTGCACTGAAACAAAAGGACAAACACAAATAAATAAAATATGGATTACTAGTTCGGGTCGGTCAGACTTAAGCTTTGAATTATATGTCAAAGTCGCATGTTTCAATACTAAATTAATATCGTCAAAGAAATTAAGAGTCCTACCTTAAATCAGGAAATACTACCAGGTTTAAATAATATATTATCTATACAAATAAATAAAATTAGAGGGTCTGTTTGTAATGTTATTAACCACTTTTTACTAAATGCATATGTATACGGTAATATTTTTGTCTGTCTTTTTGTTCCGGGAAATTTCTGGAACAGCTGGAACAGTTTCAATGGGACTTTCACTGGCAGGTAGCTGATGATATAAGGAGTAACTTAGGCTACTTTTTTTACTAGCATCGCCTTGCGGCGTTTCCCGCGGTTTATGTCGTATAGCGGGTAACACCGTGGGGCTCAGCTAGTACTATCATAAATTCTTGACTAAATAACAACTATCGAATTCTCGTTTCCATTTCCCATTTCAAATTGTCAATTGAAAAAGTTAAATATTTGGACCACTGTAAAACTGTTTTTAAATAAATGTTGAACGTGGCCTCCGTAAAACGTTTTTTTAACCAAAACTGCAGACACACTATTAGCTGTTATTGTATTTTATGTAATTTTACCTCCTTTTCTATTTATGATCGTGGGCCTAGTGTGAGTTTATTTCACATCGCCGAACGTACTTGCCATGGAGAGCGATAGAAACTCACACAAGGCATTCAGGTAGTCCACTCACATGGTTGTACATTGTGATAGAATACAACTATGTGTGGGTATACCACACTGCATATGGACTCCGTTTTATTGTTTGTCAAATAATGGACACTAAGCTTGGTATACATGTGTGAAAGTTGTAATAACATGTTAGCTATTGCTCATTTAATTTCGCAAACAGCAAACCGTTCTCTTGGATGAGTGGTGTCTAGGTGAGGAGTCTATTTATCTAAGAAATAATATTTAAATAAAGAAAATTATGAAAAAACTGTATATTTTTTGTAAACTTAAACTCTAATAATAATATTTTAACATTGTTTAAAGAACCCTCCCCCCTCTTTGTTTTCATTTGCGGGCGTTATTTGCATAGCCTATGTCACTACCACGATATGTCAAAAACGGTCCAGCTGTTTGTGCTGTGGGCAGTGCCACAGAAATGAGCATACATACCCACATATGTTACCCTTTTTCTGATGCGGTCGGGAAATTAGAGTGCACGCGTGGGTTTAATGGGTATAAAGACTGGCACGTAACTTGGCGTAACGTTAGACGCGCAGAAGTCGTTTTTAGGTCCCTTTAGTTGATAGAGGGACGCGCGGATTGTAGTAGCATGTGTAAATATATGACAGCAGTCAGTAGACTATACTTCGATTTTATTTGTTTTGATCTGTTGCACTAAGTGTACTATACGCGAACTTACCCCTACTACGCCGGTATCTGGTCAAGTTACGTGCCGGCGCCTATAGCCCACAGACAAATCTTGTAGCATATTTTTAAAATCAGGTGCCATAGCCCCTAGCACTCCTTGTATTTCTCGATTAAATATTCCCGTTGCTGCCAATATTAAGCCGTTGTACATGTGTGCATGAAGTTTTAAAATAAAAAAAAAAATTAGGCAGAGAATTGATAACTCAATCTAGACTAAAACATAATTACTTCTTAAAATAACAATCTTCGCATCTACAATAACTTTTTAAATTGTTTTTCCAAAGCTAACCCGTTAAATTGTTAACAAGACATTAATGAACCTATTAATGTCTAAATAGGTAAGTGTAAATATGTATTGGTCAGCTGTTTTTGTCGAGAAGCACGTGACTGGCTAGTGTAATCATTATTTTTGGTGATTACTTTCAAATTTGAGCCGCTCTCGTTTTGGAACGGCCATTGAAAAGTTCAGGACATAAAAACGGTGGTTTTACTGTTCTGAACAGGTAAATGGATCTCCATTTACCTGTTCAGAACAGTTAAACCGCCTGTAATAATATCTACGTTTATATATTACAGAGAAAACATTACAAATTAAGACAATAATCTATTTACTTGGAAGCCATTATGTTAGCTTTTGAAGCATTTCAATAAAACGAAATTCAATTGGTAACAGCTAGCATACGGTTAACCATTCATGTAATACTAATACTATTGTACCTGAAGATCTGAGTTTTAAAAAGAGTGGCCATGAGTTTCTTTGCCAGTATTCTTTTCATAAGGCCCTACGTATTTTGGAAACTGAAAGTCAGTGCAGTCAGTCAGTTCAGGCAGGCAGTGAAATTTGGTGTTTTCACCTAATTCACCTTGATAATACAGTACATCTGGCTTCTGTGTTGATCTATGATTTTTATCTGTATCTTCAATTTAACGTTCATAAATGTCACTTAGTGTCTTAATTGAATAAATGATTTTGTATTTGAATTTGAGATTTCACTCAACTAGTCACAAGTAGGTTTTTAAGGTGACAAAAACTCGAAATTACATCTGCCGCTTTTAATGTTTTGCATAACAAAAACGATTTCGTACTTACATATTCTATGTTAGAAACAAGACCAATAAATGAAAGAAATTTGCTTAAGTAAATATAAGTTTTAGTTTGCCTAGTATACTTTAGCTTAACTAAAAAGTATTGATTCTGATCTATTGAACCGACTCCAAAATATGAGCTTGCTTGACGTAGAAGTAGATCGGTTAACAAGATAACAAGAATAATTTATTTAGATTACAATTTATTTCATGCTTTTAATTTTGAAATTTTATTTCATTAGGTTAGGGTTCCGTGAGTAGTGCTCACGATTACAATTCGAGAACAGTCTTTCTTTGTATATTATAAAAGATTTTGGAAAACACATTTCTCAAGACCATCATAAAACACCTTTCGGCGTAAAAATGAGTTTATGCCTTTCTGCTTCTTTTTCGAAACAGAAAATCGATCTCTAACATTCTATGTATTAAAAAGCATTTAAGATGCACCTTAGCTGGTAATTTTACTAATGGATGAAGTTGAGAAACACCTCTGCTTGGTTTAAAGCTTGCGAAGTTACGAATTCAAAACA
Organism: Hyphantria cunea; assembly: GCA_003709505.1. NCBI lineage: Eukaryota > Metazoa > Arthropoda > Insecta > Lepidoptera > Erebidae > Hyphantria > Hyphantria cunea. The sequence goes on from PKRV01001435.1 coordinate 41,735, forward strand.
AAACGGTTTATTAACATTCGAATATTACGTAAAGCTCACACATTTACTGACCTTTTGGCACAAAATTAAATATTCATTTTTAATAGATCATTAAGACGAATGGTTTTCTAATTGCGTCTAACAATAATTTCTAAGATTCTAGAGGCTGTGTATCGGCCTCGATTCTCTCCACTGTCTCTGTAGTTTCCATTTGAAATAGCAAAAAGTTGTGAATGGTGGAGTGTCGGGCGGGCGACATCGAGTGCAGAGTGCCATTACCGGTAGCAAGTGCGCCGTACGTTGGCTCGTAGCAGCGCGCGCTTAGTGGTGGGCAGGCCTCTGATAACGGTGCAATTTTAATGGTACATTGTTGGCAGCAGACGTCGGAACAGTTCGCGATATTGAGAACTTCTTGCGCGATGCCGCCGTCGCACACGGCTGACACGGCACTTCACGCCGTTATCCTATTTCCTCCTTCTTTCGTTCGACGCATTGTGATTGGCAGTATGTAACTATCGCTACAGTTACCGTTCATCGTTATAGAAACGGTCTTAAGATATAAGCAAATTGTATTTCATGTTGTACGCAACGGATAGTAATTGAAATGTTTTTATTGCATGCCCGTCGTATAGGTGAGAAATAATTGAATCCCTACCGTTATTTTTCGTGAAGATTATTTTAAATTGTTTCCTGTTCGTAAACAAAATAGATTTTGATTAGTACACCAGAATATTGGTCTATGAGTACCAGTATGTTGTGTGCAAGAATACCTCGTGAATTACTATATTACCTATTCTCTACTAGACACGACTGGTGCAAGTGATATTTCTTATGCTTATGGCTTCCACTAATATAGACTATTACCATAATAGGCATGTATTAAAGTGCACTAAAATCAAATATTTTTAAATATTATGAACACTGAAATTTACTGTTGGATCTCAGAAACTGTAGATTACACAATCTTACATCAAAAAATATTAAAATTTACACTCCTTAAATTTACATAACAGTACAAGCTAATATATCATTCGTATGTGAAACCACCATATAGAATAAATATGATTCTGAATGCCGCTGTCCATTTAGAAAGTACACTCTTAACCTAAGCTTGAAGTCACAAAACCGCAAATTATACCCTTACTAACTTTGCTTTGCCCGAGGCTTTGCTCGCGTGATGTATGACGTCATTTGAGGTCCCTCTCAGGAAAACCTTTCAATCATTGAGAATTATTTGCATAAAAACACGTGTGAAATTCAAAACAGTAAATTGCCTATATATGCGCTCATAGCCCAGTTACACTCGGTGATTAGAAACAATCACCGAGGGTAAGCAACGACGGCGCGGTCAGCACCTGGATGGGCGACCGCTGGTGGCATGTCACCATGAGCGCCTCCGTGATTCAGCGGTCACATTAAGCAGTCGGTCCCGGTTGTCATCATACGATTACAGTCGTGAAGCTTAGTTGAAGGCCTTCCAACGTATTATTGCCAGTCCTCAACCCGCACGTGGCCAGCGTGGGGACGTATGGCCTTATTCCTCTCCTGGGAAGAGACCCGAGCCCGGCCGTGGGACATTATGGGTTATTGATGAGCTTTTATCTTAGGGTACACACTCCTGATTTTTAACTGGTATACTATATTTTAAGTACAATATGCCCGAAAACATATCACATAATATCTTATTTAAAGTTTTAGTTATTGCATATAATTTTCCAAACCTTCTCTGATACGTATAGTATTAAAAATGCCTGAGTTCATTCATCTCCAAAGTCGTCAGTTAACAAATTTATTGAAGCGAGGATCATATGTGAAAATCTTGAAAACACTGTTCATAATTATCAATATTAAAGGTGAAACCTTTCTTCATGACTTCCTTTATCGAAAACTCCAAATTAAGGGGCTCTTTGCCGGATAGAACAATTCCTGATCAAAGCGAAGTTTTGTGGGTTTGGGGTTTGAGTTTCAAATGTAAATAACTGCATATTGTTTAAAGTTTGAAACACAGTTCGGCGGCGGCTTGAAACACAATTTTGAATCATTGAACGGCACTAAACACTAACCAAACCTCTAACTTAGATAAAAGTAACATAGGACACAGACATATTCTCGTTATAATGGTTTATGTGTAAACCACCCTAAAAAATCTGTTAAGGTTGTCTGGAAAAAACCGCCGTGAGCGATAAACCACCAATTGTTACATCTATTCTATTATTTTGTATTATGTTTGCAATAAAGATAAATAAATATAGAATCATCATTCATCGTAATTATTTGTGTCAAAATTTAACCATTCTAAGTGGATTTGTTTGAAGTAATGCTATACATATACGCGTGTCAAAACATGTGTTCAATTGCTTTGCAAAACCATTTCATACAACACAACATAAAAAAAAAATATGTTGCGGAATTTCCTCCGTTGAAGTTGCCTAAACATTTAAATATTTAAATGGTATCCTGTCTAATACTTGGACTGATAGCCTCCAATCAGTGGAAGTCTTTCTTTTTAATCCAAAGCCCTTTTTTGCGCAACATAATAGGATAATGCGTTATGAATATTTTGTGAGATCGCGCTCGATAAGAAACAAATGATTTGAGACAAGCGGCCCAAAGTGTGGGCCATTTTTACTTTAAAAGCAACCAGAAGCAGCAAGTTCTATTTTGAAACATTGAATGAAGTTTGTAATATATACGATCGTTATATATTTGTTCTTTCTCGGTTGGGTACAATAACTGGTCAAGGATGACTTATTGACACTAAAGCGGACTATAGCCATCTAACTTCAACGTATAATATTTGTACTCATAACTACGTATACATTTTAGAGACTTCATAAAAATTATTCTAGTATCAATCCGTCGCCGTACGACGTACGTACTGATGTACGACGGTCATCCCCAAGGAGCGCCAAACATCCCGGTCAAGGACAGTCCTCATCCATCCAGCCATTTTCTTCAAATCGTCGGTCCATCTTGCAACATTATTCTAAAACTTGCGGTAAATTAAGTGTAAGTGTACAAACACTTAAGTTATGAATATAATACAAAACATTCTGTTCGCCCAACGGGAATTTCAAAATAGTATATTCGCAACATTTCACACGAGTACATGTTTTTGACTTTGAACCGTTACTTGCTTGTGAGGCTATGACTCATGGGTATATGGATAGCAATTTTAATAAGATCTATGTGATTATGCATGACAAGAAGATTGTAATAATTATCCTTGTGGTGTATCTGGTCAGTTCAATAATGTCAGTACTAAACTGTACAGGGTCGGTTTCTCACACTTCAAAACTTTTGTATATTTGATATATATACATATGGATATGACTTTCACAACTCACACCTTCATTCTTCAAGGACAAGGAGACCTGTAGTAGAGAAAAACTTATGATTTAAGGACTTTGGGGAAGATAAGAGGTAGAAGAAATACGTATATTGAAATTAAAAACGAAATTACTTGGGGAGTGTAAGCGTTAGATCAAACGCTTAGATGTAGATTTAATACGAAATTATTTTTGAAAAAAAAATACACATTGGAAGCGTAGTTCAACCGACCTGATCCAACTGCGCTGCCTTTAAACTGCGTTTTTCTATAAAACGCCGCCTTTAACGTCTAAATAAATCAAAAGGTCTACGAATAGACAGTCATAAAGGTGGTTACAAAAGCCGGAGTTTTAGAGCCCTTCAGAAAGTGTGTCGTAGGGCGGGTCTGTTCCCCCCTGCGACCTGCGTCCCCCCCTCATCATACCCGTTCCGTGCTGGAAAACGTCCATGTATGCATTTTATAGTTTTCCGTCGAACTGTTAACATCAGTGATGCGTAGGTACTAAAACGTAGCGTAGGAAGGAGTTTAAAGATAAATAGCGTAAGCTATAAGCTGTATGTGTAAGAAATTATGAAGCATACACACGGCTAACATAAAAAAACAACAACCCATAATGTCCCACTGCTGGGCTCGGGTCTCCTCTCAGGAGAGGGTTAAGGCCATACGTCCCCACGCTGGCCAAGTGCGGGTTGGGGACTGGCAAGAATACGTTGTGGCTACGTAAATCATGCCGTTGGATGTTTTTAAGCCGCCCGAAGGCCTCCAACTAAGCTTCACGACTGTTATCGTATGATAATAACCGGGACCGACTGCTTAACGTGACCTCCGAATCACGGAGACGCTCATGGTAACATGCCACCAGCGGTCACCCATCCAGGTACTGACCGCGCTATCGTTGCTTACCCTCGATGATTGTTTCTAATCACCGAGTGCAACTAGGCTATGAGCGAACACACGGCTAACATGTTAAATATAAATTAGAAAGTTACCTAATCGTTTTTTACCTTTAAATATTATTATATAAATAATGAGAGGAAGTCTGATGCATAGGTATTTAACGGTAGTGATGCAAAAGGATTTGAATTCGATTAACAGAAACGTACATTTTTTATACATCAATATCCTTATTGCAGTAACGCAAATTGAGAGAGGCCTATGTCTGTGGTGGATTGTAATACGTTAGCTGATTGATTTATTAATTGAGAGATTATTTTCTATGAGGCATGCGACCTGTACCAAATCATTTGTAAACTTAACACCCTGTTGACATGTACAGGTACTGATGGAGTTTGTGGTGGTAGCAGCTAAGCGAGTGCAGCTTATCATAAATAGTATTCATTTTGTTTGGCAGTTCGTCTTGTGGTTAGTGACTCTAGCTGGTATCCAGAGGGCGTGATTGTGTGGTAAGCTTTTGTAGTATGTGTGGGTGTATCAATATAATAATGTTTATCAACAGAACGATTACTAGAGGGCTCTCCCTAGTTAAGAATCACATGACCATTTCTGAAATGTGTCAAGGTGGGTAAATGTATAAAATTATTCTTTGGAAAATACAGTTCCTTCAGGTAGTGAAGACAGATATGGTACTTATAAGTTTCAACAACAATAATGTAATATACAATTATTCAAACAGCAGGTACCTGGATGATAAATTTTCTAAAAATAAATCCTAGTTAGATCGATTTATCGCCACCGAAACTCCCTGAATAGAAGAGAATATACTGAATTTATGAAAACCGTTGGACCCGTTTTCGAGAATATAGATCAGATTATATAAATAATAAAAGAATTGCTTGTTTAAAGGGATTACAAAGATAGTTAGATATATATATGTAGCGCATTCCATAACGGTACAAAAAGTACGTAAAAACTAGCAAGTGGAATATGATGTTAATTTAGATGACCACACCGAAGTCAAAAGGAAATCATTAGAAACATTATTATGATTTGATTTTAGTTAACAGACACGCCATGTTCATTTGTTCTGCATAACTTCTTAACTACTTACCTACTCGTATTTTAATTTATCAAATGAAGTTTGTGTCTTTAGTGTGCTTGTTTCTTTTAATTGAAATAACTTGAAAAGGCTTTAAATCGATTATTAAAAAAAAGTGCGTGCGTACAAAGTACACATGTCAGAAGTGAAACTTCTTTGGCGAACTAATTTATCAGTCTTGTCTATATTTTGGCACTGTGCGTGATACGACAATCACTCTATCTCACTTTTTCTCTCGATCTTTCTCACTTGCTTGCTCCCTGCTCTCACTCCATCGCTAGTTGCTTCATGCTACGTTCGCCCTGTCTGACTCTCTCTCAATCGGTCTCGATCGCTCTCTCTCTCTTTCGACACTTCCGTTGCATACTTGCGTGACGTTACATTTGTAAAAATTTTACCCTCATGCGCCTAAAGAAGTTTCACTTCAAAAATGGGAAAAATGGTATAAAGTAGTCGGCATGTGTTTCTTTTATAGCCCCGATTTGTATCTTTATATTTATAAAAAAAACCGAAAGCCATTATATAACATTAGTAATAAATAGCAAGACCTTTTCATTTTTTTTTCACCGGTTTTAAAAAAGAAATAAGTTCTGCTACCAGTTCAAAATTCATAAAATATTCAAGTATCATGACGTGAAGCATAATGCTTATTTTGACATTTCATAGTTGTAATAAAATTGAATATAGTAAATGATAAATGATATTTAATTTGTAAGTAAATCTTTTCAGATATTTTTATACGTCAGACTTTACAGCTAGAAGAGGCCGGGATTTCCTAAGATTCTGGGAAGAAATGCCGAAACAAACCAAGGAGGTGTCATTTTTTTAAAGTTCGTGAACATTGATTGGTAGACAAAAAAAAATACGAGTACAGTAGATTTGGGTTGGCCTTTTGAAGACAGGCTCATAGTTTTGAGTCGGCCTGTCCATACAGACGGCATACGAGCCCCAGGCATCGTGTTACCTAAGCAGTAGCTCTCACTCCTTTTGTACATAAACATTGCTATGTTATTTTAATTTTATTTCACTACTAACTACATATTTATTGTTGAATTTAATGCTAGATCAATAAAACAGAGAGGTTTTGTTCGGTTTAAAGGAGAAATGGCGCTGTTTACTGCCGCATAGTTTGGCGGCAGATGCTCCCTCTGTCAATTAATAAGATAACTGTTAGTCTAATTTTGTAATACTATACTATACCTATTGTTTTTGAATAAAAAAACTATTATTATTATTAAAAAAATGGTTAGGAGGTTAAATGGCTTTGATTGATTAGATGTTGCTTGTAACGAGTAAAATTAACCTTACTTTACCTATACCAGTACTGTTATAAAAAGGTAGGATCACCTGTTTCCGACGGCTTCGCGCTAAACGCGTGCTACGTAAGGTTCCGCTCCTAGAATGGATCATATTGCAATATTGTGGATTTGATTTTGTTGAAGTTACGTGCTAGTGCCTGATAAAACAAAAACAATATTGCTTGTTAGCATTATGATTTAATATAAATTAAATAATTTAAAGCTTAGGGAACAATACATATTACACGTAAAAGGTTTAATTTAAATCTTACACACTGTATACTTGCTCTTTTAAAAGCACAAAAGAAGTATGTAGTTCCGTATATTACTAACAAATTATAACGAAATACATGAGATGGTCATAATAAAAGAAGACACATGTGTACAAAAACAAAATCTTAGCAAGAAAGTTTGTCAACGGTTTGTTTTCAAATTCCGTGTCGCATACAACCTTACCTTCTTTCTATTCTACCAATAAGTCACAGTTAGAGTTCATTGGAATTAATACCCTCAGTGAGGGCAGTCAGCAGCCCGGAGCGGCAAGGTGACGAGGGGGAGGGTCAAGAGAGGGGAGGGCTAAAGGCGCTGCGTTGCGCAACGCATTACAATAACGCGACGCTACGTGCCGCGGCCACTGCGCCCGCGTCGACGGGGTCACACGACCACTCATTCGGGGAACACTTCGGATACCTAGGGTTGTTCATAATACTAAGTGAAACAATAGCAAGACAAAGGTAAGGCAGAGTTTAGACCAAGTTCAATACTTAACTATTTTGTTGCCGAATATAGTTGTACAAGAATGAAGAATTATCGAATTTAAACGTTAGTTTTTACTAATTTTCCTTGAATAAATGTTTAATCCTATTAACCTTTTTTTCTTATTTTTATGAGATGACAACCAGCTGAATAATGTCAACTATTTCTGCCAGTTTCTACAGATATCTAGAGCCTTCAAACCTAGAGTCAGAAATTTAGGGTAACAAATATTGAAAACCTCGATGAAATGTAACCTTCTTCTTCTTCTTCTTTTGATGATATGGCAACCATCCGGATCAGCTATTTATGCCAATATCAAGTATTTAAACTCATTAAATCTTCGAGTCTTCAAGTCTTCGTCGTGATGAAATTAATGATAAAAAATATAAAAAAATGTGGATGAGATGAAATGGGGACCGTCTTTCGTAAAAATAAAAAAAAACGATTTCCGATGAAGTAATAAGTACCGCCTTTTTGAAAACCAAAAAACGATCTCTCTAACTAGTTTACTCTATTAAATACATAACTCTAGTAATTGACATGACAATATATAGTAATAGACTAGACAAACATTTTTCATTTCCAATAGCTGCTATTATTATGATCTATTCCTGTTTATGTAGCTTTTGTAACATATAGTATAGCTAAAGTGATATAAATTCGTTTCTAACCAAGGACTAGACTGTGTTTTTATTATTATAATACCCTGTATTGAGTATTATATGTGATTAAAAAAACTGTTAGTAGTAATTTTTTTAAGTAGCTATTATTACCGCTATAGCGTATTATTACTTATTTCACGTTCATAATGACAAATTTCATGATATGGATTTTCAACATAAAGCATCAGCTGCCAAAATATCAAATTCATAGCATTCATAGCCCTAGCGTCAAGCCCAGTCGTTTTATATGGATAGACCTTGTCGACTATTCTCAGATTATTGTATAGATGTCGCTAGTTAATGTCAACTGCACTGTAATACTGACAACCCTATTGGTAATCAATACACCTTATTAACACAAGAGGAAAAGTAAATCTTTATCATTTAGCACAGCCCTTATCACTTAATTATTTATTGTTAATTAATTATTACTCATGCTAATGGAATACGGGTGTAATGTGACATTTATTGCACTGGCACACGTGACCTTTGTATGAAAGCAACAAGTATCGAATTCGCTGTAGTCTGCACTTAAGAATGAATCACATTGGCTTGACGCTTATATCAATAATTTTAAAGTGGTACGTGCAGTATTTACCCTGCAGTTCTGCCCGCTAAAATATCGGTTAGCGCCGTGGTACTTTTTTATTTGTCAACCAATTGAAATAAAATAAAACACTAATTGTTAAGTGAAGCTTACAACAATAGACAAGAAAAAAACGCGTCCAAATCTGTTTAGCTACTTGCGAGATTATCGCGCACAAATGCGCAGACAAAAATTCTAAAAACTGTTGTTTCGAGTTCGGTTACTTTAATAAAAACCATTATCAGTTAACTTCTTACAATTTTATTACATATAGGTATTATAGATAAGATTTTATTTTCATAAAAAGGCAATGAGAACATATATCTAGCATACATTTTTATGTAACAGCGTGGCATAGTAGGCCGTAACCACGTTTCTAAAGATGGGTATGTCCAGCAGTGGACTAGTAAAGGGTCTCGATGATAGCGACGATTACTGTAATCTATACTCATGCTAGCTGACCGGGCAAACGTTGTATTGCCATAAAAAATACATTTAGGGGTTGATCGTATAGGGTTGAAAATTTAGGGATGTATGTATTTTTAATGCTGTATCATAAAAAAATTAAAACAAAAGAAAATATCGAAAAAAGGGGTGGGCTACCCTTAACATTTAGGGGGATGAAAAATAGATGTTGTCCGATTCTTGAACCGCGACACGAGAATTTTGTATATTAGAGAATTGTAAAAGGATATTTACGTCAATAAACATTATTATTAAATTATTATTTCGGAAAAAAATTGCCACATAGATTTTAATTAAGTTATACATGGATTAAAAATTTCTGTGAACACAGTCTACAAGTTTTTGAACAACAGTCAAGTTTTTGAATTGTGATTGTTTTAAAATATTTCAACTGAACCCTTCCACGCTTCGCTGTGGGAACAAAATTAACATGAAAAATTAAAAAATCTTTTAATAGGTTTATATATAAGTTGCAGTACTTTTTGAGATTTTAAAGCTTCCATATATCAACTTCACATTTTTTATCCATGCAGTTAGATTGAGTTAAAAAGATATTGTAGTCGAAACTGAGTTATTATATTGTCAAGATTAGATTTATGATTAAAGCTTTGCTCCTGAAAATTGTTATCGTTATTTTAAATATATAAAAAAGTTCATTAACAATTTATACATCGAATACATACAGAATTCTTGATATCCGCGGGGAACTTTCTCAGACTATCTCGTCTTTGTACATCTAAAAAGTAAACTACTCAATAGATGCACATTAAAATAATCTCGTACATCACCAAATCACAAGACTCAATGCCTGTCTCATTTATAACAATCATAGAATCATTAGGCTCGCAAATTCTTTTAAATTTTTAATAGCTAAACTCTATAATATCTACAGTTTTCAACCAACTTCATAAAAGGAGAAGGTTCTCAATTCGACTGTATTTTTTATATTTGTTACCGCAGAACTTACGACTGGGTAATTTGGTGATTCCTTTTTATTTGAAAGCTGGTGATTCCCATGTGGTCCCATTTCAATTTGTTTCGGTTTTGAAGTCGGTTTTTTTGTTAAAATTTTATTATTACGATCTTTTTCGATTAGGTATCAATTAAGGATGTTTTAAACAATGTGTGTATACACATTACGTCTCTCAATAATGTCTGAAGGAAGGGCTGTTCATATATTTTACTCGATGTACAGAATTAATATGCATATCGTGTGTTTATAGTGAGTAAACTGACATTATAAACACGTGTCTAATTTTCAAGACAGGTAGTTCAATTAAGTTATAAATAACAGTCAATATTCTATTAAGGGACAAGTTATTTTTAAATAGTTGTTAGGTGCCAAAACATTTTAGTCATGTAATAGAGAAGCCAGTGTTCCAGCGGTCCACGCAAGGATGCGCGGGCGACGCGCGTTTCTTTTTAGAAAGTGGCACGTGGCGGGGTTGTTCACCCTACGCGATCCGGGTCAGGCGTCGCGCCCCCCGTACCGCACCGCCCCGCGCCCCTCCGCCCGCACCGAAGTCTAGGTACTATGTACTTGATGTGAGTGTACTAGTCCTTGATAAGGGAACTTCATTGACACCATAATTGAGTGTAACCGGGTCAGCGGATAAGGCACTCGTTATCGCGCTTACCGGCGCTTGCACAGGACCACGCCATGCGCCATACCCATGCGGATACGCACACATTCGCGCCAGTTCGCAAATACCCGCATGCGAAAACATTTTCAACCTTTTAAGTTCAATTATTTCTAATACGTAAATAAAATCATACAAAAAGAGTTTTTAATCCATTTTATGCTTTAATAAAGTACATATCTCATTATACATATGGTGTATGTTATTTATTTCATAAAATATGATTATATTTTAATATTCTATGCGTGTAATAAAACTGCTATGAACTTCTACTAAAACCTATTAATTGGCCATTTCATGTTATCAAAAATTGGAATTTAAACAATCTCATTAATTCTTACAACTGTAATTAACGTAACACGTTACAATAATTTTAACAAGCTAAACTAATTGATAATTTAGTAGTAAAACATAACATCAAATTATTTTTTCAATTAATATACATTAACTAATGTGATGTACGCGCAATTGCTATTTTGTTTACAACTTTTATGTTTATAACTAATTAATTAATTAAATAATAATATTAAATAGAATAATAGTATGGATTTATTAATCCATTTTATCTATCTATCATTAATAATTTTATCTCGATGACAAATTTCATTGAAATGAATTTAGTGGTTTAGTCGTAATAGCGTGACAGATAGACAGAGTTACTTTCGAATTCATAGTATTAGTATAGAGTATATATATTATTCAAACAATCTGAAAAATGTAAACATGTTTGTTTCTCACTGAAGTCATGATAGCAGAATGAATTTGAATGAAATTGTTACAAAAATAGATTGTACCTGAACAAAAAAATTTGAAACAAAACATTTTTCGAGTGCGCACAGAGTTGTAAAAAGACTAAATAAATACATCGTTTGGGTCTTTTTTTCTAAAACGGGTGGAAATAGTGATGTTAGTTTTTTGTTTATTGTTCTTTCGCGTCTTAACTACTCAACTCATTATTGTCAAACTGAAGAGAAAAAATGAAAAGAGTTTCACACAAGTTATCTATTGTACAGTCCAGGGTACCATTTTGGTTTTGGTGATAATAGAAAAAGAATCTTAAGATATTCATATTAATACGAGAGAAGCCATGAGCAAAATCAATTTTACTTGCATAGCAACTAATATATCTACATCACAAATACATAATTATTCGATAAAGTTATTGATACTCATTATATACAAAATAAAAACAATCAAAGCTTACGTATCTAAAAGCCTTGTGTCACAGTCCCATTAATTATATAATAAATCTATTTAGTTTCCTAATCCTTTTCGCATTTATGATGTTCCCCATTAGTGCAACAGAACTCTTTGCCGGCAGAAAAACTGGTGGGTGTCCATTCTCCACCGCAGTTGCGTATGAACAGGAACGCCTTTTCTCTGTCGACATCACGTTCTACAGCGCCGCAGATCACTGGGCCGGCACGGGGAAGATAATTCAAGATCTGTCAACGAATAAAAAAAGAACATTAAACGTCTAACAAGAGGTATCATATTCAACTTTTTTCACCTAGGAGATATCACCCGGGTGAACAAAGTGGGATAAGCCTAACTATTTTAGATATTGATTATTAGAATTTATTTCCTTAAGGAATCCGAGGTCAAAAAATATTAATCGCGAACAGAAAAATCATATTCATAAAGGTGTTTAATTTTAAATTAAGCTGAATACCTACAATCTAAGTCATAGCATGGACATTCTGGTAATAATTTAGAACATTTTTTTAAATTAACAAAAACACACTTAGGCTTCCCTGTCAGAACACGTTAAACCCGTAGAAATTGATGATGTCACTACGAAATATGGTGCCGGACGGTTCCTCACATAACCTGTGCCAAAAATCTCATAAGCTTAGTGAACTAACTCGACAATTAAAACAAATGAATAGGTTACTCAAAATTTCACACAAGCAGGACAGAAGCAATTGCGCCTTTTATCTTCAAAAGATTTTGGCTTGTTAAATAAAAACCCTCTCAATTGTTCAGTATGAGCGAATTTTGACATATCTAGGAAGTAACTATTGTTTTTTGTTTAAATATTGCTACCTACACGTGACCTTTGAAAAAAAGAATACAACATATATTCTTATAATTGCATCCTGAATAAACGTGGTATGGAACGTTTCTGGAGGCTAGAATATTCTATTTATTCCTGTCCCATTTAAATATATTTTGAAGAGGGAAAGTTACTAATTACACGGTTAAAAAGTACATAGAACTTTTTCTAACCAACTAAATTTAGTAATTTTTGTATTTGTATATTCGTACAAGGACAATGGCGCTAATTCTGTTGTTCGAATGCTCTCAAAGCTAAATCTATTTTTTTTGTTTTTTTTATTACTAAAATAAATTTTGTCTTATCAAACGACAGTCTAAATGTCAAAGATTGACTAAATTTGATATGTCACACTAAAATAGACGTTATCTACATAGACACTAAAATTGCATATTGTAAATCGCTTCACTAAATTGAGAGAGTAGCAGGTAATTTTAGAGAAATTTAGTTTTGTGAGGCAACTACAGCATTAGCAACAATATCTGCTGAATATTTACTACTTGGACGGATCTAATCGGTGTTCATTTACAAACAGCCTTCGCATACCCATCACACGGGAATCTATTGTTATAATAAATTGCGACAATATGTTCTGACCTCACCTAGCAAACTAAAAAGACCTTGAAACTTGATGCTTAAGTTTTACAAACCATGCAATTATCACTAAAAGTCTGAATTCATTGAAACATGCACTTTCAATTCGAATGTAGATTGTATTTATTTATTTTCAATTGCTTTTATATATTTTAATATAATCGTAAGAGTTTGATGTATATACGTTAATTAACAGAATTTAAAACAACAATTTTCAGAATTTTTTGTCCAACGGCGCGGTTGTACGCACTAGTCAGTTTGGATGCCGTTTTTTCTTATATATTGTACTAAAATTCACTTAAAATTTGATGTGCGTTTTATTTCGATCAATAGTGAAATAAAAAAGTTATATCAGCTTAAAGAATTAGCGCAATAACGACATATGCGGCGGAGGAAGCCACGGAAAAATATTATGAATCATATGCCTTACAGAGCTACTAATTTTCATGTATATGGATTTGTTGATCTAGTTATTTGGTTAGCGATCCTGAACCAGAGATTGTGGATTCTACTCCCACCGAGGATAAATTAATTTCTAATGTAATGTAACATAATGGTTGGTTATAAAGGGATGACATAAAATAATGCCATTGACCACCGTATCTGTAAACGCCACTACTTAGGCCCATAGGGCCACTACTCCAGTTACAAGCTCGAAGGCAGAAGACGGAAATAACCCCAAAATTATCTAATCATTGGGTATATTACGTAAAAGAAGATAGAAGCTTTGTAATGTAACCGATTTCAAATAAAATTCTAAAAAGTATACCCAAATAATATATAATCTCAGTTACATAATAATGTAATAAATATGAATAATCTAATTTTATATGTTTTTGTTACCCAGAAACAGAATAGATGACCTGAAGTTTATTCCGACATTTAGGTTTTCTATAAAATAGCATAGGAAAAAAAAAACGAAAATATCTATAAGACATATGCCTAATGTGTGTGCTGCTGACCTATTTGCACTGAATACTAGTGGCTCTATAAGAAGAGCTGATAAATAACTTGAAGAATGCGTGTCCTGTCCTATATGTATTTTCTGCTAGTAACCACTACTGCCATCTAACGAGGATTGACAGTACTTCTTGGATGGATTCTTGCGCCTAATTGACATTGAAACAACCCTCCTCTCGTTACGAGCTCAATATGAATACAATCACAATTATGAATGAAAATTATGAACAACTATGATCTGTCGGAGAGTGTAATCATACCTACATAAATGATGTAAATTACATGAAATATGTCATCTTGACGTTGAATACAAGCACGATTGTGTTTCATAACCATTCTCAATAAAACATTAGTAAAAACCAATTATCACGGCAATCGATCGGCAGCAGTTTCGAAGTTAATTAGTATCAAATTTTCTTAGAAATTTGGCTACCTAATTAATCTCTAAAGCTATGTCTATTACAGACTTGACATACAATAGTTCTAAAGCTATTAAACTTTTTATGAAACTTTCACCACTTCGGAAACGGGCGTCTGTAACCGCAACAAATTTTATATTTGCACAAGTACGAAACTAATTTCAATCAATTGAAAATACTTCTCCATCGGTAAGAACAAAAAACAATAAAAACAAAAAAGCAAATTTTGTAGATTTTAAGGTCTTATCAATAAAAATACAGCTAACAACACATACTGCAGATTCAAGTAGCGACATCTAGTGGAGATAAGCATACCTATGGTATTATAGAGTACCTACTGTACTCTAAAATACCATACTAATCTTTATAGATATTTAAAAAAAAGAGAGGAATATTAGCGTGTGTCGTTATATTTTTTGTAGTTAAATTTAAAGATTAAATAATCATGTTATACCGTCGACTGAAAATTATACGATATGTATAATAGAAGAATGAAATAAAACATTTTCTCATAAATTGTCATAACGTTAATGAATGAAATGTCTAAGTGTTGTTAAGAGTAACCAGTTATATCTATATGAGTCTAGGCCAAGTGAAGTATAAAAATGAGGTACATACCTAAAGATATCGTTAAATTTAAGGCATCTTTAAAGAAAAATAAAACTTACGACATCAAGACATCGTGATATGCAATTCCTCAAACCGCTGCCACAGGGGAGACTTGGTGAATCAGTATCATAAGTTACGACTGGCTCGCCTTGTGGAGGCCCACGAGGTCTGCTGCGTCTGCCTTCTTTCAACCCCACCTGTTGCGATAGGAAAACACCACACTGGCATGGTTCTTCAAGCTGAAAACAAAATACAGCATATCAAATTGTGCACAACCAACCTATTCGCATTGCAAACTGGTCGAACACATCAGTGGTACTGGATTGTTTCAAGCGATGCTTCTATCATTAGTCGTCAGTCCGGTCGGATCCTCTAATACAGATCCACTGGTAACGTCTGTTTTACACTCTAACCTAAATGATTAAAAAGTCGCACTATACACCTCGGATATTCTCTACTAAATATTCTTTGGGAGATTTAGAGAAAAAAGGTAAGCATTGAAAACATAATATGCATATTTTTAATTTAGGATCTCACATGTTAACTTTACATAGCACATGTCACATCTCATGTTATATTTATTAATATTAAAAACAGAAGCTTAATTATTCTTTTTGTTCCTTTTAGTACGTATGTGTATATGTAATAAACGCATTGGGTAACCCCCCCAATACATTCATTAAAGGACTTTTTTATATATTGATGTACATAAAGACATCTTTCGTGTTTTTATCATTTCATCTGTATTTATTTTAAAGTTTAATAATTAAAGGATAATATTGCGAAAGATGAGTTTTTTATGGAAGGGCAAACGAGCGCAGACGTATCGCCTAATGGTAAGCGATTACCGCCGCCCACGGACACCCGCAACACCAGAGGCGTCACAAGCGCGTTGCCGGGTCAGCCTTTTAAGAATGAGTACGCTCTTTTCTTGATGGTTTGAAGGTCGTATTGGTCCGGAAATACCGCAGGCAACAGTTCATTCCACAGTTTTGTTGTGCGTGGCAGAAACTTTATAGAAAAGTGCACAGTTGTAGACTGCTAACCATCTTAATATTCATCAAAATTTCTTAAAAACCCACTAACTACGTCCCGATAAATTTTAAATAGGTCTTATTTCGGTCACTTACCTTTGGCACGCATGTATTTATTTATGTTATCGGTTATAGGAAAAGGGGAAAAACTATTTCGTACGCGGTGAACATTCGGACACTAGCTGTACCTAGAGTACAGATAGATCTAAAGAATTCATTTATTCGTTTATTACTCTAGTTAGAGATTTTATTTATTACAATAACCTGCTGAAATGTATATTTAAGTTATTTCAAAATACCTATAAATTAAGTACAAGCCAGTACAAGGAAACGAATGAGTTATACATGGTCTTCGGACTTATAGGTATTCATATAATAATGTAAATTAGATAATGGAATAGTTTAGAACTTACATACGAATAAAAGTAATGGTGTTCGATCCGTTATCGGTCCCATACAGTTCGTTTGGAAAATAAGATAAAACAAAAGAAATAGTTAAAAAATTGTCTACCTTACCTCTTCTTCATTTTCAATATCGTCATCATAATTAACTTCTTCATCTGACATCACGCTAGCATAGTCCTCCTGTTTTGATTTGCGTCTAGCTTCAGCTGCTATGAAAAGAGATAAACTCAAGAAGAGCAGGATCAGCTGATGAACCACACGCATTTTGATTTGCTGATCTGTTTAATAACGTAAAAAAACCAAATTGGTTATTCTAGGCCAAGGGTGGTTACACATTGGAAATGCTTTAATGTCTTGTTTTCGAATACCGATATTATAATTGTGTATATATATATAAGAAAGTTCTAGTGAACGTGTCTCTCGAAACACTCGACATTGGCGGAATATTTACGTTGATGTTACACCCGAGATAGAGCCCATAAACAACTAATAATAATAAAAAGAGAGTCGTGTTTTTTTATGGAATAGGTGGCAAACGAGCAGACATATCGCCTGATGGTAAGCGATTACCGCCGCCCATGGACACCCGCAACACCAGAGGCGTCACAAGAGCGTTGCCCGCCTTGGGGGATGGGTATGGGGATGAAGGGAAGGGTGGGATTATGGGCCTCCGGTATCTTCACTCACTCGGTGAAACACAGCGCAGGCGCTGTTTCACACCGGTTTTCTGTGAGGCCGTGGTATTACTCCGGTTGAGCCTGCCCATGCATGCCGAAGCGTGAACTCTGCCACGTTTAAATAGATAGTTTATACACTATTTATAACACAAGATCGGCTGAACCGATTTGTCTGAAATTAGTGGAGAGGTAGCTTAGAACCAGGAGACGGACATAGGATTTTTTTAACTTTGCTCAACGGTGTTAAACGCAAAACGCGGATATTGTACCGCAGGAAACACCGCGGGGCTTAACTAGTATACAATAAATATGAGTTTTGTCATACGTTAAATATGAACTTGCGGCCTGAACAAGTGTTCAGGTAAGGACTGTTTGTAAGTTCAAACATTCAATTTAATAAGAACAAATAATTTAGGCAGAAAATAAATAAAAGCTAGGAGTAATATTTTTAAAAACGATTCATAATCACACCATGAAATATATAAAAACTCAAGAAATTAAAAAAACGAAACACAAAATATTAAAACTTCAAACCGTTTCAAAGTAAAATGAGTTACCTACTTACCAATGCGAACAAAGCTTTAACTACTACAGACAGTTAATCTTAAAAAAAACGATGTTTTAATCTACGGTGATTTACAAAATGTGACTGATTTAAGAGTTCATGTACTATATAAAGTCTTCGTCTCCAATACGTATTAATAAGATAATAGCTTACGCAGCGTTTCGATATCTAAAACAAAACGTGCTAATTTTTACTTGACGGCCTTACAAATACACACGTGATTGGAGATTGTATGGAGATAAGAAAGGCATTCCTAAAAACAAAAATATAATTTGTAACTTAGAATTCCCACGTTGATCATCGATTCATAACTGCGATAAATTAAAAGCAGTGTAATAATTTATAGCATTTATTCATTTCCTATTCATTTTTTTTAATATAGCTAAAAACGGGAGTTCGTTTTTCTACTACAGTCTATTTGAAAATATAATAAAACCAAATTATTTTTGTGGCACAAACTTTGTGGGAAGTTGACAGGCATCTTTTTGTATCAATCCTTACACGCCTATTAAATACGCAACGGTCAATAGAGTTTCCAGTGTAATTTTTTTTGAAGTTGCAATATGTATAATTATGATCGTCGTCTTTTTTTACTCTGTTCACTTTATGGACTACCATTGCGTAGACTCCTCTTTAGGAAAGAGGTTTAGATACTAAACTAGCCAAATGGGATGGTATAAGGTTTATTTTTCAAGTTCAAGTTTTTTTTCTCTTTGTAGGTCTGTTGTGAAGCAATATTTATTGCTTCTTCTGTGATTATTGTTTATTGAAGAAAACAACCATGTATTTAATTTGAGCAATGGAGTAACAAGGAACGTCGTTACTTGGCCGTTAATTAGTTAAACATTTTTCATAGAGAACAGTCCCTCAGACAGCCTGCGCAATACCCAAGCTTTGGATTACATACCTTAAGGATTCTATTTACTACCTACTATCAGTGAATAATAAAAGCCGTGATAATTATCGAGGTAGCAATCGCTTTATATTTGCAGTGATATACTTTGAATTACTGGGTTATTAAGTGATCATCTATATTTAACCACCAACAAGGCAAATGAGGTAAATTCACTGAACAGAGACATTGTGTTAGTAATTATTCTCTGGATAGCCAAATAAGCATGGATCGCGGCAGAAATATCGGATTGCACGACTGGCGTAATGGTTTAAGCGGTCGCCATGCCACTTCCTACTACGCTAAAGGCGTGTCTCCTGCTCCTAAAAATAACAAAAAAAACTAAGAAAAACATGTTAACTAAACCTGTTAGCAAAACATTGCAGTCTCCTGCGACTTTTAAACACGAACATCAAACATCTTTTTTTATGGATTATTTAACGATTACCGCTGCCCATGGACACCCGCAAAACCAGGTGCGTCACAAATGCATTGCCGGCCTTTAGGAGAATAGGGGAAGGGTATGGGTCTCCGGTATCCTCACTTCATCGGTGAAACACAGTGAAAGCGCTGTTTCGCACCGGTTTTGTGAGGCCGTAGTATCAATTCGGTCGAACCGGCCCATTCATGCCGAAGCGTGGCTCTCCCACGATAAAGCTTTTCGACAAAATGACTTCGGACGAAGAACTGGATGTTTTAGAAGCTTTTTGCATAGAACAGGAAAAAAGAAAGCGATTTCGCGTTCAACGCTATCCACAACGACGTACCTTCCTTAAAATATTTACGCAGAATTACAAGTAGAAGATCCATTTGGACTGAAATCTTTTTTTCGTTGCTCAAAAAGTACTAATCAGGAAATACAAAATACAAAACATCAATGTTCGCAAGAAACTATTAAATGAAATTGGCCCTCCCTGCAGGTGGATGCGGGGATATTTTGTGTCCAAAACAAAACTGTTATGCCACGCGCATATTTTGTTAGATATTTGATGTTAGAAAACACAAAATAGTGTCGCAGGACACCCGGCTTGAGTCCTGTGGGTTCAAACTCCACATGGGATAACACTTCATATGAAATTGCTTTTTACATCAACAGAATGAAGAACATCTCAAACGTCGTACTTATTTAGATCTAATTCCTCAAACTGACAACATTGAAGACTTGAAGATGAGCAGATTTTTTATGTAATCTTCGTTTGAAATAATTCAGGATATATATCCTTCGACGGTAAATGGGAATTAAAAAAATAGTGTATATATAAGAAAGACTTAAGCTGCAACTACCACAAAATGTTGAAACCGTTGTTACAAATAATATCTTTCCAACACCATTTCATAGGATGCCAGCCAGATTACGGATCCGACCAGGACTCCAGGACGCCTAGCACACGCTGGAGAACTGCCCTGCGTGGGAGTCCGAGCTACGAGTCCTGGTGGGACAGATGGGACAAAACCTATCACCATTAACATTGTTCGCGGCAATGCTGGCGACTAGTGAGGGATGGGAGGCCGCGGTCTCCTTCCGTGAAGGCGTTATGCTTCAGAACGAGTCAGCAGAGCGGGATCGGGAAAAGGCCGATCCCGATCGAAGGACGCGACAAATGTGACGCGGTTGAGGCCGCTTGCTACCTAATCATCGCTTAAGGGTCGTCGTGGCCACATCTAGGGGAAATGTGGCCGCGGGTAACGACCCGAGACGGGCTACACCCTGGTGTGGCCGGGGAGTGTCGTCCAAGGCGGGTCGGTGTTCCGACTCTTACTGGGTAAGAGACAGCGACCTGCCCCGGGAGTGACTCTAGATACCCCGGGATGTACCTCTTTCGTGAGGTACGGCAAGGGGGTGCCCAGAAGCCACTGCGTTTCTGGAGCCCCTCCCGACTGCCGAGGTAGGCCGCCGCGGGTTTATTGAGTAGACTGATTCGTCGGGAGTCCCACACACGCCCTTCGTGTTCACCCCACCATGGAGGTTATGGAGAAAAAGTAAAAAAATAATGCCTACCAGATAGCAGATGAGAAGCAGGAAATGATTCTAAAACAAATATGCGATGGATGGAGTTCAACTGCGTTTATCATTGTAGGTATAGACAATAGAATGGCAACCATAAATTCTTAATATAAATACTAAATAATATTCCTTAAAAATAATAACTTATTACAATAAAGCTTGTTTTTCTAAAGGATATTATATATAAAGAGGTAATAAAAAAGTCATTAGGTGCGTGACGCATTTTATTCTCTACAATCATAGAATCTATCAAGAAAATTGACAAACGTACAATTTAGTAAACGACACACAATTCGCATTTAGGGAATTGATTTTCCGTAAATGAAATTACACAACTCACAGCCTTCCCAATCAAGTTATAATTTTTATAGAAAATACATCTACCTCATCTAGCCATACTTTCAATAAAATCTGAAAATCCTAACATTACAAGCGTAATAAAACTACACTTTTAATTAATTAGCTACGATTAATTTCCGATTTAACTCAAACTAGTATATTTTGAGAAAAAAAGTGAACATCTACAGAACACGCGGTAGTCAAAAATAAATGTAGTAGTAACTATAAAAACAAAATACATACTACGTGTAGCATGTTTCCCTATATTTTGGAACTATAGGAAAAGATAAAGCAGCTATCCTTCTTTTTAACTTTAGTTTCACATTGTTGAGATTAATCTCCTCTTTATATAGAATATTTGAATCCCTACACAATTAGCAACATACAATATGGTCTTACCTCGTCATAAACAATTACAGCAAAATAATCCAATGTGTTACAAATGTACATTTATACACGAATGCAGCTCGCCGCTTCCGTGTAGTGGGTTCGAGCACCAGATATTCTATGTACAACACTGTGTGATCCACATATTGTTGAACTGAGTCTAAGTTTTTTGTGTTGTGTTCGTTTCATGTATGTTTGTAAAGTCGCCCGCGACACAGTATATATTTCTAGTGTGGATTTATATATAGTCTTTTCAAAATAAAAATAAAAATGTAAACAAGCAAAAATTTAATAAAATAAACAACATATCTGTAACAGAAAAATGGGTAAAACAAGAGGTTCACTACATGTATGTAATACAAATCTTAACTTACAGTCCAATTTTAGGGGTTAATAACACATTTTATGTGTGATGGTTGTCAGTCTGAAAAACATATTTTATGAAAATATCTACCAATAACAGAATATTAAATAGTAGTCTAAACAACAAATTATAGCATATTAATAAAGTAATATCTAATAGGTATAATTCTATAAATTTTTGTATATTACAAAATACACTGGAAAACAATTTATTCTGTGAATATTCGGCAAAGAACTAACATACAAGTCTGACGAATCTTGTCACCTCTTCAGACCATTTAATTCACCAACATTCACCGATACATTTAATTTGTTTATAAAAACTCTAGAGAAGAAGGAATATAAAATGCATGTTAGCTGCCTAATAATGACTTAAATGATAGCACAAAATAAGACAACATTATTAACATACATATCTTGAATTTCATCATAACACTTTTGATTAAAGCAAAATATAGATTACATACGAGACTAAAGTTACTTAGCTAGCAACTTATAAATATTAACAACAGTTTGAGTGAAATCATAAACTAGAGAATAATGAATGATGAATACCTAATCATTATAAAGTATACTTAAAAAACTGGAGGCAATAATATATTTTGATCCTTTGTTAAGAGTGTCACATTTGACCAGTGTTGCATAGTAAGCTAAAACCTCCTTTCACAGAAGAGGGCATTTCCTGCAGTGGATGATGAGGTGTTATATTTATATTGTATGTGTATTACTTCTCTAAAATAGGTACTGTTAAAACTTAACAGATCCAAAATTGGCAGTATTTTTTTCTGCCAATTATTGCAACGACCATATATAGACAATATCACATGCATTCATCAGCAGTTCTTGTAGCAAGCAATGTATTCTTGTCTATTTAGAGTAATGAACTATTTGCTATCAGTCTTAATTAGTTATAGACTATGAAATTTGTATAATAATGGACATCAAATGGACAGATTTATAGGTTTTACTGCAGAACATTTTATTGTGTACAGTTGTTGCTAATAATGTACATTACACCTTCAAGGTCAAGAGTTTTCTATTATAACTAAATAGTTGTACTTTACAGTTAACATTATTATTTCTTATAGACCAAGATTTTATTGGCACACAACAGACTATATCCAATATGTTGAGCTTTTCTCCTTATAATTTTCATTAAATCTATTTAAAATTTTTAAAGACTTTACAATTAATAGAGGTCTAAATCCAATACTGCGTTCACTATTTATCTCTTACTATAAATACTTAAAACTGAGAAATAAATTACTGTTACATTAATATCTAACAGTCTTTGGCCAAAATCAATTTAGCCTCACCCTCAAACACAACCTTTTTCTCTTCCTCCACAATGCAATAAAACTTTACTTTGAGAATTTTCCGCACATCAACAAGTTCCACACTTATTGTCAGTTTCTCACCAACAAAACACTTGTTGGGGAATTTCATAGTTTGTGACACAACTACAGTCCCCGGTCCAGGCAAATGGGTACCGATCAATCCTGCTACTAACCCATTTAGAAGAGCACCGTGAACTATTGGTCTCTTATTACCGTTGTTCTGATGTAAATGGTTATGGTCACTCGTGAGATTGGAGAATGCATCTAAGTCCTTCTGTGTTAAGGTTTTCTGTATCCTTATTTTATCTCCAGCTTTAAAAGCTGTATTGCTAAAAGTAGTTGTGTGAATTTTACATATCTTCTGATAATTTTTGTTGTTCACTACAATATAGGGAAACCTGTTCGATAACATCTTGTTTGTTTTAAAGAAATATCATTTAAGTATGTTCGTTTTTACTGGAGACATGTTGTAAAAATATAGTAGCTAAGTTAACTAATCTTCTATCATTAGACTTCTGGATGCTACAAATATTTTTAATAACTTCTTCAGTGTGGAAGTCTGAGCTGCTTTGATATTCATCCAATTGCAATAAAGTAGTTATTGTATCTGCCAATATTTCAAGATCAGTTAATTTCAGAAGTTCTGTCAGTGGTTTAATACCACAATGTGTCAGAATATATTCAGCATTCAACGGATCTGAAAAGGAAATAGAAGTCACTAATTTGGTATGATAATTATAATTTTTATCATGCTTTATGGCTTTCACTGAATTCATCACGAATAGAAATCTAAAGAGATTCCAGCACTTTCTTACCTAAACATAAATTGCACAGACCAGCCACAGCATAGTGAAGCAGTTGACGATCGCTTTCATTTTTAATAACATAGAGAAATATATCTAAGACTCCGACATCTCTGATGTATTGATAGTTAATTGGATCGTAAGCAAAATTTGCCAAGTTCGCTAACACTTGACATTTACCATCTGAAAAAATTAAAAATTGCACATTTACATAATGAGTATACAGAACTGACAAAACTATCATGCAAAAAAATGTTTAGCTTTTACAATAGTATAATTACCATAAGACGAAGAATGCAAATATTCATCCACTAATAGAGATAAAAAAGATTCACGATCGGTACCATTTTCGGGCGTTCGTTTTACTAGTTGAGCCTTGCTGCTAAACATTGATATAGCAAATTTTTAAGATAGTGTCTTATTCAGTTTTCAGTAAACAACATTTCGATTATCAATATCCCAAAAGTATTTCACGCGCCATTCTTAGGCGGCCATCTTGAATTCCATTCTTATGATCCTTCCTGTCAGCTTTGTTTTTTGACAGAATCACAGACCACAGAGGCCTTCAGACGGGGCACTGCTAGGAGTATATGTATTCTGTGGGCACTGCCTTAGAGTAAAATTGACTCGCATTAAGGTTCACTTAGCACATTTGACAGCTATTTTATTTAACGCAACAAGGCGTTCCGTCTGAACATTAGGCAAAAGTGTAGTATAGTTTTCAGCCTGAAAGGTATTTTTTCGTTAGAATTGTTTTTTTGTTCGGTTTGGAATTTTGCTTCAACAACTTATGCTCTAAAACTATTTAACAATAATTTGGAAGAGCTTTTAGTTGCATTTAAGGCAGCAGTGGTATTGATTCTAGTCTGGAGACATCTGTGCCTTTTAATATTTTATTAATAACATTGCAATTAAATACTGTTAATCTTAAAGTGAATTCAAGAAAGCATTCAAAAATCGCATCCTTTTGCAATTCACGATTTATGACGCCAAACAAATACTTATCTTTGATATAATTTGTAAAAAATTTATAATAGGATTCCGTTCAGATTTATTTTCTAAGTATTTGTTTGCTTCTTCTATAATTATTCCAAATAATCTCACTGCAATTTCTGAAAGGTAGGTAAATTTCCTTTCTTTTACGCGTTTGTACTCCCTACAGGAAATCCAATTATTTATAGTATTTTTATCACAATAATTGGATACCCTACTGGTTAAATTTTCTTCACAACAGGCGCATTTTATTTTTTTAATATTTTTCTTATGACCCACCCAGCAGAATACTTCACTAGTACAAGTTGGCAAAAAGTCGTGACAATAATGGCAGCATCCCTACGATCATGTGGCCACCGTATAGAGTAAGATATCAGTTTTGACACTTTTAATTTTATTGATGGGGCCAACGAGCATACTTAACGCCTCATGGTAAGCGATTACCACCGCTCATGGACACCCGCTACACCAGAGGTGTCACAAGTGCGTTGCCGGCCTTTTAATTTTTTTTTATTGCAAAAGTAATTTCACTGACACACTATCTCAATAATATTATTTATTTTCTTCTTCATAATAAATGCCAACCTGTGCCGATGTCAACAATTCTGCCAATATCAAGTACTGTGAGATGAAAAGATTAACACAGAGATAGGGTTGAATTTTTTTTGTTTTATGAAATGTGAATAGAGATCTAAGATAAGTGTTATTTTTACTTCACTTACGGATGATTTACCTAAAAAGATATTTATTCTAGTATGAACAAGTTTATTACCTACTTATTTATTTTAATTTATTTTAAAACTTCATGCACACATGTACAACGGCGGGCTTAATGCCCAAGGCATTCTCTACCAGCCAACCTTTGGATGGTGTAGAAATTTAGTGGGGTAGATGCATTGTGGTGGGAAAAAAAAAATATTCGTGAAGTTACAATATATACATAAAAATATAAATAAATATATGTACACGGTAATATATAAACTTTATATACATACACTATGATGCACACTAATACATAAACGTTACATACGTACACTGTGAGTGGGTACTAAGTTGTTTACTAATTAAGGCTTTCCTGCCATCTGGTAAAAAGGTGGTTTTTTACATTCTTCTTAAATGAGTCACGGCTTCTAGACATCCTGATTTCGAGTGGGAGCGTGTTCCACAGCATTACAGCCTGCACAAAGAATGAGGAGTTCACAAAATCAGAATTGTGAGATGGACACAAGAGAAGCAGATTGTTAGAGGAGCGGAGATTTCTATCGTGATTCGACGATAAGAAACGTAGATAGGGTTCAAGGTAAGTTGGTAAAGATGGGGAGTTAAGGAACGAGAAAAGATAGGTCAGCGCTCGCTGACTGCGGCGCTGGCGAATGGGTAACCACTGTAATTGAGTACGGAAAGTAGACACATGATCATACTTGCGGAGATTATATATGAATCGAATGCAGTTATTAAGAAGACGGTCGAAAAGTCGTAAGAATCTCATAGACCAGGATTTTATGTATTCCAGGTCCCTGTTGATGTTGTCGATGGCTTGCGATATGTCCTCCACTCTTGCCTGCGAATACAGCTGCAGATCATCGGCATACAGGTGATACGAACACCGAAGGTGATCAGTAATGAGGTTAATAAAAATAGAGAATAGGAGAGGAGATAAAATTCCGCCTTGAGGAACGCCTGTGTAGAGGTTGCGCCAGTTCGATGACAAGTCATGAACACGAACACTCTGCTGGCGCCCCTGAAGATAGGTAGAGAACCATTCCAGTGCCTCAGGGGACACCCCAAGATACCCGAGGATTGTTAGAAGGATTTCGTGACTGACGATATTGAAGGCATTAGAAAAATCCACCAAAACCAGAACAGTAACTTTGGTGTCCTCCATGCCCTTCCTTATATCACCTGTCACTTTAAGAAGAGCGGTAACAGTATTATGACCGGGCCTAAAGCCAGACTGCAGAGGACTTAACAATTTTTTACGGTATACAAATTCAGAGAGCTGCTTGTATACGCAGGCCTCGAGGACTTTAGATAGGAACGGGAGGATGGAAATGGGTCGAAAGTGTTCGGGTAGTGAAGGATTATTTTTTTTGAGAAGAGGTAAATGAAATGGACGGGAGCACTTTATAGGGCTCGCGCCGACACCACGGCCTGCTTCTACTAGGGTGGAGGGCGGAGATCGTTTAGATCGTTTGATCTCCGTCGCCTAAGTTGTGTGCGGTACCTGGTCCGTTCCCGGCCCTGGCGGACTGGGAGCGTTCTAAACCTTTCCTGGTCCCACTCCGCAATCTGCCTCCCAAGCCTAACTTGCTCGCAGAAAGAGACGACAGAGTTCCACGCGCTCTCGCTCCGCAACATTGCCGCAATCAACATGATTGCCGAGCGAGAGAACCCCCACCGCGATGGCCGCCACGAGATCACGTCTCGTCCCACATTGGACATTCTGCCAGAGTGTGGAAGGCTGTGTCCACGGTCTGGCCATCGCAGAGGTAGCACTAAGGCGTTGGCTCTTTGCGGATCAGACACAGATGCTCTCCGATGCACCCTATCCCCGTAATGACCTGTGTCAGCCGATATGAGAGGCTCCCGTGATGCCTCACCAACACCGGCGATACCAACTACGAACGCACTGCGAAGCACCCAGTCGTAGCCAATGTTCCACAAGAGCGGCCCTAAGATCGACCCCTGCGGGGCACCGAACGATATTTCACGTCTATCGAGACTGGTCCTACTAGGGTAAATAACGGCTTTCTCTGACAAATACGCCCCGACAATGGACATACAATCCCACCGCAATGGGAAATCATGTATCCAAAGCTACGTACAAGAAAAGACTATATCATACACTAACTGAATAGGGTACAGTAATAGACTAGATCTGTATAATTAGCTTTTCCGTTTTTTCTATCTGTTTAAGTTATAGACATGTTGATGTTGAAAAGTCTGATTTAATACACATGATGTGCTATTGACGCTAGGTATAGATGATGATGAAAAATATAGCAACAGCATTTAAACGTTCTGTGGTTAAGTCATCGGCAAAAAAACACAATTTAACTCAAAACGTTGATGGCCATATCATCAAAAGAAGAAGGAGAAGAACTCAAAACGCAAATGCCAATGTCACGTCACTGTGAACAAGATTGTAATTAGATATCAAATCTATTTATTTAGAGTTCGCGGTATATTGTGAACTATTTAGCTATAGAAAATGTAAAGATTTTCATTTATGCAAAATATAATTAATAAAATACGTAACAATGGCAGCCACTCCGTATATTGCTGGTAAATTTTGTAATATACTATTGATAAATTAAGTGCACAGCATGTTCTGTAGGTTATATTAGAAACTTCATTATTTCAGGTTTGACAAATAAAAACATATTTTCAATTGACTTCAAGGAGCCCTATGTAGAAAAACCGCTAAGAGATGAAACAACAATTCGTAGCTTTGTCTTTAGTCCTAAAGGCACGTATCTCGCTTATCGGACTGATAAAAAGTATGTATTAATACACTAATTCATGTACAATATGTAAACGAATTATGATATGTTACTGTAATAATAAATTTTGGTGACAGACCTGACGGCACAAGCTTTAAGCCCAGTGTCACTGGTGCCACAGAGTTTGACTATATGGAACAGCCCTAAATTTATATGTGTGGAGTATTATAAAATAAGACAGGAAATTGAGTCCTACTCAATAACACGTCATACAAATACCACATTTGAACCTGTACGAGTATGCAGTATGGTTCAATTTTGTCAAGGCAACTTTGGTAAATTCCACCATGAGGCAAATAGAAGGGATTAAATCCTGCTTACCACCATCTCAAGCTACTTGTCCTAACTTGAGAGCTAGGTCATAGTGCCATTTAAATGTTTTTCTTGTATGGGAGAAATGTGTAAACTTAGATTTTGTTTTTTAGAGTGGAGATAGTGAGATGTTCCGATTGGTCAGTAACAGCAACCATAAATGGGAACATCAAGGATATGTTCTTTTCACCCTTGGACACATACTTCACAGTATGGGAAATGTTCCTGATGACTAAAGAAAATCCTCAGGTACTTTTATTAATAATTAAATTACATCATCTTTCATGACTAACTTGTTGCCCTACATTGTTGACACAGACCCTTTTACAAAGTTAGTGATTGTTGTTTGAATTCCCACACTTAAGTACATGTGTAACATTTTTCTGTTTCTGTTTATAAGGCCTCCTAAACAATGCCGACGGCCTGAAATGTTCCTGTGCGATCTCCAGTGTTACATGACAGCCAGGCTACTTACTGGCTTGGTGTGTAGGAGCCCTAATATATATTTAGAAATATATATAAGCAATTTGGTTATTCTAGCTCTACCGTATTTGGGATCGGATGTCTGTGTTTAAGATGTATCAAGATATGTAAAATTTCAATTTTCTACTAAATAATAATAATC
Organism: Hyphantria cunea; assembly: GCA_003709505.1. Taxonomy (NCBI): domain Eukaryota; kingdom Metazoa; phylum Arthropoda; class Insecta; order Lepidoptera; family Erebidae; genus Hyphantria; species Hyphantria cunea. Next base: position 71,326 of record PKRV01001435.1, read on the forward strand.
ACTAATTAAATAATTTATTTACAATTTCAGGGTAAAGCTAATCTTCATGTCTACAAATCGGCCAATGGTGAGCTTGCTGGGAGCTATGTGCAGAAAAACCAATCTGGATGGTAAGATAAATTATGAAAAAAATTGTAAACTAAGATTACCAGCTCTATTAAGAAAAAAACAATATAAAAAAATTGTGTTCTCTTTTCAAAGTCAAGAATACAATACTACCTGCATTCCCTTTGATTTAACTAGCTACCTGCCAAGCAAAGTTTAGTAGAAACTAGAAGGTTCTGAATAACTAAAAACTTCTGAATAGTCATGCCTTGTCTACTGAGAAATAACACTATGCTCTAATATTTGACTTATCTTTAAGGGTTCTGAGGATTCTTGCTTTCTACTCAAATCAGCTGTTGGTCCTGGTCAACACCAGAGACATCACAAGTGCGTTCCCTTTAGGGGATGGGGAGAGGAATGGGGAAGAGGTTGAGGTAACAGGCCTCCGGTATCCTCACTCACTCAGTGAAATACAGCGCAAGTGCTGTTTCACACTGGTTTTCTGTGAGGCCTTGGTATCACTCCGGTCGAGCCGACCCATACAAGCCGAAGCATGGCTCTCCCACTATAATGTTTAAAGAAGTGTTGCAGATACTCATTCAGTTAGATCAACTAGTCCTTAAATGACAATCACTTTGAAATGTATTTACATTAGGATACGGACATGGATATAATGACATTAGTCCCTAATAATAAACAAAAATAAATTTATAATTAATATTTTATAAAATCAGTCAGAAAAAAATAATAATTTATAAAATCAGTCAGAGTCAGTTTGGCATCTAATCTATAAAAAAAAAATATAAAATTTCTTAGAAAATATAAAATTTTGCAGATTTTACTGTCACTCGTACTTTAGGTTTATTTCTAATCACAGGGAACCGAGATGGACATCGGATGAGAAGCTGTTTGCAATACAAATGAACAACAGGGTGCTTATATATGAGAACGATGATTTCGATAAATATGTGAATCAACTACAAGCTGAGAAACTAAAGTCATTCAGTGTCTCACCAAGCCCTGCTCCCACATATTATTTTTCAGCATTTACTTTAGGTGAGCATCTTATAATGATACTTGAATCCACTGCACTAGATTAATGTGGTTTAATTTTAATGTTTTACTTTCAACTTTAAACTTATAGCTTTAAAGTTAAAAATTTCACAGAACCATATAACACTTAATCATATAATTAAGAATATTATACAATTTCGTTTAAATGTCTTGATACTGATTGATAAAGTTCAATTCAATGAGGCCCCCTTATTATTGAGGAAAATGACATGTAAGCAGATTGCGAGGGCACAACTAATGAGATGTAACTGCCGGAACTAGTCGGCTTCTTATTCTAAATAGTCTTATAATAATAATAATAATAATAATAGCCTTTTATTCCTAAACTTAGGGTTATAAGAGGTCCCTAAGTTCGGTGTGCCTTTTGGCATAGGCCTCCTCCAATTCCTTCCAGTGGATTCTGTCCCTTGCTACTCTCAACCAGAATGGTCCCGCTGTCTGCTTCAAGTCGTCTTCCCATCTCCTGACTTGACGACCTCTACCCCTCTTGCCGTCTCTTGGTTGCCAAAGGGTAACTTGCTTGCTCCATTTGTTAATGGGGTGGCGTAGCATATGTCCAGCCCATCTCCATTTTTGGACGTCTATCCTGGTAAGAATGTCTGTGAGTTTTGTTCTTGTTCTCACGTCTGCGTTCCTGACTCTGTCTTTGATTTTTAACCCTAGCATACTTCTTTCCATGGCACGTTGGCATTTTATTAGCCTTTCCCTGTGGTGAAGTGTTGTTGACCAAGTTTCACAGCCATAAGTAAGAACAGGTAGAATACAGGTCTCGAATGTTTTCTTTTTTATGTGATTGCCTAGATCCTTGCTTTTCACTATTTCTTTCAGTGACCAGTATTTCCTCCATCCTCGGGCTATTCGCCTGTTTATTTCCTTTGTCATTTCATCATTAGGGGATATTATCTGTCCTAAGTAAATATAATCTTTGACATATTCGATCCTGTTGCCGTCCACCATAACGTCTATTTCCTTTGAGTTTGTCATCAATTTTGTTTTACTGGCATTGATTTCCAGACCAACTTCCCTACTTATATTTGCTAGGCTCTGCATCATTTGTTCTATGACTGCTGGATTCTCTTCAAGAAGCACCAGATCATCAGCAAATCTTAGGTGGTTTAGGTGAGCTCCATTAATGTTCAGACCTAAGTGGTCCCAGTTAAGCTGTCTAAAGATGTGCTCGAGTACGGCGTTAAATAGCGTAGGGGAGAGAGGATCGCCTTGGCGTACACCCTTTTTAATAGGAAAAAAATCTCCTGTTGATTCTAGTTTAATACTGGCCTTACTAGATTTGTATATGCTTTTAAGTATTTCTATGTAGTTACTCTGTACCCCTTGTTGTTCAAGGCTACGCCATATGTATTGGTGCCTGAGGCTGTCGAATGCCTTGGAATAGTCTATAAACGCTATGTAGATTTGTTTATTGTATTCGTTATACTTCTGTATCAGCTGTTTTATTGTGTGAATGTGATCTATTGTACTGAAGTCTTTTCTGAATCCTGCCTGCTCTACGGGTTGGTTTTCGTTTAGTACCAATGATATTCTTTCCAGGATCACTTTTGCGAACACTTTATATATGTTTGATATTAGAGAAATTGGCCTATAGTTCCCAATCTCGTCTCTAGGGCCTTTTTTATGTAGTAGAATTATGTGACACTCGGTCCATTCTTCTGGGATTAGCCTTGTTTGTAGAATTTCGTTGAAAAGTTTTGTCAGCACAGGACTAATTTCCTCTAGGGTTCCCTTAAGCATTTCATTAGGTATCTTGTCCGGCCCTGGAGCTTTCTCGAGTTTTTGGGATTTTATTGCCTTGATTACCTCTGAGGTGAGGATTTCTGGTACTTCATCTGCTTTGTTTTCTTTTGCTTCGTTTACTTCCGGAATTGTGGCCAACCTTGAATCGAATCTATCAGAATATAATAGGCGGTAATACTCCGTAGCTAGTTTCTGTATTGAGAATCGATTAGTTAAGTAAGATTCGTGTTGCTTCAGTTTCAATATCCATTCTTTCCCGTGTTCGTTTAGTTGTTTCATAGCCTTTTTTGTTCCTCCTGTTAGTTTAATATTTTCTTCCAAGACTCTATTTCTTTTTTTCTTACGGTCCCTCCTCATGTTCTCCTTAATTTCCTTGCTAAGGTTTGTAATTTTTTGACGTTTTTCTTGGTCCCCTTTATTTGATATTAATGTTTTTCTTTCTGCCAGTAATTCTAATGTCTTCTTGCTTAAATATCTTTCTTTGCTTCTGGGTTTGCTGATTATCATCTCTTTCAGTTTGTTTTGTAGTCTCCTGTATTTGATCATCGTTTCGGCGTCGGAGGTAACTATTTCATGGAGTGATTCTGTTGTGCGGGAATTAGTGGTATCACTGTTTTCTGATATTTGGTACATCTTATTATTATTTGTTAGGTTTTTCCTGGATCTTTTGGGTTGGTTTAGGCTTAGGCAGCTTCTTACCATACGGTGGTCTGTATTAAAGTTGAGGTTTTTAACGATATTGGTATCCGTGAACGCCATTACTTTGTTGGTTATTATAAAGTCAATTTCTGTTTTGAATTTTGCACCTGGGGAGGACCACGTCCATTTGCTTTTAGCTTTCTTGTAAAAACGTGAGTTCATTAAAGTGAGGTTATTTTCCATCATGAATTCTACTAGTTTCTGTCCATTTTGGCTTCTTTTGCCATACCCAAACTTCCCTACTGAGGATTCTTCTCCAATTTGTCTTTCTCCGACCTGTGCGTTAAAGTCGCCCATGATTATTACGTTTTTATTGTAGTGTGGTTTTATTGCTTCTGAGATACTCTCATAGAAATAGTCTATGTCTGGTTTCCCCGCTTGTTCTGTTGGAGCGTATATTTGAAAGATGACCCAGTTTTTCTTATAACCCGGAAATTTTAAATGAAGTACCGCAATTCTGTCAGAAATTCCTTCAAATCCCATAATGTTCTTCTTCAGTTTAGACTTAATAAGGAAACCTACTCCCTTTTGGCCGGAGTCTTCTCCTTTGTGAAACATGATATAGTCGGTCCTCTCTTCTATCCCTTCTCCTGGCCTTCTCATCTCGCTGATGCCCATTATGTCCCATTTTATATTGGATATGGCTGTTTCTAGTTCTTTTAGGCTTTCTTCTGTTCTCAGTGTCCGAGTATTCAGTGTGCAGACATGTATATGATCATTTATCCTTTTATCTAGTTCCGTTTGTATTTTCTTTTTGTTGATATTTTTTCCAGATAGGTTTGCTTTAGGGTGCTTCGAATTACAATGTTTTGACTTAGATAGAGGGTGTTTGTCTTCTTCCCCCACGGTGACAAGCCGGCTTGGGGTGCGCAATAGTGCGTAATAGTCTTAATGCTTAGAAAATCTACAAGAGAATATATCCAACTAATTAATGTATATGTTTAGGTAAACAAGGACAGCCTTCATTCTGGCGCGTGTTTAAGTACCCCCAGTTTGAGCAGACACAGGCTGTGGTGAGCCGGTCTTCGTTCCAGGCAGACAAAGCAAATTTCCACTGGAATAAACGCGGCACAAATGTTTTTGCTATGACACAAACTGATGTAAGTGTATATAAATAGGTATATGGATAACTAAACTGTATTTTTTGCTTACCCACAGTAGCTCAGATTTAGTTTATTGGTCCTGAGCTTTGAGTTAACACGAAATTGACTGACAGTTTTTTAAAATGAAAGTTACTGGGTGTGTTGTTGTGATTAAGGACTGTGTCATTTGTATGCGAATTTGGAAGAAAAGAACTTGAATAATAGTAAGTATTATTCACTGAGTGTTATAAACACCACACTCACATTTTTAATAATGGTGCTTACCGAGTTAGGCAAATTGTGTGTGTATTCAGCTCTATAGATACTATGATAAAAAGGGCCAGCGCCAACGGATGGAGTGGCGGCGAAGAGACCTATTTAGTACAATTTAAATTCAACCTAAAGTTCTGCAGAATACAGCTGTATTTTATGCAGCGAAATAAAAGCAACCATCCGTCGCCGTCATTTTTGTTGCTGTTACAAGGAATTATGTTTTTTAAAAGTCTATTATGTTATTTTTATATTATTAAACTCTTCTAGGTGGATAAGACTGGTGGGTCCTATTATGGAAAACAATCCTTATCTTATGGTGACGTCAGAGGGAGTTCAGGCAACGTGACATTTAGTAAGTTATAGGTAATACTTAAGTTTTCAAACTCAAACGAAAAAACACCAAACTGTCCTTAAGATAAGATTTATAACATAATAGTAATCTTTTATATAAAAAGTGATTCCTAAGCATTATAATGCATGATGACTAATTTTGAAAAACTTTTTCTATTTTCTACAAAAAATAAAGTTTTCGTAGAAAATCATTACGACTTTAATTTTGATTTTAAAATTCACGAGAAAACGCTCGTTGGTATCATGGTGTCTGTTTGTGTAGGACGTGACGTCACTATATGTCAACCAGTGTCAATTATAGCTCTTAAAAACAGTAGTGATCATTGTTTATATCCGAACAAATTGAACTTTATACATAAGTGACGTAACTCGCTCCGATTGGTGTTCAACTTAACATAGCGGATTGCTGTATTTTGTATTTTTATTAAGTAATTATTCATATGAAAATAAATCCGATTTTTATACTCTTTGAACCCCATTTCATCATATAAATATATAATTTTACTGGTTCTTGTTTACTGTCAAAATATTATAATTTTCAAAATTTTACAGGCAAAGACGGTCCGATCCATGCGATCTCATGGAACCCCGGCAACTCTAACGAGTGGGTAGCTGTTTATGGACACGCTCCCGCCAAAGCGACCGTATTTAATACCAAATGCGAGCCTCTCTTCGAGTTCGGCACTGGCGCATGGAACTCCATATATTTCCCACCCGAAGGGAATCATATCCTTTTCACATGAATATTTTTTTTTAATTAAAAAATACCTTATAAAAGCTAACTTGAGTATGAAGTCGGTTCAGGTTCAGTTAAACCTTCTCCACCAGTTTGAATCCAAGAAATGACATGTTCTAGTATATCCCTGTTGTCTAATAAAGATGCATAAAAGAATTCGGAGAAATTAAATTATTCTTAACTCTATTGCACGTATGCTTATCGCCGGTTTCGGCAATATAGCGTCTGGTCACATCGAGGCTTGGGACTTACGTGGGTACAAAAAGATTGGGTCTTGTGCCGCACCCGATACCACCAGCCTGCAATGGGATCCTAGGGGAGAAGCCTTTATCACTGCTACCACGTATCCTAGACTTACTGTGGGAAATGGGTAAGTTTTTATTTTCTTTAATTTTATAAGTTTTATTGCCGTAACTTTTATTTTCAGTATTAATAGGTAGTGAATAATGTATTAGGTATTTTGTGTTAACGGTGTAATTTCTTGGTTTATTCGCAGCTTCTGATATCTGAAAGTTTATTTAGTAAGAATATTGCAATTTTTATGTTTGAGCAATACTGTAATTCAGTGGTTCTGAAGCAACTGTTTTTTATTATTTCACTCGAACCTAATTATACACCCTCTATCGCCAGTATTCTATCAATAAAATGACAAATTCGAGCAGGTAGAAAGAAAATAGGATTTTTGACAAAACTATTTCATTTCTAGGTATAAAATTTGGCATTACACTTGCGTTTTGATGCATAAACACGTGTGTCAGGAAAAGGAAAACTTGTTAGCCGTCGGTTGGCAACCGGGTAACTTTCCCAAGAGCGACCTATCCAGAATCGTTCCTAAAGCCATTGAAGATTCAACACCTAAGCCGACAGCCGCCTACAGGCCACCCGGAGCAAAGAACCGACCTTCAACGTTCACGTTACATGAACAGGAGAAACCTCATAAGCCTGGTGAAGCGCCAACAGGTAAATTCTTATTTCCAGACCCAGAAAACCGTAATAAAATGACTAAATCAGCTCTGCAATTAAGCATTATATCTATACAATAAAGTCCATTCGTGTATATCCTTGAAGTAAAGAATGTTAACTTTTGTTGTGGTTTTTTATCTAAATTAATAATTGAATTTATCTGGGTTGCTTTTCAAAGTCGATAAATTTAATAAACTCCAATATATCCTCTTTATATATCAGATTATTTTTCTTACAAATTACATATATCTGTAGCAGCGCCATCAAAACAAGCCATCAAGCAGAAGGAGAAGCGCGAAGCTCGAAAAGCGCGTAAAGCCGAGGAGAAAGCTCAAGGGGATCTCAATACTCCGCCTCCCACCGCACCCGCTGCGACCAAACAACCATTTGTTTCAACAGGTGATCCTGAGAAGGATAAGAAGATTAAAAATTTGAACAAGGTAATTTTTTTTTTTACATTTAACTGACAAAATGCTTAAACATCTTTTACACAATGTATGAGTATGGTATCTCCACAATATAGAATATTTCTCCGTTATGTTGTGTTCTTGAGTGTGTGTAGTGTTAATTAATTCTGATTTTATACTCAATTAACATATAAAAGCAGACTAAAAGCAAGAGGAATATGATTGAAACTATTAGAATTTCTTTTGTTTTAAATTTTGATCAAATATTGCAACATAAAAAAAGTAAAAAATATACGGTAGAATTAAAAAACTCCTCCTTTTTTGAAGTCGGTTATTAAAAAGAAATATTGTAAACTAACTCTATTTTAACAGCAAAGCTTTTTTTTTTGGCAAAGTGCTTATTCATCAACATCCCATAATGTCCCACTGTTAGGCTAGGATCTCTACTCAGGAGAAGGTTAAGGCCATACGTTCCCACCCTGGCCTAATACGGGTTAGGTTAGTTATTGATGAACTTGTTATTTAAGGGACTTCATTTAAACTGTTTTGTTTTCAGAAACTAAGTGACATTGATAAATTGAAGCAACAGAAAGCTGCAGGCAAGCAGCTTGAGTTGAACCAGCTCGCTAAGATAGAAAGCGAGTCGGCATTGCTACAAGAGCTCGCTCAGCTTAGGTTATGATCGTACACACTATGTTTAGTACTCAACGATCAACTGATCATAACTGTTCGTTTAGTTTTAAGGAAAATTCTATAATTGCATACTAAAATGAAACTTGACGTTAATAAAAAAAAATGTATTTTATTACTGATGAATTGGGCGTGTTATGACAAGGAGGATATATTTTAATTTATAAGATTACCTCATATAAAGTATAGATATAACAGAGGTTAAAAAGCTCTCGTATCGAACATTGGCGGAGAGCAAGAGTGCGAAGTATAAATAGATACTAATTAGATGAAGTCTGCCAAAAATATTTTTTATTCTTGATGAATTTCTTTTAGTTCAATCTATAAATCTCTTACAAAGATCAAGAAAGATGAAAAACAAAGATCAAGAAAGATGAAAACTCGTGACTTGTGACGTCAACGTCCCTCTTACTGTAGATATAAATAATAGGGTATACCAGAATTCTTTTCTAGGTTATGCTTTGAGAATGTTCTTTTTAATGGTAACGGGTTACTATTTTGTATTGTTAGACTACGTCTTTTGTAATACTGACGCAGAGGTTACATTATTTGCGTTGTAAATATTATAGCAAAAAATTGTTAAAGAAATAATATGTAATTCGGTAGTAGCCGCTAAAGTAATTACATTCTAAAAGTTTTGGTATATTCATTATCAAGTTATGTTTTGAAAACAGCTATCTTATTTTCTTTGAATCCAAGAAATTGCTTAAGAATTTTCTTTTTTTTAATAACCATTTAACGATTATCTATATGTTAAGTCTTATACCTTTGATTAAATATCAATATAAATCTGATCGCTATATTTTCTAACATGGAGTTTTATTTAACTACTATTTATATTTTTTCATCAAAACAGATATCTGTTCATCCTAAAACTTTCGAAAATCAGAAAACTTTGAATACGAGTATAATAACAAAAAAATGGTGACTTCATAAGCATAGTCCATTCGCTTAGATACGATCACTGATCGCGCTGTCATCTCACGTGCGGCTTTTCGGTAAAGAACCCGCTTGTGGCGTACACCCATAAGTATTATATGTCAGTTGACACCGCCGAAGCTGTGTAGTTAATGGTTGTGTTTGTTGACTCTTCTAACGTGTAAACTGAAAAACTGTTTTAATAAAGGCTAGGAAGATGAGATGTTTTTATTTGTCTTATACACCTAGGCAAGCAACTAACTTGTATGAATTAATATCTTTGTATTACACAACAATAACCACAATTGCGTGCACTGACTCCATATAAACGAACGGACTTTAAATACCTAATATAATTTTATTTTATATTGGCCAATGATATGTCTAAATGTAGATGCACCCCTCAACCCCCACCCTCCCCGAAAATGTTCCTGGCGACACCAATGGGTGACCGCGTAAGCCAATACGCCATGTGTACAATCCAGTCAAAGTAATTGTGTCATAACATTACACATGTATAAAAAAACTGATGTTTTTGGTTGAAATATTATCATCAACACTGCATAAGGAACTTTGTATCAAATTAAAAGGTTTTAGTCAGTTTATTGCTCACCGTACATGGTCCTTACTCAGTGAAGTATCTATTTGTTCAAAACCTACTAACCTTTCTATCAAACAAGTACCACAAGGTGATAAGGATAATCCTTTAAGATAGGCCAGTCGTGATCTTGGTGATATCTAGGTATATTAAAATTAGGAATTATGTTATCTGATATTGTCTAAGAAGTTGGTGGGTCTTAGCAGTCAACAATAGCGTTGGTAGTTATTTTAGTGACTACTAAAATTAATTTTAATATTGAAAGTAATGCTAGTTTTGCTCGCATAGAGTGATCCTAAACCTGCTCCAGACTTTAAACCGATCCCGAACCGAGGATCCTATCATTATATGCAAATAAAAGCATGAAATATACCTACCTACTTTAAAGATTTGATAGACAGATTCTGCCGTTCGAATATTTAGATGACTAATGAAAGCTATCAAACAATAAACAAACAACACATACAAACTGATGTTGAGATGTTCTTTTTCTACCAAAGAGGTATTTAACAGACAGACAGTTTCTGTCACTTCTGTTTAGCATCTGTACATATCTCAGATCACTTCATCTACAAAACATAGTGCCATACCAGAGTAGGTACCTAATTACTTGTGTATGCAAATGTTGTCGATGTACCCGCGAAAAATATTACTAGATTCAATGACATTTCTAATAGTTCTTTGGTATGTCGCGACTCACTAAGTTATGTCTCGAAAACGGCAGGTATCCAGGAAATTTTTATTTACACTCGATAAGATATCGATAGTAAATTGATATATGCGGGGATCGTTTTAATTGTTAACAGTAATACTCGATACGTTGGGTCTGTTGACATGCGATAACTGTGTTTACGATTGGTTAATATTGAAACGGCAGATAGAAGCATCCAGTTTATTCAGTATTTCATAGTTCATAGGCTGATCTAGAGAAAATGCGGTCTTCTAAATCGGATGGAGAGTGCGAAGAAGCTGACGAGAATACGCTTCTGTTGAGTGAAGTAGCTAGTGAAAGGGTTACAAGTGATTTAAATCCAAACTGCGTGATCATGGATGAAACAGGTTCTGTAGAAACTATAGTGTTTAATAATAATATGATGAAGACGTCCACTCATGCAGATAGTTTGGCCGCTACTTGGGGCGGGCGTCGCTCCCTTCAGGATTCAAGACGACTTCGTCGGGCTCGATCATGGTCAGGTGATCCGCAAGATGACGGGGGCTCTGAAATAAGGATACTAAGAGAACGGTAAAAAATATTTTAATTTAAAAAAATAATCTAATCCTAGTTTGGGAATGACAGTTGCATGATTTGAGAATGTGATTAATTAGAACACGCTTGAAGCTCTAAATCTATCATGCTGCATAAATGGTAAAGATCCTTATCTATCTTTATTTTACCATTGTTATAATTATCTATAAGTAATCAGCGTAAAGAAACTGTGTCCTTTAATTTAATTGTTATCACACGTGTGTGTACTTTACAGTTGCTCTTAAAGTCAGTCCGTGCATAATATATAAATACTCATTATTTAATAAACTATAGTACATACCTCTACATAAACATTTACTTAACATAGAAGAAGAAAATTAAAAATGTAAAAATTAATGATTGATTATTCACTTAAACAGTTCTGCTCTTGTTATTTATTGTGACGGCGAATATAACTTTGAAGTTTTTTATAAGAACTAGGGTTTAGGTTGATTGGCTTATTTTAGATCACATTAATTCTAGCTGTATGCTGGTTTACTACTTAATAAAAAAAAAGTTTTACAAGAACAAAAATAGGCATTACTTAAAGACAGTTTAACCATACCGAGACTCCGATCTTCGAAATCTTTTAAGCTGCGATTTTTATCTTAATTATAAATGAATAATATAAAGAGACATAATATCCCTTGTTTGAGTTGTCATATGAGTTGAAGGAAGTGGATTTTAAAGCAATATCCAGTACTTTTAAACGAATAATTCTTGTATATAGGTATAATCTGAATCTCGGAAACGACTGCTACGATTTTCATGAAATTTAGAATGCAGTTTTCATTGCAAATTTAGCATTCGGTGGGGGAAAAATCATCCATGTGCTAAAAGGAAGGAGTGTAAGTTCGCCTGAGATGATGATGATAAATTTAGATAAATGGTGACTCTCGGCTCTATGGAACAACGACTTGAATAAAATTGGCTGGCACAGCGCCACATGGATTCGAATTGCACAAAACCGAAATAGTTTGCACCCCGTTGGGGAAGATTGCGTGCAGCAATAGTCGACGATTGCCTGATGATGATGATATAAAACTGTATTCCACTCCTTGTCGTATTTATTAATTTTTTGAACACCTGACAATATTCAGTTCATGATTCACAGTAAGTGAACTTTTAGGAGAATGTTTGTCTATAACTTTGTAAACCTACCCATTCAATAAATTATCTTTATCTACTTACCTACGTATAGATTGGTGCGCACACAAACACGATTGCAGCCGGGCGCTGTACGCCGTTTGTCAAGGCGACAGAGGTTAACATTGATCTCATTAGCCCTTGTAGACTTCATGAGCTTCTGCTCTATGAGTGTCATGGCGCCGTTCTTCCCACGGGAAGCTGCTATGAAAGGACTTTCAGAAACTATGTGTGGATTCGTTTTCAGTTTCTACGCAGTCGTCATGTTCCTAACTTCACCCTTATTCGGGAAGTTTGTAAGTATATAATTTAATACATAGATACATATTACATAGATATATAGTGATAACTTGAAATAAACTATTCCAACCTAGCCAACCAACATGATATACTTAATAGGCCAAAACGTCCTTTTTCATTAGAGGCCTATGTCAAGGAGTAGACTGTTAAGGATTGTTTATGATAATAATACAAACAAAAGTTAAAAGGTAAAGTGAAAACAAGTATGTTTTTCAGTTTGGTTTATATTTACGTACATGGTACGGTGGTAATCTTGCTACTGCCACTGAGTTCCCACACAAGTGAGTGCGTATATATACGCAAAAAAATTGTTTGATTTGAGGATTCGATAAAACTGTTTGATTTTTGATATTTCTTAAAAATTCTGTAGTAAATAATGTAGTCTAAAATCAATTTCTTTTGTGTTTGTGTGGTTAAAAAAACAACTCCCGCATTAAGAATATACATCCTGTGCCGCGGAGGACTTTACAAACATATGTATATAAAATGGTCACAAAGAACACCCTGAACCCACAAAACTCGGCAGAGTTGATAGCGACGTTGCGACCGCTTTAACAACAACTGTCCTAGTACAGTCAAAATTTTCGTAATAATGATGATTTAACGATTAAATCAGCCTTAAATAGTAAATGTGTTGTTACCCAAGAAAAATAATAACAATATAAATGATTTGTTTCAGCTGCCAAAAGTGGGGGCAAAGTTTTTATTTACTTCAGGATTGTTTGTCACTGGAGCTTGCAATATGATCTTTGGGTGAGCTACATCATTTATATAAGAGCAATTACAATATTTCCTTGTAAGGTGACTTTTATGGTCAAGATGATCTGCCAGACCATCTAATCAATATTTTGCCGAAAGTTTCCTTTGCGTGACTCCAATGCTCTTTCTATTGGATACAGATAGCCGAAAATGTGGCCTACATGAATGTTCCATTGGCAGTGGTTTTTTCGAAATTAGAACCTAGAGTGTATCTACTTATATATCTACTTAAATCTATACTAATAATATAAAGAGGTAAAGTTTGTGAGATTGTAAGGGGCAACCTCAGGATCCACAGAACAGCTTTAAAAAATATTTTAGCAATAGAGACATTTTTGTCATAGTCATATTAAACTAAAAATGAAGATTGACGGGTCAGCTGGTATATAATATTTATGTATTTTATTGATCCGATTGAGTAGATTAGTATCTAAATGAATGTAAACATACCTACACATGTTTATGACCTATATTGATATTTTATTGTGTTTGTTTAAGATAACTCGTAATGCCTTAAGTACATTAAGGTGTTGCGAATAAAAACAAAATATCAAAACCTGAATACCTTTGCCATAAAAATACTTATAAATAAAATAAACCAAGCTGGTTGTCTATCCTTTAAATATACGGATACTTACTCGTATGAAGGTACATATAATAAGTACAATGTCTATTTTTGACTTTAAGGAATATTTTGTCCAGTTTGTTAACCTTATATTATTATATATTATTGCCTATCGTATTAGTCTTGTCTTAATATTTTGGTTGATAACGCAAAGTTTATACAGTTTACTTAACACCAATACTCGGCACACTTAAAAAACCTAAAAAAGCAATACAGTGTCTATGTGTCCTTAAGAATCTAAGAGTTATACAACATATTAATAAGAATATCATATTTTTAGGATGCTGTCCCTCATAGAAGATTCTTTACAATTCACCATTCTCTGCTTCGTGGTACGAGGTTTTGAAGCTCTAGGTGCTAGCGCTTATTCCACAGCCAGTTACGTATTCGTGGTGAACGCCTTCCCTGACAGTATTGGATCCGTCTTGGGTATTCTTGAGACATTCATAGGTTTGGGCATGTCTGTTGGACCAGCCATCGGAGGATTCTTATACTCGGTAATTCTGTTTACCTATTATATACCTTACCTTATTAAGAACAGAGAGTGTGATTGCTACCACATTTATTCATCCCATAGACATTGTAAGAGTCGGCTATTGGACAATACGACGAGTGGCCACAGTACTGCTAAGAAGAAAAACTTGACATAATCCCTACAGCAACACCTCTGGGAGCATGGTATCGTAGGCCAATACCGCTTCTCTGAGGAGATTATGTCGAACTATTAATGACTCTATTTCTACAATATCTTTACTCTTTGCCCGACTATAGCAAAGCCAGCAAAGCCAAAAGGAAGGGTAATAGTTTTCACCATTTTTGTATGTTGCAACCTAGAGTCTAAACCACCGATTTTTATCGAATGAGATTTCAAATGATTCGTAAAAAAAATTATCAAAAGTTTTTACGTAGTCTGGTTGTCTGGAAAACGATGTTTCAAAATTATATAATAAATAAGAACTCAGATGTTGATGTGCCTAAGTGTTGAAATATGTAAATGTTCCAGGTAGATTGGGGGCTTCGGTCTGCCGTTCTACACTCTTGGCGTTATCATGGTATTGAGTGTGCCTATCAACTACTGCTTGCTTACTGATTGTGAAGGTTAGTTTAATAAATGTGTATCGCAATATGCACCTTATATCCGTGAATAGTTTAAGAAGTCGCCTTGCGACTTCCTACTGCGATGAATATTGTGGGATCGATCTCCACAATAACACACAAAACGTGTGGTCAACACCTTTTGTGATTTACAAATTACTATTTTGTGTTTGGGTGTTTTTTGTGCTCTTTTCATGTATGCTTGTAAAGTCCCTCCGACCCAAGATATATAAATTATTTAATTTCTTGCTTTATTGTCGGAAAATCCATAAGTAGGAAAGACTCGATATTGTTACAACCTCCTTTTGTCAGTAGGACTGCTAAAAACTGTTGATGTTGTTGATGATGTTACTTTAAATGGAAAACCTTGTGGCTTATATTCTCATTTATCTAGTACCTACAGTAGGATAGTAAAGGTCTACTTACTTAATATGTTACGTGGGTCAGAACTAAACTAGTTAAAAGACGTATTCATCGCGAGACGCCCTACAGAACTGATAACTCAAACTTACCTAAGTTGAACTTTTTACGGTTAGCGCTGTGTGTTAGAGAGAAAGGTGGAGCCTGTCTACCCCTGCCGTATGCATGAGAGAAAGGGAAGCCAGACAGACTGGGGCCGTAACGCTTTACGTAACGAAGCGGTTATCTCTTCAAATATAAATTAAACTTTTTTTTGCTTTACAGAATACGTTTCTGGGTCAAAAACTGCATCGATTATTAAACTTTTCAAGATACCATCTATAATAATAACAGGGCTGGTGATTGTTATCGTGTCTAATACTTGGGCGTTTCTCGATCCGACGCTGGAACCGCACTTACGTCAATTCGGGTTATCAACAGAACAAATTGGTCTGATATTCTTGCTGTTTTCCAGTCTTTATGGGATATTTAGTCCAATTTGGGGATGGGTGGCAGATCGGTGAGTTAGCTTGATTTCATTCTTAAATTATTAGTTTTCACTCTATATCTACTTTTATTTCATTAAAATACCTATGGAATTTCAATATATAAAAAGAATAAACAGGATTCACACAAAAAAGAATGGAACGACTGATTCAAGGGCAGTTCATATTTGCATTGATTTTTCCAAAGGTGAGGGTGTTATCTAATCTGCAAGTATCTGTAAACAGATTTATAAATATACGCCGTCTAGAGCCTTTATCACAAACACTGCCAAATTTGGTTTTAGATAGCGCACAAATATTCAAACTAATATTATCCATAAATTCGAAAGTAACTCTATCTGTGTCTCCTTCCACTTTCACGACTAAACCGTTGCACCGGTTTCAATTGAATTAGGTATGGAGGTACTGAAATTCTTCAAGAAGGATATAGGCTACTCTTTACCACGGTAACGACATACACGCGGGAGAATCCGAGGGCAAAAGCTAGTATTATTATAAAAAAACACAAACTTTATTGTAACATACTAAGATTAATACCAGTAGCTATTGGTAGCAGTAGCTAACAATACACAAACATTTTCCTAAACTCTAGTATCTGGTTTTTATTAGTGTTTTACGGAATATCGTTAAAAAATAATAATCAATAATGCCAAACAGCTTTATCGATAGTAATTCCTGCAAGACGCTTTTTAGTTTACAAAATAAATAATATATTTATAGCCTGATTCTTCCCATGTTATTTATGATATGTAAGAAACTTATTTTATGATATTTGCAAGCAGCCAGACCAATTTAAGGCGCCAAACAATTCTAAGATACATTTGAAACGTCGAGTATTAGAGCAAGATTTTCCATTCTCAATATTATGAAAGTAACTATGTCTGTGTGTCTGTTACGGTTTCACAGCTAAACTACTGAACCTTGGACAGTGGAGAAAGACATAGAATATTTTTTGCGGATAAAGTGTAAAAGATTAATATTAAATTATTAAAGATTAGTAAGAAAAAAATCCTTTCTAATCTAAGATAAAGATTAATTACGAAGATGAAGATTGTGTCAACAAAGTGTAAACCATATATTTCATCCCCATCATCTTGATGGTTGGCAGTCCACAACTGTGCGCTTTCGCTTCAAGGAACTTATTGCCTCGCACAACAAAACTGGGGAATGAACTGTCGCCTGCGGTATTTTCGGACCAATACGACCTTCAAACCTTTGTAGAGGAACGGGCCACATATTCGTCCAACACAAAGGGAGGATCCTCCGACCAGGCGAGGTGATCATGCCTGGCGGGCCACTGCCCAGCGGTTGATGTTGGGAAGTTGTATATATGTTAATCGGCGCGAGAACTTCTATTGCGCGATTAAGTATTGGTAGTTTCTTAGTTTTCTTCGTAACATAAAATATATGGCGCTGTCATATATTTTATGTTGTTGCGCTGTATGTGGAAGTCGCCACACCTTCAAGAAAAAGAAGAAAGAAAAGAGCGAACTCCTACTTAAAAAGCTGGCACGCACTTGTGACGCCTCTGGTGTTGCGGATATCCATGGGCGTCAGTAATCGCTGACCATCAGGCGATACGTCTGCTCGTTTGCCTCCAATACCATAAAAAACCATCTATTAATATATTTTACAATTAATATTTCAGGGTCCATAATCACTGGTGTATGATGGTATGGGGTTTGTTTCTGTCTACAGTAGGGCTACTGCTTCTTGGTCCATGTCCATTCATATCAGGATTGCCAAGGTAAGAGGTAAACAATACTCCAGATGCGTAGTAATAAATAGTGGAAATAAGTTAATATAATATAAGATAATAAGTTAATAAGGCCGCCATATTGTGGGTCACTGCGCAGCATTGTCTGCATACGTAATGAGTATGGTGACCACCACTCTTGGATTCTGCTTATGTTTTCCATCAAGTATAGTAGAGCCATTTCGGAGAGACATTATTTTTAAATTTATAAACCGGTGAATTAAATTTTAATTATTTTTATGCACTCAATGTCATTAAAGCTTTTCCAATGGCACTCCAATATCAAAACCTATCAATGCAATTCAATTTATGCTAAAAAGCATGCCATGAAAATATAAGTACCAACGTTATGTCGAAACACCTAAAATCTTCTCCTGTCATAGATTACTGAAAACCGACCAAGACCGTTTCTTCATAGGTGAGCAACACGTCTTAAGATTAGTGATAAAATGAAAAAGACCAATGTTATAATATTTTTGTGAATTATTCAGTTGAGAAAATGGTCTCATTGCGATACTCATTTTGATTCAAAATAAAAATGAGAACTCGAATCGCAATTAGCGTTACTCCAATTCAAAGTATAGCCGACATTAACCAGACTGCGTTACCTTTTTGAGGACTTCTCTTCTTAGGCTGCTAAGATTCGATGTGTAAAAATAAGTTAACTGTTACTCGTTAAATGAAGTCACAATTTCATTTATATATTTTGTGAACATTTTCCAAATAAACTGACTTTTTATAAAAAAAAAACCGGTGAAGTGCAAGTCCGAGTTCCGTACAAACCTGTTGGGGTGTTATACGATGTAACTAAAAATATATATACTTATAAGACGTTGCTTCGTACCAAATTTCAAGATTCTGAGTTTCATGTAGGTTTTGATTCCCTTGCGAGTGTCGAAAATTTGCAGCATAAACGGCTGTATGTTTTTACTGTTAACTTTTTGTTTTTAGAAGTTTGATTTTTTCACGACTCTAAGGGACCTCAGTATTTGAGATGAATTTCAGCTTGATATCTACATGCATTCCTGAGAAAAAGGGTCTTGACAGATAGATAAGGGTTCCGTTTTTTCCTTTTACGCTACGGAACCCTAAAAGGGAAACTATTCCTTGTAAATTAACTACATAAGTGATATTATGTTCCAGTTACAATAGGTCACATCTATTACGATCATTTAACTAGACTGACACAAGGGTTACCATTGTATTTTTAACTTTGTGACAAAATTTTAACTCAGTGATCTCTTCCTATTATTTGTTCAGTGATAGAGGGGTCGCCCACGCTTAAGTTGTACTTAACGGAAGTTTTTCTACTCATATTTTTGCAATGTCAAACTATCTAGTTTACACAGGTTGCTGGTAACGCTTGTGGAGGAACGGATATCATGTCCCTCCAACACAAAGGGAGGATCCTCCGACCAGGCGAGGTGATCATGCCTGGCGGGCCACTGCCCAACGGTTGATGTTGGGAATTTGTATATATGTTAATCGGCGCGAGAACTTCTATTGCGCGATTTAGGATTGGTAGCTTCTTCGCACACTACGTTACTCCGTAGTTCAGTGTATCTTCGGTGGATGGCAATGTCATATATTTATGTTGACGCTGTATATGGAAGTCGCCACATCACTCCCCTCCAAGACCGGAGGTCGATATCTGGATGAGTCAGCTGTCTGTGCTCTGTTGCGGAGCGGAGGATTGAATAGTTCCAGTGAGTCGGAACTGAGTGCCGCAAGTTCCAGTGAGAAGGAACTGAATGCCGCTAGTCCCAGTGAGTCGGGGCTGAAGTCCGCTAATCCCAGTGAGTCGGGATCGCATGCAGTGCGCGGTGCTGCGGTGAGGTCCCCAGTGAGTCGGGGCGGTTGCTGCGTAGTGGCTGGCTGCTGCATAGGCGGGAGAGATATGCTCTGCTTACATGGACCGTAGTTGCAGTGTGCTGTGCCTAGACGCTGTTGAGGCCGTAGGGGTAAACCAGGCTGGAGCGGTCGCTTCCTGCATGTTGTGGTGTATCCCTGTTGAGGCCGATGTTGCTGGCTGGCTAAGACTTGCTGTGGGAGTGAACATGATGGTGGCCGCTCTTTGCTGTTGATCTGCTCCTACGAAGGCTGCTTCCAATCACGTCGGGGTCACCACTGTGGAGGAACGGGCCACATGTTCCTCCAACACAAAGGGAGGATCCTCCGACCAGGCGAGGAGATCATGCCTGGCGGGCCACTGCCCAACGGTTGATGTTGGGAATTTGTATATATGTTAATCGGCGCGAGAACTTCTATTGCGCGATTTAGGATTGGTAGCTTTTTCGCACACTACGTTACTCCGTAGTTCAGTGTATCTTCGGTGGATGGCAATGTCATATATTTATGTTGACGCTGTATATGGAAGTCGCCACACGCTTACCAAAAGAAAACGTACCAAAATGTAGTTTTTCAATGGACTAGAGTTTATTTTAGCGCCAATTAATGATCCATGCTTAGTTTCCGTAAATTAGAATTGGAAGGCCTCGTATTATAGCCGCGTCTCTGAATTCAAATTTTTGTCTTGCTTAATTAACTTTTCTTTTCTTTCAGGCACTTGTATTTGGATATTGCAGCTTTGTCTATTTTGGGTATGTCCGTCGCTCTAACGCTTTTGCCGACCTTTCAAGGAGTACTAACTAGTTCCATGTGAGTATTATTTTAACGTTAAGAAATAGATCAAAATAGTACCTAGGCTTTGGGGCTTTAAATTGAAGTATCATTTTTCTCGCTTTTTCTTGTTAGTTGTAAATAAAAAAAATTGAAGAATTTAGCTATATCACAGCTAAATTCGTAAAATATTTACGACAAGTATTACAAACCTAATGAAGACATAATATGTTGGTTATTGTATCATTATTTTTTTGGTAAACTGATTCCCGACATACAGCTCACGCTAGTTTGGGAATCAGGGCTTGCACTTGAATTGTATCCATACTTTGTTACAATAAATAAATAATTTTAAAAAATAATGACTCATTCAAAATATAGATACAGAGAGACCTAAAATTAATCTAAATAATTTTGATTATTTTGTTCAGGGATGAGGGTGGTTGTCCAGAGGCTCTGACGACTTATAGCGCCGTAGCAGGTGTCTGGTCGTGTTGCTACTCGCTGGGAGAGGTGCTCGGCCCAGCTGTTGGAGCTGCGATCACACAGCGGTACGGCTTTCCACTGTGTGCTACTCTATGTGCCTCAGCCTGCTTTACTATGGTCAGTTCATACATATAGATACATACATATATACTATATATACACATCTATAGAATATGACAGACTGGCCTTCACTAAGTCAAATAGTCAATACCATTCTGGAATAAAGTTAGGGCTGAACCCATAATTCTATTATTAGTAAATAATGAGACGATATTTTAAATATATCTTCTGCTTCTATATATTATAACACGATGTGTGGTGCGTATCACGCGACACACAGAGTAGTTAATCGCAGCTACTTTCTTTCTTAACCGATGCAGAAAGACCGTACCTTAAGAAGAAAAAATGTTTTCTATATGATTGGATATAAACCGTAAAAATTACGTTGTTAGCACATCATAAATATTAAAATCTGATCTATATATTTCCCATTTTTAAACAAGTAAATTTTTATTCACAGGCGATAATAACTCTTACATTCTTTACACTACGAGATTCCCGTAAGAGTGGTCTCTTATCCAGCAGTGCTTGTGACTCTATACCTTACACAGACACCACGTGGAACAGTAACCACTTCTGCAGAACTAGAAGTGCACCACAAACTTACGCCGACAATTCCCCTTTGCTAACACCGTGCTCCTGCTGTAGAAATCACAGTGAGTTTTCTTATTTACGCCTTTTATTATTTTTTATTGTATATGAGGCAAACGTAACTTAATGTTACCACCGCTGTGGGTTACCACCGCTTATAGACTGGACACCTACAACTCAAAAGACACAGTAGGAAGAATATTGAAGCATGAATTAACCCACGGAAAATGTAATATACAACACCCTCCCTCGTTGAAATATTTTTCAGAATATAAAAGTGTCTCTTACCATGGTTGTGGTATATGACTAACGAGGTTAAAGGTAAGGTAAACTACAAACTTCTAATAGGAATGAATATAAGATCGAATCCACACATCAGGGTTCAGAGTTTCTGGTGATAACTAGCATTATGCTACTTGGTAGGCATATTTATTCAGTTTTAAAATTTGTTCCTAGATTTCACATACGGCACCTCCCCACCAATGCACGTTTGTCTCACACACTTCAAGGGTAACAAAAGTGGATCAGCTAGTGTAGCTGACGTCATCGCATATATCCTCAAGTTTGAGTTCGTCATCAATATGTACATACGTATACGTAGGTCTAGGAAGAGACCGCTGCCAACAACAGCACCGGCTCCTACTAACCAGCTTTACCAGAACTACCTCGAAGAAGAAATTCGAGACCGACATGAATCTAGGGAAAATGGACACGTGACATGTAGAAATGGTCCTATAGATATTGAAGACCGATCTGAATTTAATGATAATTGTCACGTCACACATACAAATAGTTCTTTAGATATTGATAATAGTAAAAACATTAATAACAGTAAAGCAAGAGATGATTATTGTAATTATTTAGATGAAGCAATATTTGGTAGTCCAGTAATTTTAAAGAATGTCACCATGGATAATTTGAAGGTCAAGAGGAACAGTAAAGGGCTTGTTGCCAAAGCTATAGTCTGTGATGAGGAGAAGAAAACTAGCAATGAAATTATCAAGCATAATATCGAGAAGGTTCAGTTTTACGAGCAAGATGTATGTCCAACCTATGAAGATATATTTGTAAGTATTTTTAATATTTTAACATTGACATTGTAACAGTAAAATATAATATTGCATGTTTGGTCCATTTACAACTACTTTTTTAAATATCACTTATCATTTAGAAAAAAAATTCAAAATTAATTAAAAGCATTTCACTATATGAGTATGAAATTAAAATATATATGGTGCTTAAGTGATAAAATTCTGCTTGCCTGTTTTTCTGCTAATCGCCGGAAAGCCTTGACCGATGTCAGAGGGACTTTACATTTTATTTCGGACTAACCCCGGCCCGTGGTGTTGCCAGTGCTGTTGTAAAGGCACAACAACAACCGCGGATAATAGGAGAAAATAAAACAAATTTCGTTTTACTATTCACAGGATAGCTGCGAGTGTAGAGATGGCGTAACTTACGCAAGAGGTACAGTGACCGTCTCCTCTACAGGCGCATGTGAAGTTTGATACTCATGTTCTGATTACTCTCTAGAGATTACTTCATTAGATATTCTTAATAAATTAAAATATTGGTAAATTCTTGAGTCTTTATTTGGTAACTCGATTTCTTATAAGCACTAGATACAGGGGACGATAAAAAGATCAGTATCGTCTGGACTGATATTGTTATCACATCTTACTTAAATAAATTCACCGCTGAAGTGAAAAAGACACTTGAACAAAAAGTGTGCAAGTGTTCACTTAAGCAATGGTAACACTTCACCACGCTCATAGTAATCTACACTGTGCTTATTGATAATTGCTGTTTAATAATAGTTATTTGTTATACAAGAGAGCAAAGTTGGTTTTTAACCGCGTGCTTAATTTTGATGACCGAGCAAGCGAAGAATTCTAAAATTGTAATCCTGAGCGTTAGTGAGGGAATCAAAGGAGCACGAGGTGAAAAATCTTTGCACTCGAATGCAACACATCACTTTTTATTCCACATCAGCGAGGAAATGACTAAATAAAAAAAAAGCATTTAGGTATTGATATTTGCGCATTATTAACAATTTCAGTCAGCTTTGATGGCGTCAAAAAAACTTCCTCGATGCTAGAATTTTAGGGATTTCTCTGGTTTTCAAGTTCCTTCTTTTTAACCTAAGGCTTAAAAAATATGACGTGAAAAGAAAAGGGCGCGGGCAAAGCAAATTAAAAAAGTACACCAAGAAGGTTCTAAGTTTTTAAAAAAAATAAAAATGGTATGATATATTTGGCACCATAGAGGTAGAAGTTAATAGGTTTAATGATGTTTTGAATTTTTTAACTTGGTGCAGACAAGCTCATGTTCAGTCCAACGAAAACCCTCAAATATTTTAATTCCAACTTTATGAATACACATATGCACCTCCATCGAATTTGGTGATGATACTGAATAAGATTACCTATCTGCATTTTCAATCTTTAATATTTTATCCGCTCAGTACATTTATTCAAACATTAACGAATAAATTATAATTATCATAATAAGCAAGTTATTTCGAGTTATTTATTAATAATTTAAAACTCCAAAATACATTAGAGTACTGTAGCGTTAAAGAAGAAGCAAGCAAACAAAATATATTCTAACAGCGCCTAGAGTTTGGCAATAGCAAAAATATTTTCCGAATTGCGCAGATTACTAGGACTACAGAATATACGAGGAGTGTTTTTCGCCAAACTTTGTAAGGTTTCGCACTACTTGTCAAATATATTTTCCTAGTACAAATGACCTCTGCTGACAATTTGGCGACGTAGACATTGGAAGACAGCTTTGACCAGTGTCCATTATGAAAATACATGAAAATCTGAAAAATTCCTCTTATTGTACATAGTTAGTTGGTAAACTGGCTGACATAAGTCTAATGAACACGTGAAACAAAGAGCTATCTGTCAATTATAAGATGTTTTTAAGTCGGATTTGCCGACCTATCCCAAATACACTTTACCCTACCTACCCTACCCTAATACCAAGGAATCATAAGTTTAAAAGAACTTGACTGCGAATTATGAAAATTGCTGGAAAAAATCTCTTTCAAACTGATGTCTATCATTATATATATTAACATTATAGATAAATATCATAATTTATTTGGAGATAAATTATATAATAATATTTATCTATAATGTTGGCAGCAATGTGGGTTTTTTAAATTTAAATAAATAATATGTCAACACCGAAATGTATTGGTGCTTTATGAACCATGATTAAGCACAGTTAACTATTCTGACCATATTAGCTATATATTCAATTACACATTGGTTTAGCGGTTGATATATGCGACTGTCAAACAAGAGGTCTCGGGTTTGAATCCCGGCTCGGGCTAAAAGTGTTAATGTGTTTTTCTGATTATAGAAATAGTTAATAACAGTTCGGAGTTTGGAAGTTGGGGATTGAACCCCCGTGCCTCGGAGAGCACGTAAAGCTGTCGGTCCTGCGCCTGATCTCTCCCCGATCGTGTCGGTTAACCGTCCCATCGGATTATGAAAGAGAAGGAACAGAGAGTGCACCCGTGTTTGTGCACACACTAATGCAATATAATATATCCTGCGTAGTAGGCTGGTCTCCGTTGAGACTGGCCGCCGTGGCCGAAATCGGCTAGGAGAACATCATAGACATTAAAAATAATTTGAAATCCTTCAGAATAACTAAATTTTGTTAGAATTAATATATATCATTTAATCGTATATAATTTGTTAAACAAGAATATTCGATGTAGGAGGGACCTGAAAATTGTGGCATAGAACAGATACGTCGAACATAACACCAGGCGAGCATACAGTTACTAGATATGGACAGTATCAAATTGCAGTATAAATAATTCAATATTTTTTGCGAAACAGATCACACTTGGCCATAAAATTCGCACACACAAGAATTTATCAGCGTTTAGTGTACCCGCACACACTAAAATCTATCACAGGATTGGACAGAGATAACGAGGGATGGGGAAATATATCGAGGGTGCAACCCTCCGGAGCGCAGGAGCGAGATAGAATATTTTCGTTGCCGGATGCCTATATCCTTTTGTAGTCTGCTACCCTGGTGTTTCGTACACTTTGGTTACGTAACAATATTTATTTCAAAGCAACATTTGAATAGGAAAATATGTACCGCGCTTGTGTGTGAAGATAAGTTTTATATTTACTAACATATTTTTGATAAACGTTTTAAAGTTTTACTTACAATTGTGAGGCAACAATTTAACAATTTCATGAGGATTTGAATATATGATATTGTTTTCGGCATCGAAAGTCAATCCAAAAATATTCTTTATACTGGCGATTTCAATCAATGTATGATTACTTTTGTTCGCAATATAAATTCCATTTTTAGCGCAGAAATACGCTACACCCATATGGTTCATTTCGATTGCTCTGAACACTTTAGGACCACTATAAGGAATCGTTTTATTAGTATCACTTTTTATCTCGAACAAACCCTCTTTAGTGGTTATAAATGTATCGTGGTCTCCATCTATCACAAACTGATATATTTTTTCCTTAATATGTTCGTGCTTAGTGAAGTTCTTCTTTTCAATATCATATACATGAAGATGTTGAGAAGGGTATTCTATGAAATACAACTTATTTTCGTGGTAGAAAATATCCCATATGTCTTTGTTTTCAATGATGTATTTGACTCCTTCAAACTTTGTTAAGTCAGCTTGGTAGACCCCGTCATTGCCCCCAAAGTATATTTTTTTACCATGTCTGTTGACGGCCAAGGCGAATCCATTTTTTATGCCATGTACTTCATTTGGCATTGTATCATGTTCTTTGACGTAGGCGATTCCGAACGTGTCTTTAGTATCTTCACCGACATTGTAGCTGAAGAATAGCTGGTGGTGAGCATCGTACATTGCAAGTTGATATGGTCGATTAATACCATTCATAAGTATTCGTCTTTTGTGAAGCGTACCATTAACGGTTACTCCTTCACACACTAACTTTACGGTAACCTTTGAAGGGTTGTCTGTCGTTTTGCCATTTGAAATGGCAATAACACACAATATTGAACATATAAATAGTTTCATTATAACCGTAGATCGTCTATTCAGTTGTTGAATACAATCAATACTAATTTCTATCGCTGAAATTTAATACGAATTGATAACTTCTTACTCATAGCAACGTGTTTCAATGAAACAGAATATGGCACGAATTAATCAAATAGAAATAAGGTCATATGAATAGCAATTTAGACGCCTATACGATTTTAAATATTGAACGTACTCATCTGGTTGTGGTTTAAGCTTTCATATATTACTAGTAAAGTACTAGGTATAAAAATGTTTGTATTTTTGACTGCCTCTGTGGCGCAGTGGTAGCGTATGCGACTGCTGTCCAGACCAAATGTTTGTATGATCTGCAAATATTTGTTTCGGAGTTTGGGTGTTTTTTATGTGTAATAAGTATGTATTTACAAAAAAAAGTATATTTATATCAGTTGTCTGGTATCCATAACACAAGCTCTGCTTAGCTTGGGATTAGATGGCGATATTATTATTATACAATATTTATCTAACATTTTTGAAGTACAAACTTCTTTAGCATTTTTTGGTAGGAGAAAATCTTATGAGTCCACGTCACCGACATGCTGATGTCACATAACTTCATTGGCTACGTTGAGCACTTTTTTATAGGGGGATACCCTATAAAAAAGTGGTCAACGTTTTTGGTAGCAGAAAATCTTATGAGTCCACGTCACCGACATGCTGATGTCACATAACTTCATTGGCTACGTTGAGCACTTTTTTATAGGGTTTCCCCTCATAAAAAAGTGCTCTTATGGTTTCCAGTCACAGACAAGCTGTTGTTCGATGTCGATAATTTTAATTTAAGCATGAAATTTCTAATTTTACACAGTTATATAACAAATAAAATTTTAAGTTATAAGTTTCTATTACTATCGGCAGTCCTTATGACTGCCGAATTTTGGAAGTGGAAAGTTCTTTAGCCGCGTTTAGCACTTTTTAGTAGGAGAAAACCTTATGAGTTCTCGTCACCGCGTCACCGACATTCTGACGTCACAAAACTTCTTTGGCCGCCTTGAGCTCTTTTTGGTAGGGAAAAATCTTATTCGGGGTTCCAGGGATCTCATTCCGAGGGTACACCTGGTACCCCGGCTTCTAGTACCCGAACCGACATAACCACCGGTCGGTGGGATCCGAGGGGATAGCCGGACAGAAAAAAAAACCACCGTCACCGACACAATAATATTTGAAGTTGATAATTTTAATTCAAACATGAAATTTCTGATTTTACAGATAACTTTCTAAGCTATTATAAGTTTTCATTTCTATCGACACGGCCAATTTTTTTGATTTATTATTATAAATTTATTTTTATTTTAACAAACTTTATTTGCCTTCTCTTTAACAGAGTTAAAGGAGTTCTTTGTAAAGTTTATAAATCTACATTTTCATTTTTTTAATAAAGTTAAGTAGTTCAACGAAATCATGTACTTGGCATTGAATGGATATATTAAAAGATATGGTTCTTTACACCTGCTTTTATATCAAACATAAATTAATTTCAATGGCTTCATAATGTTGAAATACAGTAAACAGACGTAAAAATCCTATAAAAAGGAGTTACCCCTTTCACGCCTCATAGATTTCGAGGCGATGTTGTCATAGCCGTTTAACCGAACTGAAACTAAACATTCCACTTGTTGAAAAAACAATCGTATGAATAAGAACCCAAAGCTCAAATTCCTGTGGTGTTTATTTAATTGGATTGACAACGTTTACAATCGCAAACAATTTGTTGGATTTGTGAGATGACCTTGAAGTGAGATCAAGTTTTATTTTTATCTATTTTAAATAAGCTGTATAAGGTTATTTGAGCTTACTTTAGCCTGGGTATAAGAAAAGTAGGTATTGCCTCTTTTTGTGTTTATACAGAACTACTCTGACATCTAAGTTGATGTAATTCCTTTTTAGGGATCCTTACCGTACCAAAATCGTTTTCCGTCTAGACCGTCTATCAGTCTGTAAGTTTTCTTTTCTCATTAACGCGTTCAGTTATGAAGTCGAAATTAATATCAAATACTGAGTTCTGTTGTTTCTTGCAGCAGTAAAAAAATAATACCTTTAAGTCAACGCGAACAAAAGATACCGTAGTTTTTGGCGCATATTTTGACGCTCATGAAGGAATCAAAAATTAAAGAAAGAGTTGACCGAGAATCATATAATTTATACCACGAGTAAATAAAAAATCAATAAACCTTAACTTTGTAGTTGTATCATAAAAAAATATTACGATTATAAGCTTATTTGCACTTAGTACACTAACTTATGCCAAAAGTTAAGTTCATCCCTATTAAACTGAAAATTTGTACGGAACCACTGGTGTGTGAATCCGTGCCCCGATTCCACGTCGGGTTTTCGGAATAGTGGCACCATCTAGCTTTAAAAAAATTCTGCAAACCTTGCCTATCGATAAAAAAATCATATATTTACGGTCGAATTGAGAAACCTCTCCTTTTTTGCAGTCGGTCAAAAAGAGTATCGATTGTTTCACAAGTTTATATGAAATAGGATACAACTTGATAAAAGGAACGTGCAAAAAAAAACTAATAGGTACTTTTTAGCGAGTTATTCTTGTTTAAATGTAGGTATATAATCTGAATCTCGGAAAAGGTTCAAAAGATTTTCATGAAATACAATATTCAGCGGTTATCTACAGCGATAAATAAATCTACCTAGGACTCAGGTATAGAATAAAAAAACCGGTCATAAAGGTACTTCCTAAATAATCTACGACTGCGACGTTAGATAAGAAACCCTTAGAGAGTTAAGAGAGCACTTAACTTTTGGTAAAATTCCATATTTTGTTGACTCACTTAAGAAAAATTAAAGTAAATTACTGTGTAATAGCTTAACACAGATCATATATCATCACGACTCGGAATGTTTGACACAAATGCTTGTAAGTTAACAAACTATTTTATTTAGCGAAGGATGACACGGGTCAAGTTGTTAAATTGTTTCTCGAGACTAAAATACACTCAAGTTCATAATATACTTAGCATTTAATTATGCTTATAAAAATGAAACTAAATGATTGAAAACGCGGTTACAAGAGTTGGTTACAAACAATAGGTGAAGCTATAGGAGGACGATATACCCTCGGCCGAGTAAGGTACAATTGTTATATACTATTTTGTCTATCTACTCGTATTTAGAAAACTACCCACTTATAACTGCCTCAGTGGCGCAGTGGCAGCTTACGCGGCTGCTGTCCATGAGGTCTCGGGTTCGAATCCTGAGTCGGACCAAGTGTTTGTAAGATCTGCAAATATTTGTTTTGGAGTTTGGATGTTTTCTATGTATAATATGTATGTATTTCCAAAAATAAGTATTTATGTATTCATATCAGTTGTTTGGTACCCATAATACAAGCTCCGCTTAGTTTGGGACTAGATGGCGTTGTGTGTTAGATGTCCGAAAAATATTTATTATTTATTTATTTTGTTTTAATTTTAAGTTTTACTTTTTCCAAAAAAATGTACTAATAATTTATTAGTAACAATAACATTACTGTTTTGTTAAGATTCATGTAAATAGTCATAATAAACTAATTGAACCCCGCGGTATTTGTTGTTTATTGTTGTGCCTTTACAACATAAAAACCTGGGTAACGCTGCATAACGAAGCTAGTCTATAAAGTAGCTTAAGTTACTCTTTAGATCATCAGCTATCTGATGACAAAATTCGTCCAATGGTTCCGAACGTAAGCCGGAACTAACACACTGACAAAAAAATTTTAAATTGATTTTTGGTATAAGTACAGTCTATACTTCTCCTACTTTTGATGAGGTGGCAACCAGCCGGATCAGCTATTTCTGCCAATGTCAAGTATTAAAAAATTTCAATTCTAAGTCTTCGAGTCTTTAAGTCTGTCTATACTTTTATATGTATCAAGTCAAGAGGTGTTAATTTGACATTACAAGCAGCCAAGCAATTTTATTTATTTGTATCAATGTATACGTTTGAATATTAGAAATTAAAATCACGGTAGTAAGTATTTGAACATGTAAGAACTAAATTTTTTATAAAATAATCAGACCAGAAAAAATAATATGTATGTATGGGTATGTATATGTATTTCCAGTTATATATATTCATTAGAATTTTAAAATTTTTTAACTCATTGCACCGTCAACTGCTGCTGTCTCTCCAATACATTTTGATCCATCCAAAGGTTGCCTGGCAGAGATTGCTTTCGGCAATAAGGCCGCCCTTTGTACAATATATATTTATCGTTTTCTGTACTCTCTTGTAAAACTGTAATACGGTATACAAATAAAGAGTTATCTATCTATCTATCTAAGCTTAAGCTACGGTTCCATTATATTGCACTTAATGAGTTCGCTTTTCCGCTTATAAATCTAGAATGGAATGAAAAAGAAAGGTTAGATAGATTAGGAAGTAGGTAATACGGATTAAATGGACAAAAATAGTCTAAGGTTACTGAAGCTTGTTAACAAACAACAAGGCTTCTGTGCACGTGAGATGTTAAAATAAATCTAATTACACGTTCACGAAGCACATACTTTATGACAATGAAGGTTTATTGGGATCGATGATTCTGAACTTGTAATATGATTAACACTTCAGTGATAATTTGTTCGCTTTGTAAACGTACAATTTTTTGCATGTTGTTTAAGGACTGAGTAATATTAATATTTTTGATACGGAAATATTCGTATTACTAATATAACTCACGCCTTGGACTGTAAACTGTTTAAGCAACCTTTTCCTTGTTTAACACTGAGTGGACGAGGATACTAAGAATTCAAATACTGAGAATGTTAGTGCAATACTTTCACATATGCCAAAATACTAACCTCACTAAAGTGCGTTGAACAGGTTAAAAGTTGTATATTATAAATATATACTACATTTACATTATAAATATATACATATCCGTGCAAAGCTGGATTGGATGGCTAGTTCATGTATGCTCTATCCAATTAGCAAAACTTTTTGTGTTCAACCGAGCGAAGTGTGGAAAACCATGCCCGTAGCTCCGAAAAAAATTGGTAAACAAAGGACCCTCTTGGTTTTTCAATAGAGTGCACTCAGTTTATCAAAGGTATAGGCAGTTTAAATAACGAATTAGTTACAAATGACACGGCAAAAATCGTTAATTTTGTAGAATTTCCAAGCATTTGTACAGTTAATACTGAACTCTAGAATTGTCAATTCTGTTAACAGATTACTAATGTAATTGAACATGAAAATATTTCTAAAACCATTTAGTAAAGACGTACAGAATGTTGCCAGAATAAATAATAAATGGATACACCATCTAGTGATCGCTCATTCAAAGCATGAACCTAAAAGTTTCAGTTTGCTTTGCTTTGAATGAACGATCGGTCTGTTCAGTATGTGTGATTCTAGTGACGTCACGGTTATGCCACCGATTTGGACTCATCTGCTATTTGATTTGACCTTTGGAATTGAGCCTTATTTTTTGCATAGTAAAGTTTGATATCGTATATCACTTATAAAGAACCGTCGGCAAAGCAATAGTGTGTTTAATTGGATCAACAATGTTTACAACCGTACACAATTTATTGGATTTCGTTAGTTGCCCTTGTGAGGCCTTGTGGTGTGTTGGAATTCTGCCTGGCTATTATAGTCTTGTTTGTTTGAGCTTCTGTAATATGAAGTTATAGAAACGAAATTTATAAATAAACAGTATACTAAAATGTATAGCTGTTTCTTATTATTCACGATCACCATTTTTGAAGGTTGTTTGGATAATGTACACCTGTTTGTAATATTTCCGAAACACTTCTCAAAATTTTAGCATCAAGGGAAAATAATAATAAACTATTTGTACAGAAACGTTAAGGCGTGCATAAAAGACAGAATTGCGTTGCAACTTACGTAAGTTTATGCGGCAGGTTTCAGGATACGAGTTCCGTGTATCTATTGATTTTATTTTATTCCAATCACAAGTGAGAGAATTAATATAATTTTTTTATTGAACCGCGGCGAAACGAGCAAACGTATCGCCTGATGGTAAGCGATTACCGCCGCTCATGGACATCTGCAATACCAGAGGAGTCACAAGTGCTTTGGTGACCTTTGAGGGATGAGGAGGAGGATGGGAATGGGGGGGAGGGGTTGGGGTATGGGCCTTCACTATCCTCATTCAGTCGGTGAAACACAGCGCAAGTGCTGTTTCACACCGGTTTTCTGCGGGCCGTAGTATCACTCCGGTCGAATCTTTTATATTTGCAGATCATACAAAGATTTGGCCCGACCCAGGATTCGAACCCTGATGGGCAACAGTCGCGTACGCTACCACTGCGCCACCGAGGCAGTCAAAAACAATAAGTTGAATAGAAACAATAAGTTGAAACATTAAATTTTATTAAATTATAAATGTAGTTATTTATTAAAAATTATGCGTAAATTTTATAATAAATCTTTGGTATAAATAAGGAAAATCATTACAATACTATAATAATAGTCAATAGTAGAGATAGAGTTACGGTACGAGGAAAATGCATTCTTGGTCTTAGTAAAAACATAAGCAACAGCAAATGTTTTATAAAAGTCATAAACAATAACATTCCTATTGGTTTAAATAATTAGATAAATTGAATAACACATAAGGAAATAATTGCACATCGAATTGTACCTAATTTTACCCATTGAATGTCATTGGTTAACTTCAACTCACTACATTTCAGTAAGGCTACCGAAAACATTGGCCTTGTACAAAAAGCAATTTAATAAATAACCCTTATGTCATTCAACAAATATATTCATATATTTCTTTATAAGTTCGTCAAGGAAATGTTGAAACTACATGGAAACCACATGATTATATGATTTACAAGTATGACGTATAAATTAAAAATGTAATGTTAAAAAATATTGTTAATAAACTTCTATACTTTATGGTTATATAGGCTTTGTCGAAGAGATCTTAGACAACAAGACCTTCAAAACAATTGAAAGTGAAATAACTTTACTTTGTTGTCGAAGTATCGGTTATATTTTATACGCAAGCACTATATTGAGGACTCACAATTTTTCATCTCTCTGTACCTATGACTCAACGGTACTAGCCTACTTATTATTTTCAAATTACAAGGACGGATATCGAATGAACCACAAGTAGGTTATGTCTGGGACATGACCATGAGCTCACCAATGGCTCACCAGTTGGGACAAGGACGAACAAGATAGAACCGGTTTAATGTTTCCAGAGTTAATATGCACTTTGAGAGTTCCCGACAGACGACTCATAAAACGCTGCTCAAAAGTGCATTGTAGTCGGAAATGCAGTTCAAAAATTTTGCTCACTCAATCGTAACTATCTTACATGCATTTGAAAGAGAGAATTACCGGTTTGAAAGTAACTTTATAGAGGCACATTTAAAAAATAAAGCTCCAAAACTTATATTTTAATTATACAATTTATTACTGCCGTTCATGTTCAGTTCTTTATCTCATCATCCCGTCGTTGACATTCATTTTATAATCTCATTATGTGGGTGTGACACAAACTGCTGGTGATGTCATATTGTCGGATTAAATAGTAGAATATTGTGTTTTATAAACAGAATTGTCTCTAGAGATTCAGTAAAGTTACGACAGTCCTATCGTATAAGCTACTAAAAACACAATAAGCGAAGAGACGACGCTTCCAACATTCTTTTCTGCACTATTCCCACATACCATTCTCCTAGAAGCTATTGATAACTTTTTATTTTGTAACATCGAATGTACGGAGTCCAGCTCCCATCTCTCCATAACACCAGGTTCCCGGGAGAACAGAACCGAATATAACTGCGCTGACTTGCCACTTATCCCTTCCTGGCAGAAATTGAGTACCAAATGGTCGTTAACCGCTTTCAGAACTTGAATAGTGCCACTGAATTGTTTGTATTTAGAAAGTGTCATTGTTCCTGGAAAATAGCAAATTGTTATTTTAACAGTCCCTTTATGTTTAAATCAATAAAATAATAATATAATCTCTAATAAAACTGGAGGCCTATCAAAGTTCGAAATTGTATATAAACTACATTTCCACGATTTTCTAAACTTATACTCGCTTCGACTGATTCTTAAAACTATCATTTTAGGTTTTAAGTCTTTTAACAGTTTAAACATTAGGTAGTATTATTTATTTATATATAATATTGAGTGTATAGAAAAATTAAAGTACGGTTTTGTTTTATAAAAGACATCCAATTTTATCCAAAAGATATTAATGAGTTATTTATCAAACATAACAACGTAATATTTTATAGGCCGCAAGTTTATCTACTGTGCATAAGTAAGTAAAGGTTTGGTTTTATACAAAATAATTATCAAAATTAAATAGCATTCAGTATTTGTGGTTTTAGCTTAGTTGAATTTAGTATCATAGCCTGTATTCTTTTTTTAAACCACAATTTTAGAGAGTAATCCAATCGCACGCATGAAAGCAAAGGTAAACTGTTACATTCAAGATTACTTTTTATCGATGTTTTAAGTAACTTCCGCGATAATAAGTGTACGTATCTAAGTTTGTAAGGCTAAGTATCTAAAATTTACTATATAATTTGGAGCGATAAGAAGAAGTACTCTTTACCTTCCTTTTTTTGTAATGATAATAGCGGGGACGGGCAAATGATTAGATTTTGATGACCCAATACAAAATCAATAAATTACAAAGCAATAAAATAGCAAACATAAATAAAATGCAATCGAATAGCAATACTCTTTTTTTAATCTAAAGTCATCATGAGGTAAAATATTGTGCTTAACGGATACAATAATGTAATACTATTAGTAAAACAATAAGACGTACCGTTTTGTCCTTCGAGAACCTGCCAGTAGCCGGCAGAATCGTTCTTAAAGTAAAGCGAGTACTGTATGGTGCTGCCTGCTTCATCCCACAGCAGACGCAAGTGTCTGTATTCCTGACGAAACTTTGCGTTGATGTGTTGTACGTGGAAAAGCTGGTTCTCCGTAGACGGCTAGAATAAAAAATAAAGCGTCTAAGTGTAAGAAAATAAAAATGTTGTTTGGTAATCTTTATTTCTCAAAGTCAATCATATTTTTAAGAATTTGACGTATTAATTTTTTAAAATACTCTGATTCGATTTCTTTTTCCGTAACTGATTAGATTTTTTTGTATTAATATTGAACTTATATTTTAAATTTTCAGTAGCAGCATCTGAGATAATTTGAAGTCAAAGCTTAAGTTTTTTTTACCGTATATTGAGATATTTTATACTTAAACTAGACACAAAATTTCAATAATGATAAATAATTAAATCCAATCCTATCTTTATTATTCTAGTTTGACTGCACGGTTGGTCTAGTGGCTTAAGCGGTGGCCGCGCCGCTATCTACTCCGTCCAGTGTTGTGGGGTCAAATCCTACACGGGACAACATTTTGTGTGATTCACAAATTGTTGTTCTAATTCTGGGTGTTCTTTGTGTCTGTTATGTATGTTTGTAAAGTTCCCCGCGAGACAGGTGATGTATATTCGTGATATAATTTATATATCGTCGATATTATACAACGCAAAGTTTCTTTTGAGCGAAATGTATCTAATACTATTACTATTATAATTCTAATACGATTTAGATCATTAGAAGAAAAATAACAGGCAATTAGAGAATAAATATATTTTTCTCATAATAGTTGAATCTATAGATACTTATTAAATCTATTGATCATCATTGTATAATCATTATTCGTAATGAAACGATTCATATCAGTCAATTATGCTAAGTAACTGTTCCAATATAATTAGTCTTCTCATATTGAGAAAAATCTCATTTATGTTAGTTCCGATAAGAAAACAATTTTAATTATTATATGTGGATATTAAATGTTTACAGAAAAATATAAAAAGATCATTTTTAGAGCTTACAATTTTTGGACAGCGAGCTTCTCCACTTGACAGTGATGTTGTTTCATTATAACTAAAATTATATGGCATTTCATGAATGAGATTTTAATGATATATTATTTCACTCATACATTACTCATTGTATTCTACATACTTTTAGAATTAAAAGATTGAATAGGTCATGAAGATTGACCTCTGTTGCCTTTTTGTATGCGTCAGCTATTAGCCGTACCATACAGGTCACATTAATTACTTCTACTACGTATAAAGTTGACATATTACTCTTAGAAGAACTACGTTTTATCCCAACTAGGTGGGAGTAGCTATGTCGAGACGTTTAATTGACATTTCGCCGTTTTTGTGACTCAGTTGATGAGACATAATTACGAATAATATATACGTATCATTGATACAATCGTATAATTTTCGGTTCTACCGGCAATTGAAGGCTGAGTTCATCAACATGACAAAAATTCCTAGTATTTTTGTGAATGATATCAAGTAACATCATTTAGTCGGACATCGTCATGTTTCCCTAAATAATGTTTATAGAACATTTGTCAATGATGGGTAACAGCTAGGGTACAGATGACTAACCTTTGTAAGAATAATATAACGACTTGTAAAAGACAACTACCTACCCATTTATTACATAAGTATATGTAGTCTCATTCATCGGCGTTCAGTTATCTTATTAATCGTTTCTCGTGTACCTTCATAAAAGATTGAGGTAACGCCTAAAAAATGTTGTGTTAGGAAAAATTGCAGTCAAGATCTTTAATTTCTTGTTGTTTTATCTTCTTTGAATTATTTGATAATTTAATAACATTTCTAAAAATTTAAATGGGATACATATAGGTCTTTCAGATACCACGAACTTTTCAGATCACGTCACTCATCGCCTTTAATAGTCCAATGTTAA
This sequence comes from Hyphantria cunea, assembly GCA_003709505.1. Classification (NCBI taxonomy): domain Eukaryota; kingdom Metazoa; phylum Arthropoda; class Insecta; order Lepidoptera; family Erebidae; genus Hyphantria; species Hyphantria cunea. Next base: position 108,325 of record PKRV01001435.1, read on the forward strand.
ACACAGGCCTCTCTTCACAAAGGAGGTTATTACAAAGGTATAATAGACATGAAATGTATATATATTTAACACACAAGTAAAATTAATACAGGTAATAACATTAATTTAACTGCGTCATTAATTGAAACCTATAAAACTAGAGCGTATCCAAGTTTCTTAAATCCTAAAATGTGTCAAGGCTAAAAGCAACCTTACAATAACGTTATAATGTTCATGTATATATTAGCAGGTAATTAAGTTTGTACAGTTGCCAATTGGAAATCGCCTTTGCGAGGGTAGGAAGTCGCTTCAATCAACCGGATAGAGTATTGAGGTCGATGCCATCCCGGAACAATCTCCCTACAGATGCGCTGTGCAAAATGATATACACACCTATTGAGTGTCACCGAACTCACGCTGTACAAAACAGAACTATATTACGACATCCTAAAAATCTGTTGCCGAACGCATTATTTTACACATAATGTTATAGAATAGTAATACACCAGCAATATTTTGAAATTTGTTTTTAGATTAACTCATTCAAATCATTTTGGTTAAAATTGGAAAGTAATCAATAAAGTTACATTTTTCTAATATGAACGGCTTAAAGAAAATCTATATCAATAAAAATGTATAGCCTGAATGTATGTACGCACATAACTTCCGATCGACTGCGCCAAATTGAATAATTCCTCTTTTTATATGTTCGTTATTGCTAGGACAAGGTTTGTATAGAAATAAATTAAAAGATAACAAGTTTTATTTGTTCGCGACTGTAGACTACCGGTGGGATGTTGAGATGGGCATAATTACTGCAACGAAATAAAAATGTGGTGAAACGAAGTTCGACGGCTCACCTAGTAAAATATAGATCAAATGGCTCTTCCATGCTTGGTGTTACCAAGTAGGTATAAAAGAACGAACTGCCACGTACTAACGACGATATTGTTATAAAAATAAAATTCAGTGTTTGCAAGTTTAACAGTTAAGAAACCGTGAAAACGTATTTCTGGGAAAATACTTAATTGTGTTTAAAACCTATTTTTAGACAAGTTTATTTAGATATCTTAAACATATTACACTGTGTTTATTAAATATTTTCTCTTAAGTGTTTTATCGGATGGTAAATTAATTAATATTCATTTAAAATTATTATTCAGTTTTCAATTTTTCGGGGTATTTACGATACAGTGCCGGTGAATAAGTCGTATTCTTAATCTTTAAATACAGAACTCGTTAATTAAAAACCTCCGATGTTTAAATTTAATTTTAATAATTTTACTTCTTTACTTTTGCAGCGTAAAGATATAAACAAAGTAATAGAGAAATTTTATTATAAGTATTTTTTTTCTATGAGGAGGAAATGTCTGAAAGGTTTTTATTTAAGTATTCTTAACTCTTTTACTTAAAATTGTGATTGTAAACCTTCTACGTGTAACCCTGGGAAACGCCTGAACTTTCTACCGCTCTAATGTCAGTTTGAATAAGATCAATTTTTACGAGCTCTATCGATAGTCATAAAAACTAAACAATAAGTGCACTGAAGTGTGATCATCTCAAGGTATGCATTGATTTTTCTGAATGTTATGACTTAGGAATCACTTATATGAGTTAAGTAAAATTTATACATATTATAAAAAAAATATGTATTACATATAAATAACGTAATTCGAACCCAAAATCATAACCCCAAAATCATATTTCGTATCCTGTATTCCTAAAAGCATGCACGTTACATTGTCAGGTTACATTAAATGTCATGTATAATCTGGGGTTATTTAAGTCACACACTATCTAGGTTTATGTGTATCGCTAAGTCAACAAGTAGGTACTTGATATTTTGACACTTTGAGAAATTACAAAATCAACTCCAAAATTTGTTTTATCTGTACAAACATTCTTAAGTAGAATAGTTTATTTATTTGTTAAGTTGAATGTTCCAATCTCATATTCAGTGTTGGATAGTCCATTTCTCAAGCAAGACTAATATCTATCCCGTTATCACCAAAAAGAGACGAGTATTAATGAAAAATGTTGCAAAATCGAGGTAAATTTATTACTTTTAAGAGCCGCAGATAGTGGCGCGAGTTAGTTAAAACACTGTTTACTTTTGTCTACATTAACATAAATATATTACTACAGTTACATCACTCCATTTATTCATTCCTACCATGCCAACTTCGTATACAAAGCTATTTTTATAATAGTTTCTCATTTTCCCAGTAGAATTTGCATAGGAAACAAACAATAATTTGTTAAAACCTTGACTCATGCATAAAGTATTTATTCTTAGGTTCCACACAGAAATCTTACTTAGTGCTTTGAGTTTATATGTTAAAATTCACCAAATTTTTTGTTTGGTAATAAAACCAAAATCTTTATTTAGTAATATAATAAATCAAATCTTATTTTCGTCTCAAACTTTAACCTTTATAATCTCTGGAAATGTTAGTCGAAAAATTGGAGGGAAACACCCATTTACGCGGTAAACTAATAAATGTTACCGTTTTAACTTTTAAGTAATTCTTGTAAGTATACTTCCATTTCTGATCTTGATAAATTGTGACTTGCCATTTTGGATATGTTTCGTCTTAAATATTAAAATTAGGTACCTACAATGGGCGCAAGAATCCACGATCAACGAATACAATAAAATTTACTCAATTGGAGATGTTACACAATACAATCAACTCGTACGCGTACTTATTGCCATGACGAGAACAGATGCACTGGATAGGAACAAGAGGTCATGAAAGTAGTATAGCCATTTATTGTATTTTTGTATTGCTATACTGATTTTGCTCATCAAACAAGTAGTCAAAGTTTCCAAATCAAAATTAATGAACGGCTAGATTTATTAAATTTAATTAAGGTAAACACATTGTTAATATTTTCACGAGAGGGAATCCCTACAACAACTGCAAGATTCTATGATGCTCTATGCAACGCTATTAAAAATATTTGGATAAACTATTTGGAGAATATTTCAAGGAGAAGGTGAATCCATTACATTGTTTTAATTTATCTGCTAAAACTATCACATACATCATTCATTAGTTACCTAAAAACAGAAATCTATTTAAAGTTAATCGACCTACCCCAAACGTTGTACTGGGGAATTCTGCCTCCTCCCAAATCGTGACGATGGGGCAGCTTTTATATTTATTGATACCTTCGTTTGTCAAGTGCAGATAAAGTTCCAGCACTTTCCACTTGCCAAACACTTCTTCAATGTTCATACTATCATACAAATGTTCTCGTACACAGGTCACGGTGTAATTTCCATCTCTTTCATCAGTCTTATTAGAATCAGTAGTGCTATCGTGAATTATAAAGTTTTCGGATCCCATCGAAGAAGTAACGAAGAAAAACACAAAAACTCCGTAAAAATATTCCATTTTTGAACACAATTATTGCTTATTTACATTACGATCACGTCACTGCTTTGATTCAGAATAAGATGATTTAAGAATCGATTTTTTTATCTCGAATGCGATAATATGGTCAAAATATATGCGCGCGGCAATATTGCGCTAGTAAAAGATCGCAGCCGACTGAGAGAAGCGGCGCGCGCGGCTGACTCACGCGCCTTGATGTTATCACGATTGACCTGAAGCTTTTATACTCACAGACCTGCCTTGATGTCTAAAGGTGATCCACGGCAGTTTTTCATTAATCGCTAACAGTTTTAATTTAGGGAATTAGTATATCTGAGTGGTGAAGAACTAAGAGTAAAGTGTGACGCCACCCACTGTTGTTTGTTGTTTATCTGTAGGTGTCGTAAGAGCCGAACTAAGGAAGCAAACTGCGCTCGACAATAGCACTGCAATGAAAAGGAAAATTTGAAACAAATCCTATGGCAATAATTCTGACCAGCATTGTTTACCACACTGAAACCTCTTTTTGAAAGAGAGGCTTTTTGTTTAAAGCTATTGTTGAGATGTGAAATGCACAAAGTTGGTCAAGCTAATAACGGTATATAGTCAACATCTTGTATATACTGACATAAGTCAAAATTTTCTACGAAAACTGTCTATGAAAATTGTTTCAAGATTGTACTTCCGTATGCGTTGGTAGATTTATCAGATAATGAATAATCTATGATTGTTATGTCTATTTCACAATGATTTCACAATGCTACTTACATTGCTTGGAATGATAACATGTCTCTATGGTTTTGTAATTTAACTTTTACTCAAAAAACTCGATCCTAGAAAAGCCATTCTTAAAAAAATAACAGTTTGTATAAAAAATCCGTTTCTTGTTATCAATATTTCCTTGTCATAATCTATAGCGATTAATAATCTACTGTTGAACATAAACCTCTTTAGAAAGGAGATTTGGGCCTGCTAAACCAGACTGGCCAGGCGGGTTAGTATATTATTGTTTTGTTATCTGTCATCACACGGATAAGTATACATGCCTGAACTGCCTCATTGGTCTAGCGGTTGACGTATGCGACGGCCGATCAAGAGGCCTCGGGTTAAGATCCCGGGTGAAGTCAAAAGTATTATTGGGTTTTTCTGATTATGGAAATGTTTAATAACAGCTCGGAGTTTGGAATGTATAGTTTCACATGACACGTTTTTGTACTGGTTGTGGCTATAAGAATAAGTTTAAAAACAATAACGCGTTTACATATAAAATTATAATAAAATATATAATGCCTATGTCACCTGGGTCACTATATTTCTCTCTTGTCTTAATATTACGTCATCTAGTCCGAAATTAAGTAGAGCTTATACTATGAGTATAAGAGAACTGATAAAAATACATATGTACTTACTTTTATTTCGGTAAATACATATATATTATCCTTAGAAAGCACCCAAACTCCGAGACAAACATTTGCAGAACTTACAATTGAACCGTACCGGAAATCGAGCCGAGGCCTCAAGCGCAGCAGTCGCAAAAGTTACTATTGCACCATCAAGTTAAACAGCAGGCAATATTAATACCTCAATCATTAAAATGAGTTCAATTCATGGATTACAAAAAATAATACTCTTTCTATTATGTATTACCTATTTATGTATTGATTATGTATTGAAATATAGAAATGATATAACTGGTCAATTTTGAAATAATAATGAAAAGCATTAAGGTATCAAAATTAAGCTTTCTAGAAAAATGTTTTGTTAAAATTGATTATAGATCTTTTTTCAGTCAAAAATTTCGCTAAATAAGGCTATTTGGATGGTTAATTTGAAGAGTTTTTAGCCTAATACCTTTGAACGAGCAATTCTTGTATAATATGTACCGATAATTTTAAATATTATTATTTCCAACTCCTTCAGTTTTTTTGCTTGCTTTTGCTCAATATGTTCTATGTATCTAAGACAGTTTAATGTTTCCTGCAACTTCCTGAGTGTCAGAACTCGGTGTATTTGAGGGCTGATACTGCTGAAGAGGGATTACAGTGGCAGGCGTTCCGGTAGGATTAGTCTCAATAAAAAAATTAGTGCTACTAGTTAACTAGTATAATTAGGGTGGTCGTATAAAATATATATAATAAATAAGTAAGCAACGCATCTTTCAGTTTATATGGTCTGTGGCACAGAGTAATAATGCTAGTTGCTAATTTTCACAACACGATACGAAGGCAATTCATTAATTGTCAGTGTTACGAATATTGAGGTATCAATTAAAATTGGACACGAAAACAATGAGAGGACGGGATTTGATTTTACTATATTACAAAAAATTCTTTGATTTTATTTGCGAAAATCTGTACAGCATAATAATTTACAGTCACACAACTCCTTTCTCATTCTATAAAAAAAGTGATATAATATTTAACTTCTTGTATGAAATTTACAAGAGATAAAGAACCACGATAGTCTTAGAAGAAATCAATAAGATTAATAAGCACTTACTTGGTCAATCGGTTCTGCTATGTGTACAATAATGCAGGTTCTTGTATAATCAATTCTGGAGTCCCCAGCCAAATGCTCCACGAATTCCACACCGTACCACATCCCCATTAAATTATCGACCCAGATACCAGATTGGGGAGATCTGTTTACGCAATAACCTCGAATATCTTTCATAAATGGCATCTCATAAGAACTGTAGCCGTTTGTATAACCTGTCCCAAATCCAGATCCGTAGTTTTGTCCATAACCCTGACTGAAACTATCGCCGTATCTCTGCGTACTATACCCTCCAGGCGGGTAGAACTCGTTAGATCTCTGAGTCGTATAAGAATCATATTTATTCGTGCTGTATCCAGGACTAAAGTTAGGGTATCGAGTTCCAGGAAAGTTGGCTACATCGCTTCCGAAACTTCCAGCTCCATTTTTAAAAGGGTATTGGCTATATGGATTAACCGCGGTACTATAAGTTGAATATGTAGAGTATTGAGTGTTGTCTCCATATCGCTGATAATTCGCACTTTCTGTTGTACCACACAAAATGATTAAAAACCCAATGATCAAGTACATTTCCAGTTATGTAGTCGCGTTGGCCTCGCGCGATACTTAGGTTATGGTTACGATACTTACAATGTGTGACTGCCAGGAGCTCGCTACAAGAGTGGGAAGTAAACTAATTAACATTAATTTACCACCAACAGGGACATCGTTAAGAAACGTGTGTAACTCATTCTATATTATTTGTTCCCCCTGCATCGGCTATAGAGGAGACTCCTAAGAGTCTCCTCTATAGTCTATAGTAATCATTTAATATATTAAAGGCTTTGAAATTTATACAAGTAAAATATCACAAATTTTCTTCGTAAAGATTTTTTTTTTAATGTTAAGATTATATCTCTCTATTATCAATGTTTGAAGTTATATCAACAAATTATTGCATTTACCTAAAGTCAAGTCAACAATCTATACAAATAAATAAAATTTGAGTGTCTATGTGTTATATTAAAATAACCGTTTTCAACTAAATGCATATGCATGTATACACGGTACACATAACAAAATAACGTTTTAAAAATGTTTGTCTGCCTGTCTGTCTGTTTGTTCGGTTAATCTCTGGAACGACTGAACCAATTTTGACGGGACTTTCACTGGCATATAGCTAATGATATAAGGAGTAATTTAGGCAACTTATTTTTTATTAGACTAGCCTTACCCGGCGGCGTTACCCACGGTTGTTGTAACGCGGTAAGCACGGCGGGGTTCAGTTATTAAAAAACAAAACTTGCGTATGTTATTTAATAATATTTTTTTTATTTATATAGAGATGTTAATCTGCCTGCCATCCAATCAAACCAATGCCAACTATAAAATTAATTTTCTCTGTAATATGTCTTATTTAATTCCACAGAAAAAAGTTTTATGAACGGAAGGTATATTTTATTCTTAGTTTCCTGTTAAAAGTAGTAGAATTCGAAGTTTAGATAATTCAACATCATTTTCCTTGAAGACTTAACTCCAGGCAATACCAAAGCTTGGGTAATATCTAACAATTGAAAGCATTATTTTTATATACTCATGATCTTTACAATTAAAATTATTGTAATAAATTAACTTATGTCACTTTCTCCCCGGTACAATGCATAAACTTTCCCTTACATGGTACTTCTTCTCTACAACAACACATGAGATACAATCCATGCATACGCTTGAATGAATAGATGCTACAATCATGTCAGAAAGCCTCAGCAATTTGAATAAACTTTAGCTACAAGACTCAGTTTCAAAAAGCACATCAGAACTTTTTAAAACTGATAAAAAACATTGTACTAAATCAGGCCAAGTCACGAGTAAAATCTAGTATCTCAAACTGTGTTAGTCCACTGCTGGACGCAGGCATCTTCATAGAAAGGTTTTGGGCTTGAAGATCTATATTATAGTATACTAGCTGATCCGACAAACGTTGTTTTGACATACACATTATTTCTAGGAAATATTTGTTTAGTACATGCAAAAATAGATGTTGGCCGTTGCTCATGAGACCCGTGGCTTCGTTGACGGTTCTTATGGTCGACGTCTTCTTCACTCGGGATAGGCTCTCTCCCGATCCCGTGCAACGGTATCTTTCTGGAGCATAACAGCTTCGTAAAAAGAGATCACTGAATACCAGTCCTCCTCGTCTCGTCCAATTTCCATTTATTACATAATTTTATTCGAAGCAATCGTTTTGTAAACTTTAATCTCGTAGTTGCTTAGATATATTTTTACCTCACTAGAGCCAAAAGGAAGAGTAATATTTTGCTAGTGATGTTTGTATGTTAAACCAAACTCCTAAACTACTGAAAGGATTTTAATGACTGAAGTGTCAATAGATTCGTGCACATGTCCTGGGTGACATAGGTAAACAGACTATTTATTTTTTAACTCAAAACGGGACATAATTTTTAATCCACAGTTAGCAGCTTAACAATGGAAATGAACACAACTTTTATTTCTTTATTTAGAAAAAAAAGTGCGTGCGTACAATGTACACATGTCAGAAGTGAAACTTCTTAGCTCTCTCCCACCTCTCGCTCCATGGCACTGAGCGTGATACGACAATCGCTCTATCTCACTTTTTCTCTCGATCTTTCTCACTTGCTTGCTCCCTACTCTCACTCCATCGCTAGTTGCTTCATGCTACGTTCGCCCTGTCTTACTCTCTCTCAATCGGTCTCGATCGCTCTCTCTCTCTCTCTTTTTCGACACTTCCGTTGCATACTTGCGTGACGTTACATTTGTAAAAATTTTACCCTCATGCGCCTAAAGAAGTTTCACTTCAAAAATATATCCTAATGCAATTAGTATTCGCTATCCTTATACTCATATTAAGTACCTATAACTATTTTTATTCTAACCAACAATTCAAACACCAGTTTCATCAGCTTTATTATGAAATGAATAAATTTTTTTTCCCGGCGCTTGCTTGGCAAAATTTTTTGACAAAGGGACAGGTGACCGAAAAAAGGGATAGCCCCGTTCAAAACGGGACGTACAGACAGTTAAGATATAGACTACATCAATTTTATCAAAAGTTTTCACGTAGTCGGGCTATAGTTTTTTAGTCAATTTCTTATAAAAGTGAGATTAAGTCTTTTAAAAGTCGGCTACCTAGTCGTTCAAAAATACAATTAAATACTTAGTCGTTCAGAACAGGCAAGAGCTCTTAAGTTGCTGAAATTTATTACTGCTATTACTATTACTAATGATTTAGTGTCAACTTAAACTTCATTGATATATGTAACTGTCATTATATTTAACTCTTTTAAAGTTTCGAAATATGAATCAGCCATCAAAAGTATACTCAAACATATTCCCACAGAGCCAACACGGGTGAGTAATGAGCCACATTGAAATCCGGTGAGCTGATCTGTTAATTGATTTAATTCGTTGATACTCCTGGAGCTTGGCTTCCTGACCCTGCCTCCTGTCTCACGGGTCACAGGCCACTGCCACATCCTCGCTTATAAACAAGTTTATTAGTTAGGACTTGTTAAATTTGAATAAATAGGGTCATACTGCATCCTCTAATTAAATAGATGGGTTGTTAAGGATTGTTGTAGTCGATAAGAATGAGTAACTTTAGTTTTTTTAACCGACTTTTAAAGGAGGAGGTTCTCTTTTGACTGTATTTTTTTATGTTTGTTACCTCAAAGCTTTCGACTGGGTGAACCGATTTAGTGTTCCTATTTAAATGTGGACCAGTTCCTGAAATAGTTTTTTAGGTAAAACAAAATTCTATTGATAAACTTTACAACTTATGTAATTCAAAGTAGTCCTGAGCGCGTAAAATAATGTATGATTGAGGTACGCCTATTTATGCATATGAGATATCAGATATCACGTAAAATAATTTAAATGTAACATAACTCAACCCATACTTTGTTGACCACAACTCACGATTGCACGAGAGTAAGGATTATTTTTGTCTATCGGCTTTTTGAATAAATATGAGTAAAAATGAATTGCCAAATGTTTTATTAGGCTTCCAAACTCGAGATTTAATTCACAATTTCGTAAATTAATTTTCTTATGAAGAGAATAAACATAAAAGATGAGGGGAAAATATTTTATAAAGAAATTATTATATTTTCCCACACCAAGCCAAGCCAGATTTCATCATCTTCTGCCTTCTTCAATATTAATCCAGAATTTTGTTTTGAGTTAAATACCCAAAATAAAATTCGGAACAGTTATTTTATTTATTTATTTATAACTTTATGTACTATTGTACATCGGCAGACTTAATGCCCAGGGCATTCTCTACCAGTCAACTTTAGGGTAGTGTAGATATCTTGTGAGGTTATACAAAGGTTATACAGCCTAAAACCGTGGGAGAGCCACGCATTGGCATTAAATAGGCCGGCACGACCGGAGTCAGTCCCCCTTCCCATCCTCCAAAGGCCGCCAATGCACTTGTGACGCCTCTGGTGCTTTGGATGCCCATGGGCGGCGGTAATCGCTTGCCATCAGGCGACACGTCTTTTCCATTGGACCGCGACATGCGATTGTGAGAACATTTTACAGGACGAAGTCCGTCGGGGCAACTACTCATTTATTAATGAATTAAAAATAACACACACCATACAGAAAAAGAATGAAAGGTATAATGTCTAGACCGTAATATTTATTATTATAAATCTATAGAACTAACAAACTCGACACATTTATTCTTGCCTGAAATAAAACACAATTTTTCCATTAGAAAAAGGAGTGAATTAAATCAAGTCCCAGCTTAAGGAAAAGGGTACGAAACTTTTATCATATATGTGGTACTTCCAATAAACTACTTGTTTGATCTTTATTACCAATTCAGCTATTCTATGGAATATATTTCTGCGAATTCTAAAAACGACTATTTTAAGTTTCATATAAAAAAACTAGAATAAAGTAGAGTCATCACTTTTTTAACTCTATTTGTAATATATAACAATTTTTACGAGACTCAGATACTTAAAAGAAGAGATTTATTATTAATATATACATGTCGGACTTACTGTATTTTCAATTCTCTATTCAACTATTCTCTCTGATAACTTTATTTAATTGTCTAGCAGCCGGTGAAGATCGACTTACACCCTTTTGTTAACCAGATGAAACACATTTTAAAAAAAGAGGAGGTTCTCAATTCGACTGCGTTTTTTGTATGTTTTTTGCCTCAGATCTTTCGACTGGGTGAATCGATTGTGATTCTTTTTTTAATTTAAAAGCTGGTGGTGGTGGTGGTTTCAAGTAATAAAAACGGTTTAGTTTTGTAAAAAAAAATGTTTTTTTTTAAGACTCTTCTTATACATTACTCCTAAGCCTATGGCTAGAAACGGAAAGGTATTTTTCTTTGGTATGCTAAGCCCCTAGACTGTTGATGGTGAGGATGGCAAAAAAATACATATCTTAAGATACTTCGCATCCTACATTCCATCCGTCAACAGAATAAATTGGTTTTTGGCAAATTGTTCGAAACAGTCAAAATTCAGTCGGTCGATCAGCCGGTCTTTGGTATATATGTATACTTTTACAAACAAAGTTGTCAAACTATATGTATCTATAGCCTAAGAATCATGTGTTTAGTCAAATGATACTTTTATACTTACTATTCAACATTTTGTTAAAAGCGGAAAGAAAAATTTACTTATATTTTGCGCAATTTTTATTTCTCTTAGTTCCAATATTTATGATAACAAAACAAACTTCCTGATCTTTGAAATTACAATTTCTAACGTAAGTCTGAAGGCTATTTATAAAAACAGAAATGTGCATAGACAAAAAAGAATAATGAACAATGAACTAGTTTCCACACATCCAGCACAAATGGAAGTGTATCTATATATATTAGGCAGATCAAAATTAAAGAACTGCCGCTTGTAGTCGTACCACTGCCATCTCTCGATCCTCGAAGGTGACCGTCGGAGAACCATGGAGAACACTCCACCACCTACTTCCGAACAATGATTTAAAAGCATTAAGTGTCGAGTTACTTTCAATATTCGTATCACTTGAGGATGCTTGGGCGGATCATCGGGATGCCAAATACCTGTAACAATATATCATTAAATAATGTTTCATTTTCACAAAAAGTTTCCAATGCAGGTCATTTGTAAAATAATACTAAATGTTAGTTAGTATATACATACACATACAAACGATAATTAACTTTTTAACGGTCCGCCTCAGTTAATAATAAATCTATATGTTTCGATTGCTATTTTTTATAACCTTGTCATTGTTGAAATAAAATTACAGTGTAAAGATCGAACCACAAGTAATTAATACTTAAAAGAAAATATTTGAAATCTATTAAGTTTACTATTGTTATTTTTACTGTCGGACCAAAATAATTACAAGTTTGTATGAAATGTGAAAAGTTTCATAGAAAGGGACATTGTAACGTACAAGAAGTACACCCATTAAAATATGTCGACTTACTTATTCCTCTTGCCATCATTTCCCTCTCCAAAGGCCTCAGTTGCTCAGCAACCCAGAGCCCCGGTTCGTTTGGTGTGTACACATAGGTTTGCTGCACAGTTTCTCCATCCTCGTCCCAAATAACCCGTAGTCTCTTTTCGTTGTAAATGTCCCTCTTCACTTTCCTTCGTACCCGTACATCCATCCAAGAGCTCGCAATGGTATTTTGAGACCACGGGCTGTTTTTTAGCGACCGCCAGTTTTCACTTGAATTGTTGTGTCGGGGAATCTATAAAAATTACAAACAATGTCGAAGTTATTATTCTACTACATGAATCGTTTGTCACATTGAAGAACATACAGTTTATCATAGAAGTTCGTTAAAGAAATTTCAAATCATAACATTTCATTTGTGTATAACAACTGAAACCCATTTGTTTTAAACAGCCTATACCTATAACAAAATAAGCTATATACAATAATAAATAAGCACCACAATAGGCCGCCATAGTGTGGGGTCATCATGCTACACTGTTCCATTGTCTATAAACGCAATGAATATAGTGACTACCACTTTTGGATTCTGCTTATGCTTTCCACCACCACCAGGCCCATACATAAAAAATACGAACAATAAAAAAATAAATTTATGCTCAGAGATACAGGGATAATTACAGGGACAATCACTATACCTAACATAATTGTACTTTATAATTAATTTGAGGTTATAGACAGTGAAATGAGGTGCCTAATGTCCTTATTATATATCATTTACTAAACCTCAATAACTATTTTACACAAGGTATTGATTTTTATATTGAGGTATATAATATAAACCAACTAAATATTGATAAGGGTTTAAATTTAATAAAACTTAATATACATTTCAATAAATCTCTCACGGCTTCCACGCCCACGGCGTTTTAACAATATGGTTATTTTTAGCTAAGCCTTTTTCAAAACGTTTCAATTATCTACGTGATATTATTAGAATTTCGAAAATCTCTTTACACTTTTAATAAAGTCGACGAATAAACAGAGCATATAGACACACCTAAAATGATTTCACTTAAATAATCTAGCGGGAACCACGCACGCCTAGAAAGTTAAAGTTACGGTTTTACCATGGGTTACATAAAATCGAAAGTTGTACTTACATACCAATCACGCCAATCACTTATGGGCTCTGTGGTGACATCCGTTATGTGCAGCGTGACGCACCCTACCTCCTTTGGTTTGTTTGTCATGTCTGGGGTATGTTGAGCGTAACCCACTCCGTACCACATTCCGTACACATCGTCAATATTGAACCGATGAGACCACTTTATATTATCACCGCAAAATGATCCCACGGTGACAATAAATGCAGAAATCAAGAACAGACAGTGAGGTAACACAGTGAACATGATGATACTAGCACACACGAGAGAAAAATGGGCCAAGGCGTCGCCTTCGTATTGCGTCTATTCCGACCGCGATTCAAACAATTAGCAATTTGGTGCAGGTGAATCTCGAGGCTGTAGTTCCACTGAATGACTAACACCTCATAAATTATCACAGACGTAGTTAGGTTAAAAAAATAAAACAGTTTTGCACAATTCTTTAGAATTGGCACAGGGCACAGACCAGCAGTAATTTCACACAAAAAGGCACCTTAATTTTCTTTAAAACGTACACGTGGAAACAATAGATCAACCATTCTACAACTATATGTTTCATTCTGTACAAGATATAGTACAACAATCTTTAATATGTCACTGCTAGGCAAAGGCTTCTTTGAAAAAATATTTTGATCTATTATACCGTTGTGGTAAAATGTATTGCAACACTAGTAAGTGAGTTGTAAACAGCGGTTAACATACACTTACTTTTAATTGAGAGTCATGTCTGATAAAAAGTATCTTACTGCTACAAAAACATATTTGGTCATCATCAGCCATACACAACAACAAAAACTCTCTTAACTTTTGTGCTTAGAGAATTTCTAATCTTTTAAGAGTAGAAATAGATATCTAAATTCTCTTTAATGTCCAATTGTTCCTATTTTTAAAGTGAATAATTTCACTTTTAAAAGGAGTACTTTTAAATATATATATAAATCGGTTCATAGTTAAGTATCAATAACCATCGACAGAAAGTGACTTTACACTTTTTGCGAGGCATGGGTTCAATGGCACATAATTTATTTGTTTTGTTATAGAGATGATTTGATATGTAAGAATATTTGCGCTGTGCGAGCATCGTTCTGCATCTTTGTTGCGCTGATATACATTGAAATATCTACTTTTGTAGGTAGCATCAGTCTTGTGGTACTGTTGTGTACCACAGTTCATCCTCCATAAACATTGTGATGCTTATTTATGATGGTACTGAGAACAAAATGCTGTCTCACAGTCAATTCTTGACATTCACTATAAAGGTCAGTGGTAGCGTACTGGAAAGGCTTTATCGGTCATGACTTTAAGGACAGCTCTTGGTGCCCGCTCAAAAGATAGAGGAGAAGTTTTAGGAACACAAAAAATAACAAAACAAGAAATTGAAGTATAAATATTTTAATATCTTTCATACAAAAATATTGAAAAACTATTGTCATTTATTGAAACCTTTATTTGATCTGAAGTAACATACGACGACTCTCACGAAACGTTTCCAAGGAACTCCTACATGAAGCAGTCCTTTATAAAACTATATATATAAAAAATCAAAACAAAAATACTGTTGACACAGTTTTTAGATTAACCAAATATATTTTCTTTCATATTTTGTGTATATTATTTAAGATCACGGAATACCATTTAATAAAAAACTGACAAAACCACATTTTACCTATATAAAACATTATTCTAAATATAACACTTTAAAGTCGAGATCCCCAAAATGAAAAGAATATTATTACAAAAAATATCATGGAATTATACATTTTCGAGGCTGAATTTTCACAAACTCTTTTCAAAGCTGATGTCGATAAACGCTTCAAGGTGAACACGTTATGTATGTTAGCTAAGTCTCCCGCTGTGAGTTGGTGTTCGTTTCTGGAAAGAACTACGCTGAACAATTGCGAGCTGGGCAGTCTCATGCAGAAGTTGAGCACCAGGTGGTTGTTGGCCACCTTCAGAACCTGGATCACACCTCCGAAGAAACGATATTGAGGATCGACCGCTGGAAAGAAAAGTTATGTTGGAAAAAATATTTCTAGAAGAGAAGTTATGTAAACATTTTTCTATTAAAAAAACAATATTATGATATATTATTAAAAGTTTATTTAAAGGTATAGTAGTATTTGGTGTTGTTGGCTTTCTGCACTCCAAATTTCATACTCCTCCTCCTTCTTTTCATACTCCTCCGTTCACATGATTTTCGTAAAAAGGGCTACAAAGTTTTTGCTTCACGTATTAATATAGATTTAGAAATACCCCTGGTACGAGTTACCAATTTCCAACTACAAGCAAACTATTGTGGAGCTCTGATTACCCTGTTTATAATACTAAGTAACTCTAAATGACTGTTAGATAACTCTCTGTGGTTTTATCCGAAGCAGAAATAACCAGCATCCTTCAATAATAAATGGGAATTATTAGTATTCAAAATGTAAACTTTGACAATCTTTAAATGTAACAAATCTTTGGTAAGTTCTAAATATTACTTACCTCTGCTGGGAACGTCGGTCATCCAGAAGCCTAAAGCCGAAGTGTTAACTTTAATGTGATAGTCATACTGCCACACACCCGCATGCCACTCCAGAACGAAGTGCCTGACGCGATACTGCTCGTGCATCGTATATTGACGATTCACGTAGGGGTAGTTTGTCAATTGAGGATACGGAGTAGGCGGTGTCGGCTAAAACATAAAATGATATCACAGTTACTTTTAACGATAGTGTTCAATAAATAAATACAGATGTCATTAAATACGGGACCGCTAAATTTTATATGTGGACCCAGAAAAGTCTAAATGATTTCAATATAAACATAAGTATTCTGAAGCCTTTTGTCAATAATTTCGAGTAAAATGAAATTAATACAGCTTAAGTTACCCGGCCTATTATTACAAATCTTTTTTTTTTTTACTTTTCTTAAAGACAACTCCCGCGTTAGGAATATGCATTCCTGTGTCGCGGGGATCTTTACAAACATATATGAAACGGACACAAAGTATACCCAGCCTTAGAACAACAATTTATGGATCACACAAAGTGTTGTCTCATGTAGGATTTGAACCCACAACACTTGGCGCAGTAGGAAGTGGTGTGGCGACCACTGAAACCACAAGGCCAACCGTGCAGTCAATCTTATTTATTTTTAAATACGATTTGGTAGTAAATACCCACAAGTAAAAACTGTCTATGCCACTTTATACTGTAAAATATTTATAAATATCTGTGTAATGCAATGTATCATTGAAAAAATATTATATTTATTTACGTTTTATTGTATATTTGTTAGATGATATACAAAATTATGGTTGGCACGCATTGAAATTTATATAGGGACAAAAGAGCAGACGTATCGCCTGATGGGAACCGATTACTGCCGCCCATGGACATCCACAACACCAGAGGTGTCACAAGTGCGTTGCCGGCATTTTAAGAAGGAGTACGCCCTTTTTTGAAGGTTTGAAGGTCGTATAGGTCCGGGAATACCACAGGCGACAGTAGTATGTGTTTTCTAGTACGTGTCTAATCACTACGTAATCAACCCACCTGCCCAGCGTGGTGATTATGGACAAAACCCTCCATACGTATGTAAATAATATACATTTCTGTGTTTTATTTACATATGTTGTGATTTCATAGTTAAAGAAAAGGAATTCTTCTTGCCACACCCACTAATAAATATATATAAGTACAGTTCGCGGACAAACACACTCACAAAATTATGATTCAGCAAACCGCCATGCAGGTAATCTTCCAATTTTCGTATTTGTATAATTGTACAGTATGGATTGACTTCAGTTATAATCCTTTTATTGTTATGAAACACGTACTCATGCGCATACCACATTCCTAGAACGGCTTCCTCGTCAAAATCATGAATCGGACTCAAGTCTTGGCAAAAGTTCACGTTTGCAGTAAAAGCGGTTGTCAAACACAAAACGATTGGAACTATGAATATCATATTTCCTAGGAGATGCGAAATTGTTGCGAAGTATATAAATGCGAATGTTTGTGAGGATGAATGCCTTGATGGTTGTTACTCTTTCACACAAAAACGGCTGAACGAATCTGACGTCGA
This sequence comes from Hyphantria cunea, assembly GCA_003709505.1. Classification (NCBI taxonomy): domain Eukaryota; kingdom Metazoa; phylum Arthropoda; class Insecta; order Lepidoptera; family Erebidae; genus Hyphantria; species Hyphantria cunea. Next base: position 125,849 of record PKRV01001435.1, read on the forward strand.
TAAAACCTTGAACAAAGTTACAGTATGGAATAGCACACAGATTACTTATAATTCTGAAAATGTAGTATTCCCGTGGGATGAGCCAGGTACAGCAATAGCCGCGGGTAGCACCGGGTTATCAATATTTTAAGTTAATTGCTAATGATGAGGTTCACGACACCGAAGGCTTAATTAAAGTCAGTGAGTTATCAGCCCACTTACGTGGGTACAGTCATCTTGTTATATACCCAGATGAGCGTGATTAACCTACTAATTGTCAGAAGGATCTCCATATCCTGTTATGTGTGATGTATTAGGGCAATGTGTGGAAATAGTTTATGCCCGCGGCTCCGCCCGCGTATATATCGGCTATCGCGGCAAAAAGTAGCCTATGTGTTATTCCGACGTATCAGCTATGTTACTGTAGTTTCATTAAAATCCATTTGGTAGTTTTTACGTGAAAGTATAACAAACTTTCGCGTTTATAATATTAGTAGAATTTGTCATTGGTCACTTTGGACATATTTCTTAACAACTATATTTATTATTGACAAATATCTTGGACAAATGTGTCATTTTATTTTACATTTCATATTCAATCAATCCAACTGAATATAGTATACGATTAACAAATATCGTACATGCAATAAAAATCTATTTAAAAGAGCATATAATAGCAATCGTATAAGCAAAACACATCAACCTAACAGATAATAATGTTTCTATTGAAAAAAAAATCCGGATACTATATATCAAATTAGTTTTTACAACCAAAGAGCACCGTCAATCATATCTGACTTGCATAGCTGTAATATTCGCTAACAAAATAATACAGTACTTGCTTGTGGCTTCGTGATTTAGATTCAATAGTTATTATTGATATTATATTTACTGTAGTATATTATAAACTAGGTTAATAACGATGGTTGGACCCAAACGCCGCCTGCAGGCGGTTGTATGAGGGTATCGTGCGGTCGATGGCCCTGTATGGGGCCCCGATTTGGGCGGCTGACCTGACGGCCGGTTCAATCACCGGAAGCCGCAGAGAGTGATGGCCGTCAGAGTCATTAGGGGTTATCGCACGATCTCCTATGAGGCGGCTTGTGTGCTGGCCGGATCTCCGCCCTGGGACCTGGAGGCAAAAGTCCTCGCGTCGTTACATTGGTGGCGTGAGGACGCGCGGGCCCGCGGTGAAGGACTGACGCAGCGAGTTATCGAGCTGCGTCGTTCACAGCTACGCGAGGTCCTGGTGGCGGAATGGCGGGACAGGCTTTCAAGCCCTTCCGCCGGCCTGGTCACTGTCGAGGCCATTCGGCCAGTGCTCGACCTGTGTCTCGGGAGAAGGCACGGCTCCCTCTCGTTACGTCTGACGCAGATCCTCTCGGGGCATGGCTGCTTCGGGAGGTTCCTGTGTCGCATAGGCAGGGACCTGGACGCTCGGTGTCACCACTGCGTCGACTGTCGGGAGGATACGAAGTGGCATACGCTGGCAGAGTGTGCCGCTTGGGAGGGGCCGCGCCGTGCCCTCATCTCTGTAGTAGGCAGTGACCTCTCGCTGCCGGCCATAGTTCATTCTATGGTCGACGGCGAGGAGTCCTGAGACGCGGTGGTGTCCTTCTGTGAAACCGTCATCTCGCAGAAGTAGGCTGCGGAAAGGGAGAGAGAGATCCTGACCTCTCTCTCAGTCCGCAGAAGGCGCACCGGGCGTCGGAGGAGGGCATACGCTGACCTCCACCGGCCTCCCTAACTGGGTCCAGGGGCGGTGGACTTGGGGATGTCCGTCGCCCCCAACCAACCTGACCCGAGGTGGCGGCGCTTAGTGTTCCTGTGCGCCCCTCTTTGAAGTCTCGAGGGGAGTCAAATACCTCACTCCTCTCGCTGACGAGATGTGGTCCGCAGCAGCGGGCCGGCACCAATCGGGGATTGCGGATGCCTTTTAAGTTCCCGTGATCCCTGGCGTAGGAGAGAGACGGAAAACCGGGGGGTTTTAGTCAGTAAAAGTCTGACAGACCCCTTCGCTCTCTCCCCAGAGCGGAGGACATCAAAGAGGATGTCACCCCGTTAAAAAAAAAAGGTTAATAATGATTTTATTTATCAGCATGTTTATCGTTCTTATACTTCTGCATTCTGGGTTACACTATCGAAAATGTAGGGAATTGAATTATAGGCAAAATCCTTTCACCTACTTACTTAAACACAAACAGTCATGCCTGAAGGTCTTAATAATTAACCAAACAAAATTAGATATGTATTCAGCTTTCACTTACCTCGATATACTGTTCCTTGATATCTATGTAAAAACACTCCTTTGTATATTCTATTTTATATTCTTCCTTTGTGTGCGGAATTTTTTCAACGCCGTACCAAATACCAGATATTTGATCTAAACTTAAATTCCCATAATAAGGAGATAAATCGTCACAGTATTTATGAGTTTCAAAATTATATTGACTGTGGCAATGCACTAAACCAAATATAAACAAAGCGAACACCGCTGTACAATACGCCATCGGATTAGCCATTATGATAGATAACCCGGATAATATCGGATAAAACTTTCGGATAAAAGGAACCGTGAGTACTAGGAAAATAGCTGACAGAGGAGTTGTTTAATGGATAAGCCCGTGGGGAAGAGTGAATTCGAAGTAGCTAAAAGCACGTGGGCGGGCTCCCGGCGACTGAGACTCGACTGCCAATGCCTCACTGGTGGTAATTTACTAGTTACGCTGGAATACTTCCTTAATAAAGTTTATCAACGCGTTGACAGTCCCCTCATGTAAAACTAAGCAGTACGTAATATATACCGTTCGTTTGTAAAGTAGTAACAAATATTTTCCTGTTTACAAGACGTATATACACAAAATATACGGAATTTATCTACTAACGAACTCAAAGCCTGCCTGCGAAATTGGTTATCAAGAAAATCGTTTTCCTAAGATTTGATGCGGCGAGTTTTCTTTGGTTTCCATGAGGTGACGCTTTTCTCGGCATACTTAGATACTAGAGCAACAGAAACGTTAGAGTATGGCATTGGAGAAAATCAATAAAGCCCTCTGACGTCATTGAGGGTGGTTATCGACCGCGTCACAATATGACGGGACTTGTGTGCGTCAGTATTGATTTTTAACACTTCTTATATGTAGTTGTGAGGTTCATTTGTAAATCATCGTGCTTTATGTGGAGGCGAAAAATGTTAGTCTTACTGTAAGGTTATTTAAACGCATAATACCTGTTTGATATATCTCTTAAAAAGTTACAATAAAAAATATTAGTTAAAAGTTTTTAAGATTTTTCAAAAAGATACCTTATTCAATAATAATTTATAATAAATTAGATAAATAAAGGGTTTTATTTATCTCATAGAAACAAACCAGTCATCATAGCAAATTTATAGGTCAGCTGTAGCACATGGTATTCGTTCTGACGTCAACAACCCGAGTCCAATCCGTGACGTAATGCGCCATGGTTAAACTCGAGGTTGTTGATACTAAGAGCCCAGATATGTAAGGAGATAGAGGAAAACTCGTGACGTAGACTCGTTGAGGAATAGACAAATATATGTCTTATTGCAGGAAACAAAGGGTTCTCTTCACTATTAATGTCAACGTACAACCTTCTACTATAGAAAGGACGGACACCATTCGCACAGCAATTGAAAAGTTGCGTTTTCACACATATTGTTAAATTGTGATGATATAAAGCATAATATTCATCATCATCATCAGCCTATCGCAGTCCACTGCTGGACATAGGCCTCTCCAATTTCACGCCACTTAGTTGGATAATATTAAATAAGTGCAATATAATATTGAGTTTCAAATTACGTACGGCTTATGATTTTTTGGCACATGGTGAAAATACTATGTTATCCGTACTCGATGAAATATTTATAGAAGGACTTGAATTGTAACTCAGCGCAGTTAAATTTGTTAATAATACCCAAAATACAAATAGCCTTTGCATTGTTCAGTCATCATCATCTGCCTATTGCAGTCTACTGTTGAACATAGGACTCTTACAATGTACACCTCTTGTTTCGATCGTTGGTTATCTAATAAATATGTATTAGGAATCAGAAAAATTCTAATCGAATTTATGGAGCTAAATATATTCATTATAATGTGTTAAAAATTATAAAAACGATCATGACATATAAAGTTTATTGTATAATCTAATCAGATGCTTTTTACGTTCATTTTTTTTTAATTTCAAATTCTTCTCAAAGTTATAAGAATATTTTCTAAATGTGAGCACCGCGCCAGTACGTGACCGATATATCGGGCTAACATGTTTATGTGAGGATCTTTTGGTCTGGATTTGAGCCTAGAAATGCCTCCTGTAAGTTTCTGGTGTCTTAGTACTTAGGCTTCATATACCTGAAAACTAGAGAGATACAGTGGGCTTATTTATTTATGATTATGAGAACTTTATAATTTTATTTTCACAGCAGTGGAACATTGTGGGTGGTTCATGTTGAGGATATAATTATTAAAGCAGGTAATTTAACTCTATCATTATTTTACAAAGTGATAGTGCAAACAAATAAAAGGGTCATTATTATACACTATCACTTTGAAAAGCATTGAAATTTTATTTTAAGAAAAATCTAAGAACATGTACGAATAGAAATACTATACATACGATTATTAATACTGTTAATAATATACCTAATGAAAAAAATATAGTGAGAGATATGTAAACTTTCATATTTCGTTAAATGTTGCATCTAACTGCGTGACCCTTTCTGATAACAAAAGGTTAGACCCCTTTAACTAAACGGAGTTTTAAATCCGTAGTATTAAAATAAAAAAAGAAAATAAATAAATATTACGGACATCTAACACACAAGGCCATCTAGTCCCAAGCTAAGCAGAACTTGTGTCATGAGTACTAGACAGCTGATATAAATACACGTATACTTTTTGTAAAATACATACATATTATACATAGAAAAGACAGAAATATTGTTGATATATCGATGTTTATACAGTGAATACACATGCTTTTTATAATGATATGTACAGCAACAATCTACTAAGTACAGTCTTTGTATTAACAAACAAAATAATATGTTATTAGTAAACATTTCCACCGTTTAAAAGTTGTACTACCGAGCTTGCTTTGAATATCTATTGGTCACGCGTTCATAAGCAGTACTACATACTGAAAAAACAAAAATATGAAAATCATTAACGACAATCTTAAGTATAAGTATATATTTGTTTTAAATAAAATTAATACATAGATGGATTTGAATCCATATTACTGAGAATGAAGTCGAGTGAAAGAACTAGTACTTATATTAATACCACCTTAGAAGGGTTGCAAAAAGCCACTAACAAGCAATCACGTAGGTTAGCAGCACACATACTCATACACCACAAACTTATACATGAAATTCAGATAACACCACCCTCTATGCGTTGTGGTTTGATGTACTAAGGCTTCATAAATAGAAAAGAGTTTCATTTCAGGCAGCGTAGCGTAGCACCTACGAATGCTACGAGCACTCTACGGAGGACGACGACTAAATTCACTGAAAATGTTAATGTGTTTGAAAAGTAACATTTTTTTTTATAAGTTCCATGAAGAACTTTCTACCTAAGGTTTTATAATCAACCACTGTGGTTTGTGTTAATCGGATGTATAAGCTATATCATTAGAAAACCTCATAAATACAAACAAACATCTATACATGATTTATGTATAGATGTTTATTACAAATTCAAGCATTTAAAATATTAGATTGAACTATTAGGAAATAAAATAAATCAATATAATTAGCCTCTACTACCGCGGTTGCCAGGGTGCCTGACGCGACTAAAGGCAGACATGTTTGAGATCCAAGATTAATATCAGCGTTGGTCTGTGTCGTGTTCCAATGTTCCATAGGGGTCTGTTTTCGGTATCCTCCTGTGCAACATAGTGTATTAGTGCCACACAGTAGACTTTCCACCCGTTCTGGGCTTAATCTTTTATGCCACTGATAGTTTAGTTATAGCCTGAGGAGCGACTTATAAATAGATAACCCTGTACAAAAACGTAAGTCTTTTCATTTTATGAGTCTCGTCATGATTCATCTTATGGTGCTTCAATCGTGTTCAATTCGGTCCTCGTACCGGATCAATCCGTAACAATGTACACACACAACACTTTCGACAATCGGTTCAAAAGCTGGTGGGCACAGCGTGAGTCTTTCGGCGGCCCAATATTTGAACCGGGATGCATAACAAGACTGTGTGGAATTCTCCGGTCTGTACACCAGACGGTACCCAGGTGTAGACGATCGCTCTGACCGCCCAGAGTAGGGAGCGCCTCGGGCATAGTTAAAGAGTATTGTTGGTTAGAGACATACGTGGTTATACAGGGATAAAGCGTGCGCGTTAGTCGAAATATCTATGTGAGATTTGTTCCGAGTAACGCAGGTTCTTCCTGGTAACGCAGGTTCTTTCTGGGCATGGTTGCTTCGTGAGTTACCTGCACACGGTCACTATTAGTGAGTTGAATGCCGCCTGTCCAGTGTACTGAGCCTATTCGCAGTGCCAGTGCTTGGGCATCGCAGCGTTGAATACTCATTGCAGTTATCGGAGAGCATCTATCGCTACCAACCGTGTTACGCACCATGGTCGGTAGCGGCTGATATTCACCACAGAAAAGTACAGAAAAAGGCGGCGGGAAGGAGCAGGAATGAAAATTTATACTTGAACCCAATACGCCGCCGCCCGGTGAAACGGGTGGCGCGGCGCATTCTATAACCTCAGTGCCGCCCTCAGTGGTGATTAAGAAAATGTTAGTCAAAATTACTTATTTATGCTGTAATATTAAACTGCTATTGAGATGTTTTAATAACCCACAAATATATATTTTACCAAGCGTTTATTTATTTTTCAAATAGAAGTAATATACATCGTTATTTTTGTTAAACTGTCAACATTTCTTTTCTCCTTTTATATTAAAACAGAGAAATGAAGTCTTGACAGAAAATAATTATGTACTTTTGATAATTATGTATAAACAAAAATTGTCTAAGTTTACCGTTTGCCTTCTAAAATTCGCCACCCTAAGCTTCAGCCTACTCAGCCTTGTGGTAAATCTACCACTAGTCATTTGGCGTTAAAATTAACAAAAGTGACAAAGTAAGTAAACAATGTATATATATTTATTAATATTATAAGTGTAGCTGGGCTGTATGTTTGTATAGCTGTTAAAATTTTGTATACTTTTTAATTTAACTTTTTGAAGTGAAAACTTCATTATGCGTGCTAAGCACTTTTTGTGTGAAAAAAAATCATCATCATGGAACTCGTGTCATCCTCACCGAGCGCTTTCCACGAGCTATTTTTTTATAATTCTTTTTATAACGCATTTTATTCAAAGAGCAAAGAGGTTCATGGCTGGTGAGCTTAAACAAATGTTTGTTTATAGCTTTGAGTTTTCGCTTCAGTCGTCATGACTGCTATGTGTTCTTTATTTATTTTTAACTTAGTAAGAGTTTAGAAATTATGTATACTAGTTGTTTGAGGTATTCAATTTTAGTAATTTCACTTTGAGCTCATAGTGTAAAAAGGAGACATTCAAGATTATCACGAATGATGAAAGAAACGTTATAAATAAAACAGAAATAGTCCCCAAAGTCCTTGTCACAGAAATATAGCTTTCTAATATCTTCGAGTTCGTAGGGGTTCGTTCGCTATAGGGGGGTAATCTTCAGAAGTACTGATCCGGTCTTAATATTTTTTTCACTGACAAAAAGCGCCACTATTCAGGATTGGTAAAGGACATATTTTATTATAATTGAACATTAAATTCAGCTAAAATTAATAGTATTTGTAAATCGAGTCGAAGAAAAGCGGGCGGTTTGTTAACCAATAAAGTTAGCACGCGTCGGCTCGTTTAATTAATAGAATGACTACACGGTTGGCCTAGTGGTTTCAGTGGTCGCCACACCGCTTCCTTCTGCGCCAAGTGTTGTGGGTTCAAATCCTACATGGGACAACACTTTGTGTGATCCATAAATTGTTGTTCTAAGTCTGGGTGTACTTTGTGTCCGTTTCATGTATGTTTGTAAAGATCCCCGTGACACAGGAATGTATATTCCTAGTGCGGGAGTTGTAAAAAAAAAAAAAAATCAAAAAAAAAAAAAAAAAAAAATTATGAATGTTTATATCGTGATTAAAATAATAATTCGCGTGTTATCCTTGTTTCTTTTTAACTTTCCACGAAATTCGTTATTAATAATTTGCTATACGATTTCGTGATAGCCATAAATATATTTTCAACTAACAAAACGAGCTTTTCACAAAATAAAATCTGTTTTAAGATCTGACCTTTGATGTTTTATGTCGTCCTTTATGATACTAAACATTAAGTACGTTTTTACTTTATGTACAAAAAGAATATTCTATGTAAAACTCGCTTTAGGTTAAATGGCATGTGATTTTTAAAGGAAACCTTTCTAATAAATATTTCGCTCAATATTTAAACTAAAACACTTAATTGAGCACGAATGTACTTTAGAAATAATACCTATATATGTACAGAGACACCATTTCGACATTAAGGAAACATTAACCAATATGTAAGCACGATTCGTAGCCTCAACATTCCCAAAACACATATAGCTACAAAGTTACAGTGTGAAACGTAGCTTCATACTACGACGGTCTACGAATACGTCCTCAATCCACCATCAACCATTTTCCGTAGTGACGTAACAGAGATACTACGAAGATACCAGGACAACAGAACATGATTGAAGGGTATCAAACGCTACAAGTTTGAAAACTAACGCGGGCGCCCCGCGCTTGCTAGTGCACTATAGTAGGGTAGCATAACTTTGAAACGGTGTAAATAGTTTCGTCTCACTATCGGGTGGTGGGCCGCAAGGGGTGGTGACGTATCACGCGATATCACTATAGGGGGAGATTTGTAAAGGGCAACCCGTTACTAACATAGATTGTACCTTTAGCAATGTTTACTTTGATAAGATAATAAATTAATGCGATTTTATAAAACATATGATGCTGATAATAGTAAATCGATGATAAGGTTTAGGTGAATTAATTACATTTCTTCATATTTGTAATTTATTTTAAATGAGGTAATTAAAAAACTGAAATCCGACTTATCTTTTTATCTAAGACCTAAGTTTGAAGTTTCTATGAGTATTATAGTCGAAACATTTTTTTTTCATTAAACAAACCTGTTTTTATGGTATACTCAAACCGTTTTAGTCGATAAATTGTTCAAAGTTATTTCTATTTAGTTATTTATAATTCAAAAAGGATTCTTCTATTAACAACAACAGGATATTTATCTAAAAAGATTATCAATACAAATATTTTTTAATAGATTAACATTGAGTTTTAACTTTGATCCATCATTATAAACTAAATAATAACAACCTTCTTTCTAAGGTGAAACCTATGGGTCCAACAGTAGAGTGTTCATGATGATGATGACGACATGACAATTAAAAAGTTAGCCTAAATATATATTATTTTCTATCAAGTTCATAGAAGTCACCTCTGAGAACAACTAATATAATCAATAAATTACACGGAGATCGATTTTTGTTTTTGCGAAAGACGGTCCCCATTTCATGTCATCCACATTTTTTATATTTCTTATCATTAATTCCATCACGACGAAGACTTGAAGACTCGAAGACTTAGAATTGAAGACTTGGAATACTTGACATTGGCAGAAATAGCTGATCCGGCTGATTGCCATATCATCAAAAGAAGTAGAAGTAATAAATTACACTCAAGTACAGGGCTAAAGATCCTTTTGTGATTTATAATACCCTGGTACAAAGGGTCACGTGTTTGTGCTGATGTGTACCAACCACGACGAGGGGTTAGCAAGGGGTGGATACAGATTACACAATAGAATATGACGTAATGAAAGTAGTCGTCATTTATACGGGAAAAAAGCCTTATTTCTGCGTGTTGTGAAACTTGTACCCACAATTATTACTAATAGTGGAAGCCTATTTGTCGAAATTCAACCATAATTCAGTTTTATTTCTGCCTCCACATAAACTTTAACTATGCCAAGTTTCATGCTCGTCCCGTCCCATAATTTCAGCAAATATGGTAAAAAGTTTTATCTTCACGTATTAAAAAACTCCGCTCGCGTAAAAGGAGTGTTTTTATCCGTCGGGAATAATACTATTTTTCTGAAAGAAAGGTAGGCTATATCTCAAAATTTCATGACTATCCGATAAAAATACGGATCGGTATAGCATAAAATGTAAAAAATTATACATTACTTGTTTAGGTATTAGGAAAAAGTTAAGTTGAGAATTTATGTGGGATTTAAATTATATAAGAAGCAAAAATATATATATTCAGTACTTAAAATGAACACGTAATGCGTTATCTAACTTTGCAAAAATGCCGTAAAATACTACGGTATGGCATGGACCTTGCGAATTCGCAATACGTGCCAAAACTTCACCCCTTCGGTATTTCATGTGACCTTTACCTCAAGGATAAAAACCTTGCACGAGTGCTGAGTCGCCAGTAGAGGTCGAATTTACCAGGACAACAGTACATTGTAAGATATATCTGATAATTATTCTAAATGATTGGCGTTGGTTCAGAAATTTTAACGCAACGAAGTTAAAATATATGAAAACGATTTGCAAGGTTCACAGTGTCAAATCATTTCTTAACTCACCTTACTGTAACTTAGAATTGATTGTAAGTATGATTACTTACAAGCGTCCCTCTGCGGATTTATGTCTTATTTTTTTAAGTTAATATAAATAAAAAGTTTGGTTACGTTCACATACCTAATAAATATTATATAAATACATGTATTTATTATTTCAAATTAGAAAAATTACTAACAGCTATAACCCCGGTCTGCAAAACTCATATACAACGAAAATATAGTATAAAAATAATATATCAAAATACAGTAACAATATAAAAAGTTGTAATATTAGTTAAAACAATAAATAGTATGAAGCTGTTCTCAAGGTCTAAGTTAAAATTCACCAAAACATCCCCGCCTATTCGAGGGCGGCGCCGTCTGACGTCACGTGCCGATATTATTAGGGCTTCATAACTTACAAGGGTTTATTTCTAAAACTTAGTACTGTTTCACTAAAAATATCTAAAAGTACGCATACAGAAATAAAATTGAATAAGTGAATTTTCTTAGAAAAGTAAGTCTGACTTTACTAGACCTATTAAATATAGACGTAAACATAATGCCTTAAAATAACACACATAACACACATTTGTGAAATAAACTTTAACATAAATATGAATAAATAATAATGATTTAGTAAATGCATAGTATTTAAAAACACTTCTAACGGGTTCTGAGTAAACTGGCTGTTGGCCTTAATGTTTGGTTTGATAATACTAAGAATATTAGAAAAAGAATCTTAACAACGACACGTTGTTTAAATCAAGCCATTTAATTTGGTGTTTATTTAAATATATACACGTACTTAGGCTACACAATATTTCTACAAAGTATTGCCATTCCTCTAGATGGCTATCAAGATATTAAAACGCTTTAGTTTATCTAATTAACGATTTAATCATATAGATGAAAATCATATGATATGATAAAGATGTTCTATGTTCCATTATGTCTTATTTTAGCCATGATTATTTGTTACTTGCTGCTTAAAGATTTACGAAACATCATAAAGAATATAATGAACCCCTAGATGTAAGACAACCGGCACCTGTACAAAGGCGGAAAATTTATGATCCGCCCAAACCCGCCCAACTACGTCCATGAAGGGCGGCACCAATTTTCCACGGGCGGTGCTTGTACCAGGTTAACATAATACTGAAAGCGGTTGATTTGAAAACATTTGTTTTTCTACATGAAAGAGACAGGATTAGGCACTACTGCGCATGCCCGAACCTCTTTAAAGGTCAGGTATCTTCATATCATGATGGACGGCTGTCGCACACGGATTGTGGCGCCGCCGCGCCGTGGAATATGCAGAGGAGATATCTTTTATGGAAAAATTGTTTTTTCTTTTCGCGTGCAAAGGAAAAACATGTTTTCCTTATTAATTAAAAATTTTAAAAACTTTTCGAAACAAAATTTCGGACATAAAATGAATAACTCGAGCTATTTATTAGATTGGATAAAAACATCATACATTCGAAAAACTTAAAATACGTGTTCAAAATATTTGTCTGGTAAACTTGCTTGGATTAATCTCTCTACCTTTATACAGCTATATACAGATACAGCTCTACCCCTCTCCTGAGAGGAGACCCGAGTCCAGCAGTGGGACATTATGGGTTCTTGATGATGATTGATGAGACAGCTCTGAGACAGTGGTAATAGTCAAATGATCCAGTTTTTTGCATACATTAAGTAATTAGGTTGTAAACTTGAATCATTAACAAAACGATCATTGTTTTTATCTCATTCGTACGTATCTTAGTTAAGTGGTTATAACCAGTGAACTGTGTACACGTTTAATGTACTATATTGTTGTTCACTGAAACTGAACATACAACGAAACTTAAACTATACTTGTCTCATGATTCTCACGTATTTAACCATGGTTATTACTAGTTCAATGAGCGTAAGCCGATATGTTTGTTCTTCTTTATTCTGACATAGAAAGTAAGTTCTCAGGATTGATTGAAAAAATGCAAAAAGAAGATTAATTCAATTCATTATTAGTTGTCATAACAACCTATAATGTACGAACCAAGAAAATCTCCTCTCAGTCCATAAAAATATTACATTTTTTGGGCTCAGCGCAATAGAAAATTGTTCCGAAAGCTACCACAGACTTTCGCTTATAATGTTGGTATTTTTGGTTCTGTGACTAAAAGTGTTTAGATAAAAGTTGTAGATAATTCGATTGGCAACAAAAAATGATCATTTTTTTGTCAGACCTTTACTTTAGCAGATAAACCATACAAAACCATTTGCATCCCTTTTTCCAAGATGATGGCTGGGTGACAAGGGTTGCAAACCCACAAACTTGAATTTCACTTTACAATAACATCTCCTTCAAATCTAAAAAATAAAATTGCTTCCTTTCAGAAATGCAACCCCAAATGTAACTTTTCAATTGACTATATAAGTACTCAACAATTTGGTTCTCTGAATAGAATAAATAACATAATTTTCATGTCGTTAACGAGGATTCTATTCACGAAATCAATGTTCCTGAAAGAACACCTACTGTGTTGGTTAATAAAAGGTACTTATATTTTTTCTTTTATATCAATATAACAAATACTCTAACTTATAAAAGAAACGTGTTTTTTTTCAAGATAATTGTATCGTCTTTATAATATTGATGGATGGCACGAATTCATGTTTCTGAATATATACCTTCGTTTTGCCAATCAAGTTTTAAGTTTCATGATTTTAAATCACACCCTTTAATTCTAAATGGGAACGACCTTTACCGAGTGAGAATGATGTACTGACGCAGGTGGTTGGTACTTTCATATTTCATTTTACGTAACAGTAGCAAAAGCGACATTTTACGAGGCGTGCTATTAGGGAGCGTGAGCCGGGTATCGAGCATCGCATGGCGGCGTCGTACGGCGTCATAGATCGTGACGCGTTCGAGTGACGTCACTCGAGAGGGTGGAGGGTGCGACAGCCGGCTAGGCAAGGGTAGTCACCCCCCAGTGAAAGTCGGCTCGACGGCGTCAGTACAGCCTGGCTCGTCACTCGGCTTGTACACCTCACTCATAGTACTTCTATTTTCACGAAGCTTAACCTCCAATCTTTTGAATCGTAAATTCCAAATCAGAGTTAGAGATAAATAAAATTAATTCAGTACCGATGCTATTCGAGAAATTTGTATTAAGCCGTAAGCAATTGGTAAAAACTGATAAAACGTTGTGTGATACATTACGCGAATAAAATTTTTACTATTGCTAAAATCTGATGTTAACGAATAACTAATGAAGTGGTGAAGTAAACAGTGAGCGGTAGGTACTAATAGCCTTTGTATATCTTATATCTGTTATGCATGTCTTAATAATCGCAAACTATAAATATTTGCGTATAACCCAGTTAAAGTGGCCGTGAACGAAAAATAGTAGCTAGAAACTTTTGACGTTTTGTGCGATCTTTTCCAAATAAGAAGTGTTAGAAGTTTCGTTGATTGATTGTTAATAGAAGGCTTGATGTGTTTAAAATAAATTGATGGCCCTACTTGAGCAAATAATGAGGCCTTCGACTTCTGTTAACCCAAACTTTTTATTTACAATCTAATTTCAGCGTCGATGCACGAAAGCAGCTAAAAATAGTCGGGGTTTGCGCGCTCGTGTCTGCCCGCAGCCGGTCCGCGTTTCTCCCTACACTATTTCTGTCTTATAGAAAACCATTAAGATATTTTATATGCAAAAGAATAGCAGTGTTCAGTTCAATAGTGGATATGAGAAAAATGCGTAAAAAGAAGCTAATAGTCGCAAATCGGCAGTGACTCATGGTGTTATTGTGGTGTTTGTAAAAATTGTGCCTCGATTACAACGCATTCGGAATAAGGTAATTATATACTTAGACGATTACAGATTACATTCTTTTACTAAATATATTTTAATATTTAATAAAGGTTCCCATGTCCATGTACCCTTACTTTACTTTAGTCACGCAACGTGGTCGTTGTTTTCACTCATAGTACTTAAAATTTACAGCTGGAGATATTTTTGTGTCTGATGTCGTTACATGTACTTGAATAAAGGAATATTTTCTCGTATTCTAAGCTCATATATTTTCCTATTATCCTACAGTATTCACAACATACCTAAAACTGCATGGTAGTAAGGCAGACATATAACTAGGTAGTGTTGATGCATTTGCACCTGTGTAAATCGCCACATGAACGTGGGATAACGTAAACAAACAAAAATCTGTCTTACTCAATAGGTCATGCAATTATCCGGACGATTTACTATTGAGATATTTCCAAAACTAATTTCCGGAAAATTCGTATTAGATGGATATTTTAAATACCAGTAATTTTTTTAATGTGGGTTAGTTATATCATCAACTATATTATATGCATCATAAATTGTTCAAATATAGTTAACCAAATAATAAGACGATTATGTCAAATTTTGCGACAAAATCTTATAGAATACGAGCACTAAAGTTAAGTATCTGAGTCAAGTCTCAGTGCAGATTCAATATTTTATATTGAATAAATGCTTATCGCTGCTATTGGTAATGAAAGAAGAAATAATAGAACTAGAAATTCTTTAAAAGAAAAGTGTTAAGCTGTTGCACAGTTTGTTAACTTTTAGTTGTTCCGTAATGGTCCTATTATAGGTTACGACTACTTCTTAAATAAATACATATAATATTCCATTTGAGTGTTTTTGCGAGAAGACTAAACATATTTTAACGTTCGCTTTCTCAATAATTTATTACAATTTCATTCCATTCTGCTATTATTTTAGTATACACTATATATTTTACATGATTTTGATGTCATCAAGCAATCCGAATAATTGAGATATCCGGATAGCATGCACTTGAATTTAAATGTCTCGTCAAATGTAGATATTTTTACTAAGACTGCAAAATTAACGTTAGATGTAAAACCATATAGTTGTTTTTCTTGGAGCAGGATTTATATATATGTTATAGGCATAGATACATGCTACGAAAAAGAAAACGAATAGTACCTACTATACGCTGCATCTGTCTAACAATATTTAAGGTTTAAGCATCAATATTTGAGTTTTTTTAAGATACGACGCGAAAGAGAATTTTTAAGCGAATTTACATTTTTGTCGCGCTAATATTCCGTCCGCTCATCACCCCGGGATTTGCGTATGTGACACAATCGAACTGACTAAAACCACACGATATGCCACTGTCTGAAATAGGAAGGATCCGGTAACAGCTGGTATTAGGCGGATCATGCGAATGTAGATAGTGCAGCCTATGTTGGTATAAGTTCCTACAATTAATGTCGTCGACGTCCCTATAATATTGATACTGCATTCAGTTTTGCATTGATACCTAAAATATACGATATGTACGAAAATGTTATTAAACATTTGATGACCCGCGCGATGTTAACCGCACTACCACACAGTTCACCCGCAGGTAACACCGCGGGTCGAATCATTTTCTTTGATCTACACCATTCTCGAATCCTCAGGAATAGACACAAAAATTTCATTAAAATCGGCTCAGCAGTTTAGAAGAAGCTTAATCACAAACACACACACACAAAAGATTTGTATATGTAGATATAAAGATATCCCGATAGCGGACTACCGAGAGCCGACATCCGCAGATATCCGCCTAATCTTTTGTATAAAGATATGGAATAAAAGAACAAATATTAACGACTGCAACATTTATATCTCAAAACCAACAAACAATTGTAAAATATAGAAAATATAATAACATACTAACGTGTGAGTAATGCACTAATATAACCAAACATACAATCTGATAAATTTTTGAGCTCTGACATTTTGAGCAACTACATACATACTATTAATTAATATTGGTACCATATTGTAACATATCAGCCCCCTGTTAAGGCACTATTTTCGATATAGATTTCCTAAGACTACTCTAACAATGTAAGTACATTGCAAAAAGGAAGACTAGAAAAACATCTGGTTAAAGCTGTTGTAATCTATGCTACAACAATCTACATTTTAACCATTATTTATTCAGTTTCACTACTTTTAGGACTATTATCCTTTGAATTTTTAGACTCATTTATAATGGCTACATTAATTCACATACGTACTTTCGTAAACGCGAATTTAGATTTGTATGGCATTTTCAGAGTTACATATTTTTTACACTAGATGGCACTGTTAGTAACATGAAACTCGTAGTTAAAATTATAACAAATGTAAAATACACTCCACTTGAAAATTCACATCAAGCGTTGTGACACAAGGTACACTATGAAGAACATATTGGTTGTATTGTACATAATATTCATAAGAAAAATAAACATTTAAACGTTTGTAGTCATCAACAAAATAGTTATTTGGTTAATTAACAGAAACATACTTTTTTTATGATATAGGTGGCAAACAAGCAGACTTATCGCCTGATGGTGAGCGATTACCGCCGCCCATGGACCCCCGCAACACCAAAAGCGTCACACGTGGTTTACAGGCCCTTTAAAGAGCATGATCTGTTAATTGTTGCCTGTAATTTCTAAAGCTATCAAAATTTTAATTTACAAAAACAGAATATAAAATATCATAATTTTGATTATATTTTTAAGTAACTAAAAGAAACAAATTCTAATGCATTCTCTGAATATTAATGTGCGTGTACTTGTGTATAAAACAGTTATTGAAAAGAGTGTCATGTTTTTATAATAATTTAGCTCTCATAATGTGTTAACTTTTAAGATAGAAATGTCTTTGATACTAATGTATATCTAAATCTAATAAAGATTAATGATATAGTAAATATATTGTTTATGACACACACTACTTAAATAGTTATGCTGGCCTATATAGTTCAAGTAAGTAACATATTCATTTAACTTCTAGTTTGTGTACACTTAAATTCATTTTATGCATTATCATAAAAATATCAAATATCCATTATCTTAAATATATTATTAAATTAAACTCAATAAATTTCATTAATATTCTACACATCTCTAACAATTTATAACTTACTTTTTCATATTGTAAAAAGTTTTTTATAAAGGTATAAAATATGTTTTGAATAAATACTCTGCTTAGGTCTATTTAGATGAACTAAATCTAAAATATCTAATATAATTCAAAAGTTTTTGTAGGTGGGAACACTAAAAAGATGAAAGCAATAATAATGTAATGTATGAATTCATCTTCAATACACATAAATATATCAAATAGTGTCAAATATGTCAATAATGTAAATAAGGAGTGTATGCTACCATGTAGTTTAACCCAAGTTTACTAAACTTGAACAAATAATTCAGATATTTATGTACTTTCATGCACATGTACAAATACAATATGTGTTGATATGAGTGTAGAAATATAAACACATACTGTAGCTATGTCCAGCATTCATTATAAAAATATTGATAAAACATTTGAAAAATTGTATAATGCACAAAATATTGTATAAATTTGATCTTAATTCTACAGTTGAAGCACCAATCCAATACTAACAAAATTACACCTAAGCCTTAGCAAATATAGGATCTAAGTATGCTGTTACTTTTGGCCAAATTTCATCCGATGTGCGTCCATGAAATTCTTTGAGTATATCTTTTGCCTTGTAAAACTCAATGACAGGCCGTGTGACACTCTCGTATATCTCCAATCTCTTCTGCACAGCTTCAGGCTTATCATCAGGCCTTTGCACAAGAGCTTCCCCTGTTATGTCATCTTTACCTTCAACTTTTGGAGTGTTAAATCCAATATTATACACTCTCCCTGAAGGTAAATGTACCCAACGGTTCTTGACTCTATCTATTATAACTTCAAATGGCACTACTAAGTTTAAAACCACATCCACAGGTTGAACTTTCCACAAAGCATCAGCTTGACCTACCGTTCTAGGAAAACCATCCAATAACCAAGGTTGATCTTCAACTTTTTTCAACTCGGTCACCATGAACTTTATCATCACATCGTCTGGCACTAGTTTCCCTTCATTTAAGAAAGATTTCACGGCTTTACCTAAATCAGTTTGCTTTTCAATATGATCTCTTAATTTATCACCAGATGATACATGGGCCACATCATATTTCTTTACTATACGCGATGATATCGTCCCTTTACCCGAGGCGGGAGCGCCAAGAATTAATGCTTTCAATAATTTATTCTTAACAGACATTTTAAAGAGTCGACCTTTGTACTTCGACACGTTGATATGACTGCTCACTTAGCGATTGTTTTATCTATAGCGTGTTCATAACTACAAGTCATAATGACCTCGATCGATATTAAAGCGAATAAGACAAAACTCCGCTGTAACATCTACATAGCACTTAAAATCCAGTTCGATATAACACGTAACTTTCTTGTTTGTTTCGTAACATTGAATTCGTTCGTATAATGAATGAAACTATATATAATATTACTACAACTGCATTCTTACATATATTAATTACAATTCTGATTCAATGTAACTACTTGAAATTTAACATTAACCCGCAAAATTAAACAAAACTTTATAGAAACACTACACCGCACAAACCTCACGTTTAAAAACTTCAGTCAAGTGACAAATTTAAATGTCAAATAGTATTGGGAACGTTCGTGAAAACATGAAACACAACTGGCCACAGTTCGCCAGCTAGTTAAATGCGTCCAACATCATTATTATTGATTTGTTGCCAACTAGGTTTGATTTACTATAAATAACATTTGATATCTATCAATAAAATATAAAAACAAACATATAAAATAATATTAAAATTCGCAGGCATGACTTATTCCATTATTACATGATAATAGTGAACGCAGTCTTTTTCAATACATAATGCCGCCAAACTCAAAACTGGTTCCATTCGACCATGGTGATGTGGTGTCCGTATTGCACTAATTTCCGTTTTAAATATTTCATTACTGTATAAATCTGCTTTTGATAATCCGTTTGGCATGATAGAGATATATATGAGTTAACATGAGTTAGGTATTTTAATAAATACATTCAACGTATTTTTTATATTTTAGAATGGCGCTCGTAATGTTACCCTGTGATCTTCCCTGGTGGACATCAGTGCAGCGGCACTTAAAGCATCTACTTCTAACATCTTCTCCCGCTAAACTTTCTGCTAGCATGTTAAAAATACACGACATGTGCAAGTAAGTGCCTCAAGATTACATTATGTTTGGTCACACAATCATTTCGTCTGATCTGGGTCTGGCACCCGAGGCCTCAACACAGCAGACACATACGCTACCACCACGCACCACAGAAACATTGTAGATTGATGAGTAACATGGCCTTAACCCTCTCCTGAGAGGAGACCCGAGCCCAGCAGTGGGACATTATGGGTTGTTGTTTGTTTGTTTGTTTGTTTGAGTAACATATTTTTTTAATCTGTCATTTTTAATCTGTTCAGTTTCTCCGATTTAGTAATAAAGCATGGAACTCTATAACAGGGAGAAACGCGCTCGGTATAATTTTATAATTAATATTAATATTTAGAACCAATGATCGATGATATCATTAATGATAATTGCAACTAATTCATGTTTATGATTGGCTTGTTTTTACATTAAATTTCTTAGAGGTAGGGACACAACGTACTTGACCTACTTACTTCCGTGCCATATGCAATGTTTATGTTAGATTATAGTTTAAGTTTAAATAAATACACTTGTTAGTAATAGGTTACTCACAATTACCTTTCTTAGTTCTTCGGTAACTCTTAAATTAAATATTCGTATTATTTTCTGCAGCATAGGCATAGATCCAGACGACGACGTCAAAGATCCTGAGTTGCTAAAAGGTCTTGAACAATTCTTAGAAGAGGAGATGACAGAAGATGAACGAAGACATTTTCTCGATAATACTATAAGGATAATGGTGAACAAGGCACTTCACCTTAAACGTTGGCGACCACCTAAAGGAGTCATGTTCAGTTTACAGCAACAAAGTAGGTATCGAGTAAATCGCTAGCGACCTTTTTAAACCAATCATTTTCTAAATTACCGGAATGTCCTTTAAATTTTTCTGTAAAATCTTAAGAAAATAAAAAGATATTTGAAATAAAATTTTAAATTTTCTAATAACTTATCTATTTAAATAGTAGAGAATAAAGCGTAACCATTGAATAATCTAGTGAAGAGTCGTTTATCAGTTACCTACGGAGCTAATTAACATAATTTGTTTACCCAACAAATCATGTACCTGCTCTTTGATACATGTTTACATACTAAATATTTATTTTGAACAGGTTAAACTTATCAACCAATATTAACCACAATAGGCATGATGACAGTAACCAAGAAACACTAAAATTATGTATTTATTTGATGAAATAGGGTTTATAGAGTATAAAAATCGTATTGGTTCTCATATTTAGAGCGAGATTAATAGTAAATAAAAAAAATACAGCAATCCGCCATGTTAAGTTTGTGGCGACTTCCACATACAGCGCAACAACATAAAATATATGACAGCGCCATTCACCGAAGATACACTGAACTACGGAATAACGTAGTGTACGAAGAAGCTACTAATCCTACATCGCACAATAGAAATCCTCGCGCCGATTAACATATATACAACTTCCCAACATCAACCGTTGGACAGTGGCCCGTCAGGCATGATCACCTCGCCTGGTCGGAGGATCCTCCCTTTGTGTTGGAGGGACATGACACCCGTTCCTCTACAAGTTGAACACCAATCGGAGTGAGTTACGTCACTTATGTATACAGCTCACTTTGTTCGGATATAATCGACGATCACTACTATTTTAATGAGCCATAATTGACACTGGTTGACACATGGTGACGTCGCGTCTTACACAAACACACGCCATGACACCACCGAGTGTTTTCTCGTGAATATTAAACTTGAAATTTAAATCGCATTTTTTATTACTAAACCTTTACTTTTTGTAGAAATATACTGTTTTTGACAATAGGAGATACTTCCAAACATAAAACAGTTTTTCAAAAATTAGTCATCATGTCTATTGACTACGCATTGAACGACATTGCATAGTTACAAAACTTATCTTTTACTGAATTTAACTCATGGAATCAAACTATTGTTTTTTACTCATCAATTAACACTAAAATTAAGCTTAAAATTGAGCTTAAAATTAAAAATGTTTTTGTTTAACCTAGTTAAGTACCTATATTGGTGGGGCCACTCATGACTCCGATTCACTTATAAATATTTAAATCATTTTAAGAAATCGACTATTGCTATACCTACTAAAACAAAAATGCGCTATTTTTTTTAATTGAAATGTTCGTTAGCAGTAGGTGATATACATATAAACAACATATTATTTTGCACCATTTTGTATGTTCTGGCTCGTAATGGACAACGTCAAAAAAAATATAGGAGATCAGGTTGGCATAGCCGTAAACTGAACTGATCGATGTTCGGTAGAATGAGACCTGTTACTTTAAAATAATTGTTATTTACTGACGAGAAATGCTATTTGCAGGTGACGTAACAGAACTAGAATATAACTTTGTGGCTTCGATGATCGCGCACGCGTTTTTTTCCACGTATCCCAAGCGAACGCTCAAGACACATCCCACATTACAAGACTTCAATTTTACACATTTTTTTAAGAATTTACACAGGTACGTACACATTATGAAATAATTATATAAACCTTACTAATATTATAAATACGAAAGTAACTCTGTCTATTTGTCTGTCTGTCGCGCTTTCACGCCAAAACTACTGAGCCGATTTAAATAAAATTTTGTACACAGATAGTGTGACTGAGAAATGACATAGGCTACTTTTTAATGCGAAAACAGGATTGTAAAGAGTTGAAAGAGGGGAATGAAAGGTTGTATAAATGCTACCTAAAGTCCACGCGGACAAAGTCGTGGGCAAATTTATTATATTATATATACAATGTGTCAAGTAAAATAGATACAAATGAATAGAGTTTTATTACCTATCACTATTCTCATGCTAATATCCTTACAAACGAATTAAGCATACGGAATATCACCGCCCGCCCCAATTCATTCCTTGGGTACCGTTGGAGACGACTAATGGCGACAAACTGGAGGACAACTGCACTGCAAAGTGTGTTCATCAATACGTCTGGCAGTATAGTATGCTAGGTCGAAACCTTCTATTGAGAGGCCTATGTCCAGCACTGCAGTGGACCATTAAAACGTTGATGATTTATGAATATATTTCCAACCATATATTCGTTAAAAAATACAGATTATTCCTCTCATTATCTCGGGAAGAGAAACAATACCTGAGAGGCTCGTTATACCACTGAACCTTGTACCAAGATCGATTGTCGGTGGTCGGTCTTAACCTATTCTGAGACTTGTGTAATTTTACACTAACTGCGCCCCACGATGTTACCCCCAGTTGATGTTATAAAGGTACAGCAACAACCGCATTAAAAGCTCATACCATAACAATTGAAGTAGGTACTACGGTTATAATTTTCTTTTCTTCAGAAAATCACAAAGAAACAAATTAAAAAGCTTGCTCCACTACTTCGATCATACCATAATAATTGAAGTAGGTACTACAGTTATAATTTTCTATTCTTCAGAAAATCACAAAGAAACAAATTAAAAAGCTTGCTCCACTACTTCGATCATACCATAATAATTGAAGTAGGTACTACAGTTATAATTTTCTATTCTTCAGAAAATCACAAAGAAACAAATTAAAAAGCTTGCTCCACTACTTCGATCATACCATAATAATTGAAGTAGGAACTACAGTTATAATTTTCTTTTCTTCAGAAAATCACAAAGAAACAAATTAAAAAGCTTGCTCCACTACTTCGAGTGGTTAGATAAGGGTAGCAACGAGGGATCTATTAAGTTAAGCAGACAGGTAAGTTTCGTCAGAAGGGCGGGTTAAACCCTACATTACAACAGGCTATAGCCACGAAAACCTCTGCGCGTAATACGGATTAAGCTCGGTTAGGTTGGCTCGTTAACTGAATATATATTAATATGTACCTACGCTTGTTCGTTTGTCCATTGTTAAATAAACACTTCTACATACACTGGGTATATTAGTGGTGTATATGTCACCGTTAGATAATAATCTACCTAGAAAGATTGTAAACTGTCGAAAGATTGTCAACTGTGACATATTGCTTACAATTTAACGTACTTTTTTTCGTTTACTACTTTTGTGTATTTTTAATTTCATTAAATTTCAATTTTAAAAGGACCTTGAAAAAAAATTTTTTTTAATATAATGACATGATAACAATTGGACTGATGCGATAGAAAATACAGTCACATTTTTAATTTATTGACCGCCAGCGAGTGGCGCAGTGGTAGTGTGTGCGTTTACTTTAATGAGGTCTCGGGTTCGATTCCCGGGTCGGACTAAATGTTTGTATGATCTGCAAATATTTATTTTGAAGTTTGAGTGTTTTCTATGTATTTACAAAAAAAACGTTTTAAAGTATTCTGTCACCCAATCTACTTTCATAATACAAGCTCTGCGTAGTTTGAAGCTAGATAGCGATGTGTGCCAGATTATTTAATTATTAATTTCGGAAATGAAATGATACATCGCAAAAAGTAAATAAAATTAAATTAAATAAAATCATAAATAAGTAAATAAAATGTCACATAAATTTAATTTAGCAACTCATAAATTTGAACTTTAGTTTTAACATTCGAATGTCTGTAATAACAAGCTACTAACTTGTTCCAAACATTTATTTTAAAACTACTGTGTGTATTGGACTGAATTTAACAGGACTTTTCCAGGCAACCAAACCTAACTTCTAAACATATCTAAATACTTAATATTACAAAAAATAATTTATACTAAGTACTTTGATTTCGGGAAAATATTAGGCGATTGTCGGCGAGCACAGTTAACTAAAGATAAAATTTTAAAATAATAAAAATCGTAATGAAACATCTAGTCTCTCGGCGCGATGCTGAACATCAACTTGCATTTTAGGTGATGTCTTCAAAACAGTGGTTAACTATAGAGGACTGGTTAGAGTGTAGTCTGCCTCTGTGCAAGTTGCTGGTGAGGCACGAAGGTCGTCCTGAACGCTGTGAGAACGACGACGCTATCAGGGTCTGCTTCGCTTCCAGCAGAATTGGCGGAGATGCGCTTATCGATGGAGAATCACAGGTAATTAAAATTATAAAACGTTTAACAATGATAGATGTTCTGGAATGGTTCAGGGTAAATGCCACCTTGTCTAGAACTAGTTTTATTTCTGTGTGGAAATTCGGAAAATTCGTGTCCTACTCGAACTGAAGCCGTATTCTTTGTCGGGAGTTAATAGACGGTAAACCAGGCTTTCAGCTTGCAAAACTATAGTTTTTTTTTTTATTTTTTACCCCGTCCGCCTTTCACTGACCATTTGTAAGATACTAAGAGCCTTGCCTCCACCTCTAGTTTTCACGTACCAATTCATAAATATAGTTTTGGTTGTTTTTCGTCGAGTCTCTTTCTACAATCGTTCACGCTTCTATTTTATTAAATTATTGGCCAATATTTTGTTTTGACCACGTTACTTAGTGTTGAGAGGCGTCATTCCTGTACATTTATAAGTTTTCTAATATCATCTCGTGCGCCATATCGCTACATAAAATATTATAAAACAAAGTCCTCCGCCGCGTCTGTCTGTCTATTCGCGATAAACTTAAAAGCTACTGCACGGATTTCAATGCGGTTTTTACCAACAGATAGAGTGACTCTTGAGCAAAGTTTTTGTATATAATTTATTGTTTTTTCAGTATATCTGCTAAAATATAACGAAAATGCCAGAAAAAGCTAAGCAACACATCTTCACATGTAACATGGGCTATATTGAAATATAATTTCCGTTGTTGCTAGTCTGAATATAGATATAAAATCGCCACATTTCCCTTGATGACATAAATATTAAATACTTGACGAAAACTAAAACACGTTAGGTTTTAGTTAAAACTAAAAGTCCTTGTGACCAATGTCAAATAATGCCTCGGTGGTGCAGTGGTAGCGTACGCGACTGCTGTCCATGAGGTCTCGGGTTCGAATCCTGGGTCGGACCAAATGTTTGTATGATCTGCAAATATTTGTTTCGGAGTTTGGGTGTTTTCTATGTATAATATGTATGTATTTACAAAAAAGTATTCATGTATTCATATCAGTTGTCCAGTACCCATAATACAAGCTTTGCTTAGTTTGGGACTAGATGGCGTTGTATGTTATATGTCCGAAATATTTATTTATTATTTATTTATTATTTAATGTTTGTATTTCTCTGTCCCTCGTGTCCAACAAAGAGTCATCTAGTACGTAACGTTCCATAACTTGTTCCAGGAATCTCTATCTATGTTCATGATGCCAGAGCTGCTACCGGCGATGTTGTCGGTAGAAGCGCTTGAAGACAATGAAGTGTTGAAAGTGGAAGGGGTTAGGTTGTTCAGCAGAATTGCCGGTAAGAGGCAGAAAACTAAAATCGAATTACTAGACGAACCCAAAAAGGTAAGTGATTTTATCGAAGAATTAAAGTAAACTTATTAAGTACAGTTTCATTACTTATCAAATTTTATTCCATTTTTTTATGGAATTGGGGCAAACAAAAAAAAAACAAGTGCGTTGCCGGCCTTTGGTGGATGGGGAAGAAGATGTGGGAGGGGTTGGGTTATGGGCCTCCGGTATCCTCAAACACTCGGTGAAACACAGCGCAGTCGCTGTTTCACGCCGGTTTTCTGTGAGGCCGTGGTATCACTCCGGTCGAGCCGGCCCATGCATGCCGAAGCGTGGCTCTCCCATATAATGGAACAAAAAATTTGATGATAGTCTTGTATGAATTTCTTAAATATTTTTATTATTTAAAATCTTCTATCAATAAATTTCTTGTTTAACATATTCAATCTATCTATGAAATATCTATGAAATAAGATCTACTATAGTTATAACTGACCACTCGACTGCCTCTGTGGCGCAGTGGTAGCTTACGCGAATGCTGTCCATGAGGTCTCGGGTTCGAATCCTGGGTCGGACCAAATGTTTGTATGATCTGCAAATATTTGTTTCGGAGTTTGGATGTTTTCCATGTATAATATGTATGTATTTACAAAAAAAAACGTATATATGTATTAATATCAGTTGTCTAGTACCCATAGTACAAGCTTTGCTTAGTTTGGGACAAAAAAAAAACAAAAAAAAAAACAAAACAAACTTTTATCTCAAATACTTGTCATAGAACAGGGGGAAGTTCCAGTCGATTTGATTCCTACATAAATTCAACATTTACCATAATTCAAATTCAAATTTTATTCAAATACTTGCACAAAATGTTACAGTAATTGCTGGTGGCACCCAAACTAAGCTTGGCTTCTATCTCGAGCTGCCGAAAAATACAGAAATATGCAAGCAAAAGTATAATTAGACGCGTACAGGATACATAATTACCAATTAAAAAAGTTACTTAAATTAAAAATACTAAATAAAATAATAAAATTTAAATAACAAAATATTGACTTAACAATTATCTCAGCACTATGTCACCATACCCAGATAATAAAAGGAATAATGAGGGGAATGGCCTGCGGGGCTCACTGAACTAGAATATTAACCTTTGACGTCCCGGGCGTCGCAAAGCGCGTTTCGCTCAAGTACCGCGCTCGTTGACATAAACTTCGCGCCAGCGCGCCGTAGCACTTAAGATCGTTTATGAGGTTTTTCTTTATGTTTTAAGTACAGTCCTGTTACTATCCTCGAAAGCTAGTGAGACAACCGATAAGATTAAACAAAAACAAGAACATTTGAATGATTAATTAGTTTTCTACAGCACTTAGTTTCGAAGTAATGTAAAAAAACGTCTTTGTTGACAATAAATCGGTTTAACGATTACGATTAGAGTTTTGGTATAGTTCTTATACCTTTTCATATTCTTATAAATATGTAGTTTCATATACAAAAAAAAACTGCATGTATTTATTATAGAAGTTCGATTTTTTTACTTGTAAAGATAAGGTAAAAACTCTCCACGAATTGACTGCAAATGAAATATCAATATTATCTTTGTTTTCTATTATGAATAGTGAAGTGAAGGTGGCAATCGCAAGTTTGTTCCTCTATGCGTCCGTTAGTCGAGTTGTCAATGCCAAAAAAAAAAAGTAATGTCTTAACAACCCATACTATTCCACGCGCGACACTACGAACGACTTGAACATGAATTCATGTCCGCGGTAAACAACGGTCCTTTTTCTTTGGCGTGAATTCATGTCCGCGGGACGTCAAGGGTTAAGGTCCCAAACCAGTACCCTTTCGCTCATAAGTTCAACGCAGACACCTTTACAGAGCAAACTAAGTTTCGAATGCTTGTATTTCCAGGTGACAGTGTGTCTCATGGACGCAGAAGACTACAGCAAACTCCCGCTTGGCCAATGGGAAGAAGATAACGTGCTGCGGGAACTCAACAAATGTCTACTCGCATTTCAGCAAACACCTATGAAATCCAGAGAAGGCCCTCGACACGAGAGAAGACTCTCACCTATAGGTAAAATAAACTTACTCGATAATGTTACTAGAGAATATTACTTAACTAGTAAAGTCTTTATTTCTTAAAAAAAAACTTGATTTGAAATAATAATATTAATATTAAATATTTTGGACATCTAACACAACGCCAACTAGTCCCAAATTAAGTAGCTTGTATTATTGGTACTAGATAACTGAGATAAATAAAAATATATTTTTTTTGTAAAAAAATACATGTCATACATAGAAAATACCCAAACTTTGAAACAAACATTTGTAGATCAAACAAACATTTGATCCGACCCGGGAATCGAACCTGAGACCTCAAGCAACAGCAGTCGCAAACGCTACCGCTGCACAACCGAATGCAGTCAAATCCTCATTTTGTTTTGCAAAATGTGTATTTTATTTTGCGAAATATGTAGGTACAGCAAATATGTTTGACTGAGATGGAAAATTTAAGGCTTTTGATAATAAACTATCGTATTATTCTTGTGTTTACGTATGAAGTATAAATTGTCTATGGGCAGGTGAGTCATGCGGCCACACACCGCCAGAAGTAGAAGCCAGTGTGATGATAAAGCAGGCATCCTCCTGCAGTACTCTCAACAGTTACAACAGCCGCAGTCCCTCGCCGCATAACTACTGCGCAGCCACGCTCAACCTTAAC
Organism: Hyphantria cunea; assembly: GCA_003709505.1. Taxonomy (NCBI): domain Eukaryota; kingdom Metazoa; phylum Arthropoda; class Insecta; order Lepidoptera; family Erebidae; genus Hyphantria; species Hyphantria cunea. Next base: position 154,590 of record PKRV01001435.1, read on the forward strand.
GACCCTAGTAAGTCAAATATTTCAGTCATATATTTCGGACATCGAACACACAGCGCCATCTAGTCACAAGCTAAGCAGAGCTGTATACTTTTTTTGTAAATACATACATATTATACATAGAAAACACCCAAACTCCGAAAAAAATATTTGCAGATCATACAAACATTTGGTTCGAAACTAATTTTCAAATTAAATTAATTTTCAAAGTAAAATTTAAAACACTGGCTATATTTGAGGTATTCAAACGCCGCCATTTTGCCCGCGCTTTTGACAGAGCCAATGACGTCATTGTCATTTTGTGTTTGTTTACTATTAAGTGATTCAGTTATTTAATACTTATTGACAGTTTCAATTGCGATAAAAATCATGGAAGAAGTTAATTTTCCTCACAAGCACTACTGACACAGTTTGAATTTCGACTCCGATAATTTCCAAAACGCGATCATCGACATTACGTTTCGACCAATAGTAAGCGTTTTGTAAATTTGAATTTCCCTCCCTTAATTTTCACTTTTTATTTAATTTTTTCTGATTTTAAATAACCACTCACTAAAAATACCCTTTAAGTATACTCTATAAAGACTGCAAAGAATCTAGAAAAAAATATTTGAGACAAATATTTTTTTATGCATGTTCCCTATTACGGTGTACATAGCATTTACTGTAATATGGCAACAGCTATCTATTAATTAATATAAAATTAATAATTAACCATATCTATTACTATTATTTTCTTTATATATTTGACTGGACTAGGAATATTTTTGTTATTTCTGTTTTAAATACATTAAACGTCTGGCTAAGGATGTCAATGTCAGGACTATGGGTTTGAATATTATTACATTGATTAAGAAATCTCTTTATAGGTAATTTGTTGACCTAAATTAGTTCTTAAAAGAATAGTTTAGAAGAATATTTTAACTATATTTAATTTAGAACAAGCGTATAGATTGCAGAGTAGGACGTAGTGTAGGACGTCCACAGGCCAGGTGGAGCGATGATTTGCGCGGGTCGGCTGACAGGAGCTGGATGCGAGAAGCCATAAATCGAACTAAGTGGCGTGAAATTGGAGAGGCCTATGTCCAGCAGTGGACTGCGATAGGCTGATGATGATGTATAGATTGCATAGCAAATGCAAATCGTTGTCACATCTCGTTTTCGAAAGCCTAGTACCTAGAATTTAAAAGTGTTACAGTTTTTAATCCTTTCATATTTCATGATATTACAGGTGTAGAATTAACAAAAAAGAAATGCTGGCTATCCCCAGACGGGGGCATGTTAAACAACCGTCGCGGGCGGTTCATAGTCCTGGGCTCATCCGGAGAATGTTTGCCCGTGACACGTTCACCCAACATCTTGGAGGACCATCAAGAAGACAGTCTCTACTCGAGTTGTAATTCCTCCGATACAGAAGAGTATCACAGCGCGAATGAAACATATGATTACGGTAGGATTTATAAACTGTAATATTTTCAGTTTTTTTACCAACAGTTACTACTGTTGGTAACAGAACAACTGGAACGGATGGAGTTGTGACCATGTTGTTTTCTAGGAAATATACGGTCTCAGTAAGCTGATAAATAAAGTTGTATCTGAGAAAGATGCAATATCTACTTACAACGCATTTCATACAACAATAGCCATAATATTTTGACTCGATTAGATTGGTCTGTTCGTCTAGCGATCTGCCTCCCTAGCCAAGTTGACATTCTACAAACGTAACAGATAATAAAAAAAAATCTGCCAAGTGCGCATGGGACTCGTGCAAGAAGGGTTCCGTACCATTATCTATAGATTTCAAGCGTGTACCTCTTGCTGTTATCAATGTCGAGCCAAATCGAGCAAAAAATCACATTTTTTAGCTCCCTTAAATATTTTTTTTATTCTGTTTTTTTTAGTATTTGTTGCTCTAAAAATTTTAGCTATATAACTATCACGGTTCATGAGATATCGTGAGATAGATTTTGGGGGCAGACGGACGGACAAACGGATAGCGAAGTCTTAGTAATGGGGTCCCGTTTTACCCTTTGGATACATAAATAAATTAAATTAACTTTATTTGAATGAGGTAATCTCAACGCTAAGTTAAATGGCCAAAACAAAATAATTGGTCAATAATACCTGGCAAGACATTCGACGCGAAACACTTGCCTATCGTGGCTTATCTGAGATCTAAAACTACTGAGCCTGAGTTAGTGGCTTCAATACCCTTCCAAATCTACTCTTGGATGCTGCTCATGCTTTCCATCAGGCAGAGCAGAGTCACTTTGGAACTCTCCAGATACATAAGAAATATGTCGAGCATAAGATTTCTCAGTTCAGGCTCAGATTAGTTCGGAATCAGAGGACCATGATTGAGAAGGATCTTTTTTTTTTCATTTGTAGGTAGCGAAGACGAAGGTCGTGGCGAGAGTGCACGTCCTAATTCATTCCAGTACCTCAAAGAACTGTCTACTGAAGAGAGACGGCTAAGTTTCGCGGACAGGCTTAGAGAAGCATTGCGAAGAGAAGCGGAAAATTCTACTTCTACCAGCACAGGGGACTGGTCTACTGACAGTTCAAGTTACGCTGTAGGAATCAGCATATCTGGAGCTGAGGTTCACGACAATGATATTAGGTGAGTTGAATCTATTGTGGAAAGTAAGTTTAATGGTTTGATAAATTTTGTCCTGATTTTTTTTTATGGAATCGCGGGCAAACGAGCTGACGTGTCGCCTGTTGGTAAGCGATTACCGCCGCCCATGGACATCTGCAACACCGGAGGCGTCAAAGTGTGTTGCCGGCCTTTGGGGGATGGGGAGGAAGATGGGGTTGGGGAGAGGGATATGGGCCTCCGGTATCCTTACTCACTCGGCGAAACACATTTGAGGCAGGCAGAGGTATCACTCCGATCGAGCCGGCCCATTCATGCCAAAGCGTGGCTCTTCCTAACTAAATTTGAGAGTAAGCTGTTGTTTTGAAGAAGATTTTAGACTTCAAAAAGTAACAGGTTTCCAATTTGATTGTATTGTTTTGTGTAACCTTATAACTCTGAAATATACGAAATGTATTCTGCTCGCTAATCTCTTGGAAATCCTACTAATATTATAAACGCAAAAGTTTGTAAGTATGAATGGATATTTATTACTCTTTCATGTAAAAACTAAATAATATTGCTTATACATCGGAATAACACATAGGCTACAATTTATAAAGATATCACGAAATATCTTTGTACCGCGTGTAACACCACGAGGCTCAGCTTGTTTGGAATAAAAATACCATCCTAACTCCGATCATTCAAGTTTTTTGAATGAATGAACTTTGACTATGTTCCTGATATATTTAATAAATTGTTCTTTCCACAGAGTTAAACGCGGTGGGTCAGTGGGCTTTGTGCTAACAGAGAAGGAGACCATGAGCAATGGTAACCCATCACCCAAACACAAGCTCGGCAGAAATGAAACCGGCAACAGTTCCAAATACAGCTTTAGTACAGAATATACGTGAGTACAGCTTCTCTTGATCTAGTTACACTTATGAGTAAAACTGTTTATTTTAACCGACTTCATAAAGGGGCAGGTTCTCAATGCAGATGTTTATTAAATATTTTTTATGTATGTATGTATGATGCAGCGTAACTGCACTGTATGGTTGGCCTAGTGGTTGACTGAATTGGGGTCCGGATGGCGTAAGAAAGCGGTTCCCGGATCCCTCCCGTCTCAGGCGCAGAGTGGCACACCGTGGTGGTTTAGTGGGTAGTCTGGCTGGTGTCAGTCAGGAGTCCCACACGAAGCGAACCCCGTGTGCCCGCAGGGGGGGAGCGAAGTGCGTAAAGGCATTCCACCACGTCAAAAAAAAAAAAAGTGGTTGACTGAATGGGTCCGGATGGCGTAAGAAAGCAGTTCCCGGATCCCTCCCGTCTCAGGCGCAGAGTGGCACACCGTGGTGGTTTAGTGGGTAGTCTGGCTGGTGTCAGTCAGGAGTCCCACACGAAGCGAACCCCGTGTGCCCGCAGGGGGGGAGCGAAGTGCGTAAAGGCATTCCACCACGTCAAAAAAAAAAAAAGTGGTTGACTGAATGGGTCCGGATGGCGTAAGAAAGCAGTTCCCGGATCCCTCCTGTCTCAGGCGCAGAGTGGCACACCGTGTGGTTTTAGTCGGTTCGATTCCAACACACCGCCCCGCCACAAACCCCGGTGGGCTGAAGGCACGAGGGGGATTTCACACGTAAAAAAAAGTGGTTGACTGAGTGTTGTGAGTTCAAACCCCATAAAGAAAAACACTGCGTGATCCACAAATTGTTGTTCCGAGTCTGGGTATTCTTCGTGCGTTTCATGTGTTTGTAAAGATCTCCACGATTTAGTTGCATTAAAAAATTATGTGGTGTCGTGGGATACCAGGTAGTAACGAAGTTGACGATTTGAAATTATATGAAAATCAACGTGGCTACTCACGAGTAAAATGTATCTATAATGTGAATATTGGCCCTGTGCTTGTCCATGAATTTATGAGTATATACTATGCATTGGCGGGGTGGAGTGAAAGAGAAAGGTATTATACACTACTCGCTTGTGTATGCGACTGTCGCGCCTGCGCACGTCACATTTAACGGTTTTATTCCACGCACTTTTTCTTACGGTTTTACTATCACATTTTTTTCAGTTAGGTCGCGCAGCAAAGTCCATATCCCCTCCAAGCCTGCCGTAAGGAACTTCGTTCCAAAAACTCCGTCATTTATAGACGAATTTGCAAAATTCCTTGTGTTGCAAATCTACTGATTACTGCTATCACAGTACTGAAGTCGGTTCTACTTTTTAATAAAACAAGATTGTCCTTTTTTATAATAAACATGAATCAGCATCATCAAACTACAAGATGTTTCTCGTAGTTGTAGAATGTCATATTTATTCGGCTATGTCAAGTAGAAGACCTACTGGACATAGCCGAATAAATATGAATTACACACACTTAAATTTTAATTTTCTTAAGAGCAGCCTATACTTTATTCAAAACTCACATTTCAATTTTGGCGCCATAAGTAACTGTCCCAACTTAATTGACCTTCGAGAACTTTGTTAACAGTTCGGAGCTGGAAGAAGTATATGAACAGTTCAACCAGTGGCTCAACGACCCTATTGTGGATTCAGACTCCGGCGAACACAAGAACAGAGAGTTGGACTCTCGCGACTTGGCTGTGATTAGGTATACCTTTATTACCATTATTTAGGTTAATGTTGACTCAAATCATATTCAAATCAACAACCCATAATGGGACGTATGGCCTTAACCCTCTCCTGAGAGGAGACCCGAGCCCAGCAGTGGGACATTATGGGTTGTAGTAAAGAATAATTATTCAGTGAGCCACTCAGACATGGCTATCCGTCGCCACATGGTGTTACATATACTATCACGTAGCAAGAGAACATTAAAAACCATGTCTTATAAAATCTCCCTTACGTTAATAAACCATTTAGAAAATCTTTTCAGGTTCGCAGGATCTCTTCTCAAGCGAACGTTAAGCGAATCTTTAGCAGTAGGTCCAGTCAGTGCCAGTGGTGGGGCAGACGCCGCAGAACTGTACGGCCGGGAGCCCAGGACTTTGCCCCACAAGCCGCTGGCCCTCGCTGCGAGGTCTCTGTCACTAGAGCTGGCAAGACATCGACACCGACTCGCTGCACATCTTGTACGTAACTCTGCCCTACTAACAATGATTGAAGACATATTTAAAATTAAGATTTTAACCAATACGCTTCAAGATAACTTTTGATACAGTACTACAGTTTTCTCAAGCTTGTCAATGATGACACATTATATCCTAACCAAACATAATAATTATTTAAAAGTTAACCTTTTTTCACTACACTAGGGTTCTTCGATTTTTTTTCGAATTCATGTTCAAATAAAATTATTTTTAATTTATTTTATCATCTTTCAATTTGTTTTTTATGTAATTTGTACCTGATTACGGCAAAGGACGATATGTTTAGCACTATATGTCTGTTTGCATGTTCCAGCGTAGCGTCTAAATCACGTCCAATCTACTGAATCGATTGGAATTAATGAGACATCAACGGATTCATGTTAATGGTTGTTTTTTTAATATAAGTTCCGTCAACCTCTTGCAAAACAGGAGTCCTTTTTCTGCTGTAATCATATTTTCTTTTTCTAAAGTTTAGTTTTGTTAAAGTAAAGGTTAGTTCAAGGCGCTCATAGCCCAGTTGCACTCGGTGATTAGAAACAATCAGCGAGGGCAAGCAACGACGGCGCGGTCAGTACCTGGATGGGTGACCGCTGGTGGCATGTTACCATGAGCGTCTCCGTGATTCGGAGGTCACGTTAAGCAGTCGGTCCCGGTTGTTATCATACGATAACAGTCGAGAAGCTTAGTTGGAGGCCTTCGGGCGGCTTAAAAACATCCAACGGTAAGATTACGTAGCCACAACGTTGTCTTGCCAGTCCCCAACCCGCACTTGGCCAGCGTGGGGACGTATGGCCTTAACCCTCTTCTGAGAGGAGACCCGAGCCCAGCAGTGGGACATTATGGGTTGTTGATATGATAAAGGTTAGTTTAGTTAATGGTTCGGATGACGTTGATTATATATTTTTATTATACATATATTACAATAGGTACATTTACAAATATATTTACATAGTCGTGTCGGGTAATTTTATGCCTCTGAGTATTAATTAGTGGGTATGTAAGTGCCAATAAACCTTATCGTAATTAATCTACCGTGGGAGAGCCACGCTTCGGCATGAATGGGCCGGCTCGACCGGAGTGATACCACGGCCTCACAGAAAACCGGTGTGAAACAGCGCTTACGCTGTGTTTCATCGAGTGAGTGAGGATACCGGAGGCCCATACCCCAATCCAACGCCCCCTATCCCCCTCACCATCCCCCTTCCCCCCAGGCCGCCATAGTGTGGGTCACCATGCTGCATTGTTCTTTTTCGCATTAAGGATGGTGACCACCACTCTTGGATTCTGCTCATGCTTTCCATCAGGCAGGGCAGAGTCATTTTGGCAGCTTAAATATAAAAAAAAAAAAAAAAACCATAACCGCAATCATTTAACATGTAACAATTCCTAAAAATGCTATATTCTAATTAAGATCGATTTCTTTCCGATTTCAGCAGATTTTTACGTTTGAAAATTGTTTACGCTTCATGCCATGTTCATGTTGCCTAGGCTAATACGCAAAATTTTGATTTTAATTTCATATTAAAAACAGTTTTTAACTTGTAACTTGAAAATATGAGGCAGGCAGAATATTGTTTTTCATTTAAATATGCATGTCTTGTCTTACATCACATCAACAGTATTTAACAGTCCATAGGTGGACATAGCCCCTGCTTCGAAAGGAGGTCTGATGTCTTGTTTGTAACAACAATATTAATTAACAACAAGGACTAATTAAAGACTAGATCTCGTGATACTTCGAATGTTCTTCCTAAACCATACTTCGTTTTAAAAATCTGGATCTAATTAGACGGAAGACCTGCTTTTTAAAATTTAAAGATTAAAGTCATGATATTAGTATTTCGTTATAAATCGACTTTAAAGATACGTTTATTCTTGCTAATACCTACACAGTAAGCTTAGTGATAGATACCTACATTTGAGTACAAATTTAGGTATAAAAAAATTCCAATATAACTTAACATTAAAAAAAATGATAGGTAGGAACATACTAACAGAAATCGATTTACGTTTCCTTAATTCAAAATGATATGTTTTGACAGAAACGTAAAGTAAAAGAATCTATACCAGAAGAAATAATAAAGGACAGTCAAGCGAGCGTCGAGGGGAGTGACAAGAGCGATGGGGGGGGCAAGTCAACAGACACCCCTGACCCCAGCGCTAGGAAGAAAAAGTTGAACTGGGTCATAAACATGATCGTAGAGACCATTGAGGAGACTGTCGAATGCGACCCGGTCACTGTCAAAATAAAGAAACCGAAGGTAGACTAGCATCAGCTGTCGCTAACTCTCAATATACATACTAACAATAAATACACTTAATAAAAACGTACTATGTTGTCTTTGCTTTCTGTCGAAACATATATTCCTATATGCATGTACCTTAACGAAATTGGTGTTCATTGTACTCCAAGTAATATCTTATCCATTCATTTCTTAGATGCTAGTCGAAATCAATGGCGGATCTGGCCTATAAGTTCACGAAAACTTCAAACAAATACTGGAATCCGTAAATATACATAGGTATGTGCCTACTTAGGTATGTGCCTATAAAGTAATAACAATATGCTATGTTACATTATCTACTGGATAATCTAATGTAGGTTGAGGACATAGCTCCTTTGTGGATCCGCCGTTGATAAATAAGTTTCCTAAGTTTTACCAACGTTACTTTCTTATTCTAGGAAAACTGTTCGCAAACTTCTTTCTAGGGATATCCTAGAAAGTCTTGCACGTAAGCGGCTATTAACAGCATCCTTGAATAAACGAATGATGTTCCAAATAGCAATCTAATTTTCGTTTGCTCGTAAAGGCCAGGAGCTAAAATAAAACTCTTACCGGAGATAGTTTCTTCCTTAAACCAAGGTCTCACTTTCTACATTATAATAATATCTTTAGCTATAGACATACATGTACATTTATCATGGTACTGACACAACACAGTATGAATTTATTGTCATTTACAGTTTAGAGAAACCATATCGGTACATACTATACCTACCGCTCCACTTATTCACTCATTATTAGTTTCGCTAGTCAAGTAGGTACCTACGGCTAACTGCTACATTAAATATTTCACTTCTAGCGTAATATTTGTGTGATTAATATTTGTGACTTTTTATCATCAACATTGTGTCTATTTGTACTGTATCTTTTTGTGTATGTCTGCGACTTATTTTAACATATTTTAGCATTGTCGTGAATTACCACCTCTTAAATACACTATAACAGGGGTAGGGTTTTAAAAACAGGACATACTTAGGTAGACATTAGTTACCTTTCATACGTAATTTAAAGCGTGCAATTCTCAGGAGGCAAATTAATTATTCCAAATAAAAAAATCATTTTTCTAAGTACTGTTACTTCTTATAGGTTACAATCGACCGGTTTTAGTATTAGACACACCGAATCCCGTATTTCTAGAAGTCAACATTAAACTACCTAAAGTCTTCTTCTTCTTTTGATGATATGGCAATCAACCGGATCAGCTATTTCTGCCAATGTCAAATATTTCAAGTCTCCAATTCTAAGTCTTGGAGTCCTCAACTCTCCGTCGTGATGGAATTATTAATAAAAATGTGGATGACATGCAATGGGGACCGTCTTTCGCAAAAACAAAAAACGCTCTCCTACCTAAAGTCTTCTTCTTCTTTTGATGATATGGCAATCAGCCGGATCAGCTATTTCTGCCAATGTCAAGTATTCCAAGTCATCAATTCTAAATCTTTAAGTCTTCAAGTCTTCGTCATGATGGAATTAATGATAAAAATTATAAAAAATGTGGATGACATGAAATGGGGACCGTCTTTCGCAAAAACAAAAAACGATCCCCTACCTAAAGTCATTTATCGTTACAAATAGACATAAGAAGTGACATAAATTACGGTTATCAATCGCAATCAAAAAGCGAAATAGTAAATGTCCTCAATTTGTGGCGAATTTCTATTAGCATAGATAAGTACTTTTTGCTGTAGAGTAAGTACCTATGTGAATAGGTGTGCGAGAGTAGATGCGCCAATCTCAAAGGCCGAAAAGACGCTTAAAATCGAATTGCAGGCGTCCATGAGTAGCAGTAGTGACTTTCCATTAAATTTTCGTCTACTCGTTACTCACCAACATCAAAAATGAAATTAAACGCTAATGGCACTGCAGGTCACCTCTAGTATTCATATAATTGTTTCCTTTAAGAGTATAATCGTCATTTTATCGTCAGCTAACGCAGCTTGCACAAAAGATCACAACGGGTGGGTCGTGCCGGCCCGTGGCGACGGGCAACTGGGGCTGTGGCAGGAGACTGCGCGGTCATCCGCAGCTGAAACTATTACTTCAATGGCTGGCTGCCAGCGTCGCTGGTGTACCAGCGCTTATCTACTACACGTTCGGCAATGAGAAACTCTTTAAGGTAAGGGTAACTGTGAGTCAGTATTTGTGGATAAATTATAACTCTTTTTTGTAAATGGGATGGGGTATAATCATGAATGTAATTTACCCATTAGGGAGATAAGGTCTGTCGAACTCTGTACAGTTATACCTATTCATAAATAAAATAAATCGCCAATAGACATACTATATATATATAGACTATACAAATACTTTATTCCAGCTGGACACACTAGTACGAGTGCTGGTTGACAGAAAATGGACGGTAGGTCAGTTAACACGCGCAGTGCTCAAATTTGCGAGACAACTTCTCCACGAACCACACGTTATACCCGAAAACCATTCACTCTTCGACGAGCTGATAGGCATCGAGAAGATACCAGACGACACATAGCGACACAGCAGTTCTCGAGTAACGTGAACTCATATAGTCTCACAACTATAATCAAGTTAATGGTAGTTACAAGAGCGGTATAAATAGGTACTACCTTGCCTCTCGATATATCAATGAAAGGAAATTGTTTGTCTACTAGGATAATGAATATAATCAATATAGATCGAATCTCAAACTGTCTTAAAAATTTCGTCATTAAATGACATGAAAATAATTAGAATTAATAACTTGGCTTGGCTGTTCTTGAAATGTACAACGTGTAGAGATAAATGTATTTCTATTGAATAATTTATTATTTGATTTATATAAAATATCAGTAACTCGCATTTTGTTTTTTACGTGCCTCTAAATAGGCATAGACAGTTTTGGTTGTTTGATATATTTTTTTAAGTGTGTAGACACAAGTGAAGAACAATACATACAATGTTTCTTAATAAGGAATAAGGTCGTTGATCCATATGTGCGCTTGGAGAAGTGACACATACATAGAACAGTTACAGAAAGAGAAGTGAGACGAAGGAGATAAAGAGAAAGTCAAATCCACTCCTATTATAGGATACTTAAAACTATTTGCTTTGCTTACTATTGTTAAGCCATTTTTCATCCTGTAATATGTCGATACAAGGTTGTCTCTTTTCACCTACTTTAAGAGCTACTACAAGCTAATCGCAGTAACTTTGAGCACACCTATATGGCTTAGATGAAAACGAAATATATCTGAGAGACATATGTAAGATACGCCATTATAGATGTCAGGTTAAACAGTCACACTGTAGTTTGCCGTGCAATTTTGATGTTTATTGTTATTGTTTATTAAGGTCAATGTCGCCTCAACTTTTGTGAACATAAAGTAGGCAACGTACACATCCAGCTTCGTCACGAGTCACTCCACGACAAATTACTAATGCATTTATGTTATTCCGTCATCAAACAATAGGAAGGTGGTTCAATGTGTCTTATTTTAAATAATGTTTGTGGACTTTTAGATATTTTTTACCAAATAATTACATGAAAGCAATATTAGAGTTTGATTCAATTTATAATAAAAAAGTAAACTTAAAAAACATATTTTTATACCAAACTATCGATTAAAGTACAATTGTAACGTTTATCTAGTGTAAGTTTTATCAACTTATTGTTAAAAAAGTTGATTAAAATAATATGTAAACGAGGTTTTTAATGAATATACATAATTTTTAGAGCAGTGCTAATATTAAGACTGTGTACTGTTTTTAAAAGATTTCCAAGGTTTGCAAACTTTTTACTATATTCATGATAATCAAGTTAGTCCCCTTGTATTTGTAAATATTAAGTTATGTAATGTTCCCGACTACCTAACCAATATAATCAATCGCTATTATTGTTTTGTGACATGCCATTTACAGTTCTAAAGACTAGATTATAAAGTCTTCCATACTATGAATCTCAATGTGTCCAAAATTGTTAATTTTGAATTCAAAACGGGATGCGAAATAAAAATAATGCGTCATATTTCTATTTGTATATTATTTTAATAATCCCTTATTTTTTACAAAGGTTCTACAAGGTTGAATTTCCATGCATGTGTTTTTTTTCTTACATAGTTGTTATAAACACACAGATTGAAATACGCAATTCAATCACAAACCGAAATATATGTACATTTTCCTTCCTACTAATATTATAAATACGAAAGTTTGTGAGAATGTATGGATATTTATTACTCCATCAGAAAAAAACTACTAAACGGATTTTGATGAAAGTTTACAGTAATATTTTATACATCAGAATTACACATACTATTTACCACGATAACAGACATATATAAGGGCGGAGCCGTGGGCAAAATCTAGTATGGTTTACGGAGCAAACGAGTAGACCTGTGCCTAAAGAGACGGTGGTTGGGTCTAACAGATAACAATCATACTGAAGAGATACTGAATAGATATAGCAGTAACTGTACACTTATTAGCCATTATACAATGAAATTCTTTTTGCAAAAACAATTTCAATTTATGATGTCTTTAGTTATATAGTTTTACATTACATACAATATTAATATTTCATTTGTTGACTTTTTTGCTTCTGGTACATATACAAGACCAAGAATAATTTCAATTTTTTTTTTTTTTTTTTTTAATTTTTGAATTAATAATGTATTTGATAAGACAGATTTTTTTAACCCATGAAATCTAATATAATATTTTAACTGGTATTAAACCCTAAAGTGGTGTGTTTACTGTTAAGTTATTTGAAAGGACCCTGACCAATGTTCTGTCTTTTATTCATGGTGTTTTTGCCTGGTAACTTCCAGGGAAAAAAGGCATGAATGGGCTGTATCATGATTGGTAATTCACTAGATGAATAATATATATATAATTAAATAAATATCTTCGGACATTTATTACACACAACGTCATTTAGTCCCAAACTAAGCAAAGCTTGTACCGTGAGTACTAGACAACTGATATAAATACATACATACTTTTTTTTGTAAATAAATACATATTATATACATAGAAAACACTCAAACTCCGAAACAAATATTTACAGATCACACAAACATTTGGTTCGACGCGGGGATCGAACCCGAGACCTCATGATCAGCAGTCGCATACGCCAACCGCAACCGCCAACGAGGCAATAATCTATCACGATACTGGATTCCTAACTGAAAAAAAAAACAATAAGACAAATAAATTCGCCAGGCTCAAGGAGCCTGCCAAAGCAAAATCATATTATTTGTTTGAAGAGAAAACACTAAATTATTATTTCCGTTGAATTTAAAGACACCATTGATGTATAAGTTGGATACAATACAATAAAAATTAATTATTTGCTCCTCAGTAAAAACGTTAAGTGATGTGGAAGCACCATCCCCTGGCAGTATGTTTGTCGGCTTCATCATCTTGAGAGATTGACGACATCAATCAATGCTTGAGAACTAATATTAAACCATCTAAAAGAAGAGGCCTCGCATTCTGCGGCCCATGCCCTGTCTGTCATAGAGAACATTGAATCTATTGACTAGCTGGTTAATGCCGTTGCAGCCTTTTGTGATTGTGCCCAGGTACGTCATTAATGCAACATCGTTACATTGCTGAAAACAATAAAATCGACTTTAAATATTTCAGCAATACATACAATACAATTTTTGTTTTATAAATTATCTATTACTTATCTGGTGGGGACAAAAATGTTTTAAGTGTTACATTGCACAGCACTTTTTGGAAGTCGAAACATATGAGAATCAATAAAATAATGTTTGAATAAAGTGTACATAGAATACATTACAAAATTACTCAAAAAACTTGTCCAAGTACAGTATACGGCATGATACCGTATAGCTTTAAAACTAGAGATCGTCTAGGAGTCAGATCAATACTTAAAGTGAACCTATACCCCTGTAGCTCTTATAGCCCTTTAATATTTTTTTGGTAAAGATATACAGAATTTTATTTAATTAATTACACACTTTGTGGTTTTTATGAAAAGAGATTAGGATTGCTGCTGCTGATTGTTGTGTGTAGGAATAAGTACCTTGCGTATATACCTATACATATATATATACTCACATTATAAAAGTGTGTGCGGAACTGTTGGGATGTGAGCAAGGGCAGTCTGTTGGAGAGAGCGCGCGCTTCTCGCAGGAGCGCCGGTCGCGGCGGTAGAGTACCATCGCGGATAGCTCGCACCGTGGCTAGCACTGCACGCACTCGAGACACTAACATTTTTATAGCAGAACGCTGAGCTGTTAGATGTTCCGCCACTGTGGACGAATAAGATACAAAATGATAAATAACTGTCAATTGTTCTCCTAGCCGATTACGACCACGGCGGCCAGTCTCAACTCAACTCAAGTGCTCAAGTTTGTGCGGAAACACATATGCACTCTCTTTTCCCTCTCTCTCATAATCCGATGGGATGGGTAACCGACACGATCATGGAGAGAACAGACGCAGAACCGACAGTTCTACGTGCTCTCTGAGGCACGGGGGTTCAGCCCGAAGTTCCAAACTCCAGGCTGTTATTAATTATTTATATAATCAGAAAAACTCATTAACACTTTTGGACCGACCCGGTCTAGCGGTTGAAGTATGCGACTGCCAATCAAGAGGTCTCGGGTTCACAATTGGGCTATATTTTATTATCAAATCTTGAAAAAAATATATACAGATAACATTTTTATTAAAAATTCGTATAAAATATAACTTTTTATGAAATAGTTTTCTATTATGAACCATTACATCCGTAGTTATATTATAAATACGAAAGTAACAATGTCTATCTGTTACGATTTCACGGCTAAACCGCTAAACTGGTTTGTATAAATTTCCTTACAGAGGACCTTGAATAAGTACATAAGACAACTTTTTGTCGTGATAACCAACATAAAAGCAGACAGAGTCGCGAGCAAAAGTTAGTTTAAAATAAAAACGGTTTTTATAACAATAACGAAATTCTTTTTATAAGCGAAAAGAAATCAGTAAATACAACTAGTTTTACTTTGGTAGTTACTTTAACATAACTATATCAAATAAAAATAATAAAGGAATTTGGTTTCAAGTAATTAAGTGCATATTAGCTCGCTTCGCAATTTAATCTTCACATCAACACCTCAAATTGCTTGGATCATCAAATCCCTTCATAATTGGCGAATTTAAAAGCATAATTTTAGAACAATGCCTTATTATTTTATTTATTTTTATTTTTATTTTTAAAAAAGACAACTCCCACATTAGGAATGTACATTCCTGTGTCGCGGGGATCTTTACAAACATACATGAAACGGACACAAAGTACAGCCAGACTTAGAACAACAATTTATGGATCACACAAAGTGTTGTCCCATGTAGGATTTGAACCCACAACACTTGGCGCAGTAGGGAATAGTGTGGCAACCATTGAAACCACGAGGCCAAACGTGTAGTCCAATTGAATTGAATTTCTTTGGTCTTATAAAGATAATGTTAAGGAGAGAAGTTGTATTGAATAAACTTGATAATAAATAAATAAGAACATTAAGAAACAGTGATACAACATGTTTACCTAAACTATTAAGTGCTGCTTCTCCTGACGACACTCGGGCAACGTGGTCAACGCCGATCCTCTCAGCTTCCTCAGCCGCTAATGTGTATGTGAGTGGTGCCAGCAGCATCGTGGCTCGTCCATTGACTACATCTATTACTGATTCGTACAGTACTACAGGAAGTTGCTGTAACGTTAGACAAAAGATATTAAGTACTGCTGTATAAAATAAAGAAAGTTCTTATAAAAAAAAATATAGTCTCCAATAAAAGTGATTTATGGTCAATCGTAATTTTATTGATTTTTGATAATTTAATTAAATCTTTTCTTTCCCTCTGTACATGACAGCCAGGTAGATATAATTTTATTTATGTAAATATGCGAAGAAATATTTTCAATAAATTTGTAATTTTTTTTTTACTACCGTAGGGGAGCCAAGCTTCGGCATGAATGGGCCGGCTCGACCGAAGTGATACCACGGTCTCACAGAAAGCCGGTGTGAAACAGCGCTTACGCTGTGTTTCATCGAGTGAGGGAGGATACCGGAGGCCCATATCCCAA